>JAJJMC010008370.1:406093-496102 GCA_023531435.1 Papaver californicum | reverse complement strand
GGTTTATCGATATCCATATTTAAATAATATCAATCAATGAATAAAAACAATGTCATTTAGATCCGTTATAATCATTTTTATAATGTGATAATCGTTTTTTTTAAATTAATTTTTTCGTTTTTTTCTTCTAAATAATATTTGAACATAAATTTTTTAGACCGTTTTTTCCGTTTTTACATCCGTCATACCGTTTTTAGAAAATAAAAAGAATATAAAAATATTCTTTTACCCAATTTTTTATTTCTAAATAAAAGATTAAAAATTACGATTAAAAAAATTAAAATAAATAAAATAAAAAAACGTAATAACTTCACGCATGTTTAGATAGGAATTTCATATCATAAAATTATTTTCTTTTTTTTAAATAACTGTTATCACACCCGTTATTTAATAAAAACGTATTTTTTTCTTCTAAATAACATGTTTTTTATCTGAAACGTATTAACACCCGTCAAAACATGTTAACGGTCACGGCCTATCCCTGACCCGACCTATGACCCGTTTTTAAACCTTTCTGTCTGGCGGGAAACTTGAACTCTTAATTGAGGAAAAAAGGAAGTCCAATGGAGGAGGAGGCTTCATGCCAACAAAACTAGTTTTGTGCCATGTCGTAATGTTCTGCCATTTGTGGTCTTTGTTTTGATCACCATGAATTGACGTAACATCTTTTTACATAACTAAGAGGTATTTGCTGCTTGTTACAATTTGGTCAATTTGGATCGCGATAAGTCAAAGAGTGTTCAACCGAAGTTCACATGAAGAAAAGATTCTTCTTACATTTTCTCATATTTTCGACGCTAAATATTTTATAAACCCAAATGATAACAAACTTAAAGATATTTTTTAGTAATATGTTCTTCTTATAAAGTTTTATATTTATACCAAAATTTAGTGCACGTTAAGATAGAAAACCTCACCATCTACAGATTTTGATTTCAATCATTTATTTTTAATGGTTGATTTTTAACATGGTAGACGATGGTGTTATATATCTCGGACTGTACTCATTTTTGATGTAAAAATAGAATACCGTAAGAGAAACATATCATTCTCTCAAATTTATTTCCATCTACATTTTATAAAATAAATAACCTTAAAATTATAAGATTATGTGAAAATAACTATGTCAAAGATCCTCTCACGAAGATCAAAGGATCCTTTCTCAGGGACAAAGGTGTTTGATCCAACTATTATAATATTTCTTAATCTTTAATTTTTAGCTGGGAACTAATTTTCATGTAAGACATCCATCAAAGGATATCTTTGTTTGTATCTCGATATATAGTTGTTGTTTTTTTCTTCTTATTTTTCTCTGTTTTTCCGGTCAAGTTAAGGTTTTAGGTTGAGATCTTTTTGGACTCTGCTATATCTTGCATTGTAAATTCCTTTTTTATTTTTCTAGATTTTCATTTTTTTTAATTATTTTTTTTGGCAAAACTCCTAAAGAGATTTTTTTAAATAAAGGCAAAAAAAAAAATAAAATGAAAAGGAATAGGCCAATGTCTCAAATAAGAGATTGAAGGAAAAAAGAAAAAACATGTTACAATTTACTTGAACCGGATAAAATATGGTGGCTCATTCCAAACTCCTTGTTTAGGTAACAAATCATCTCAACATTATTTTTCCTGTAAATACGAGAACATCTGAGCTGGATCGACGATAAAAATCTCATACAATTCACCCGATAAAAATCAAACCTCCAATATCCATCATTTATTGGACGTTGTTCAATTAACAGAGACTCTCGAAACAACAGGAGTTAGAGTCGCATCCAAATCAAATATGAGTCATCCAAAAGACTATGCACTGAGGTATCTACTCTGATTGACTGCACCAAATATCCAATAATCAAGTTGTTGTGATTACAAAATACAACCCCCCAAACCAGCTGGTCATAGGTTGCCTTAATAACATCCAGCCTTATAACGGAGGATGCCAATCTATATAGATGATATTTGAATCTTTGGCCGCTTTGCCTTCAATCTTGGAAAACCTTAAAATTCAAAGATCCACCATAGCTAATGAGCAATTTTAACTTTGTTGGTCAAAGCGAATTTTGTTTCTTATCGACCAAATATGATCTCTGCTAATTACCAAATAGCCAAACATAATTAATCACTGCACCCATAATAGTTGTTGGTTTTACGAGCTGTTGTTATGAAGACGATTAATAGCAAATAATTCACAAATAGAAGTCACGTTTGAGTAAACATCGAAAATACTACCTATCTAATTCCAATGCACAAACGTATTACGAAAAATATTTACACATTACAAAATACGTTATTTTCTTATGAGATATAATGTAAAATATAAAGAATCCAATCTATAGTTACTTTTCATTTAAGCCTCATAAAAAATTGCATCAATAATATCATTTTAATATTACCAACGATTCAGGAGACATAACCTCTACATCTAAGAGATAAGATTAAGTTAAGGGTACATGAGATCGTCGTATAGCAAGCACGCTCTCTACGTCAATTACATACTGCACGATTTTGGAGTTGCTATGTGATCATTTCAATGGGTTGTCAAATCAATAAAACATTTACTAACTTTCTAGTTTAACGAGTATAGTAGCAAACTAGGTTTGTTCCACAAAGTTTGTGATTGAGCTATCATTTATAGTTTAATTAAACTAGAAAGGGATATATGATTTATAAAAAACATTTAATTAGAAAATATTCTTATAAATTAAAAGATATTTTAATTGATCTAACCTAGAAAATTTGTTATCGAGTTTTTCTGGCGGTGATATTGTCAAGATACCCTCTTAATCTTAATAATTAACCCTAATCCATTATACTCTAATTTCAATTACAAAAAAACATTATTCCACACTATCTATTCCTCCTTTTTCTCATCTTTCTTCATACCGGCTTAACTGTTTCGTTTTCGCTGTCGATTAATCGTTGAGTTCAAAATTTCTTCGTCGATTAATTCCATATATAAAAATAGGTCGAACGAATTAATGTTTTAGACCTATACCTAATCCCGGAATCACTGTTTCATCTCAATAAAAAACGCAACAAAATCTTAAAGATAAATTAGCCGCCATTGCAAATCAATTGGAGGAAGAAGAAAAAGTAGTCAATCTAACTCTCAGAGGAATGACTCCAATGAGAAAGTAAGTGGTTCACATTCGTTTATTTAGTGTATTAATTGATATGAATTCGATAACATATGTTAGAATTTGAAAAAATTAGGTCTTCAATTATAGTTGTAGAGTCACAGTCGGCATACCGACTTCCCTAGCCATAGTTTTAGGAAATTTTACATGTCTACTGTTGGTATTGTCGAGAAATTTTATAATAATGCCGGCAGACCTTATAAATTCTATGTTGTGAGAATGTTAACTGTCGGTATGGTTTGTATACATCTTAACCAATGCCGACTGTTAGTCTAATAAAAAATATGTACTTTGGAGCCGGTATAGTTGGACTGGAAAAAAACTCAATGCCGACAAATGTATTTTGAACCTTTTTTTCCTTCAGTCGGAATGCTTGATTTGTAAAAACCAATGCCGAATGGTATTTGTTCTGTGTCGTGTGTAATTTACTCAATCCCGACTTTGTTGTATAAAAAGCTGATTTTGTTTTTGTTTGATGGATTGTTTGCACATTTAGGTCAAAAGGTGATGCATCCAAATGAAAGGGAAATGAACCTCTTGCTCCTAAGAAGGGAAAGGGAAAGAACCCTCTTGCCTCTCTTGAGTCCGTCCCTCCTTGTAATGGGCGTAGTAAATGTTTGAGTGCTGGAAAGAGAGGCATTGAACATGCCTCTAAGGACCAAAGTAAATTAACAATCCGGGAACCTACTGAAGAAGATTTACGACTAATTCATCATTGTCGTGAGGAGCCGAGGGATGAACGTGATGTAGTTCCACCTGAAGAAGGGGTTGTGGGAGGATTTGAAGAAGAAGAAATGAGAAAAAATAGACCCATATTCCTGATCCTAATGATATGCTACCTGATCATGAATATGGTAAATACAGGGTGAACCACTAGAGAAAGATTTTTTATTTGGATACAAAGATTTGTGGGCTCATACAATCTATTCAACATATGTAAGATTATCCACCTTATGTTTTCTTTAAGAGTTAAAGGATTTATGATAGTTTATTTATGTTTGTGTTTTCTTTAGGATCACAAGTTGCGGTATGTGTTTGCTGACACCAATCGATGCCTGTTTGAGATCTGGAAAATGAATGCTAAGGTGTAAAAGATCTAGTTGAACAATCCGGTATGTTACCCGTGGTTACTAATCACGTGCACTATGATGTTGTTACGGTGAATTGCTTCTTGGAGCGGTTTTACAGAGAAACCGATACCATGCATTTTCCATGTGGAGAGATGATTTTGATCCCTGATGATGCTCAACAAATTATAGGCATTTATGTACAAGGTAGAGCTGTTCTAGAAGAAAATTACACCAGGGAGTTGGAATCGGCCCATTTGCATGTTTTGATCAAGGAGGTGTTTAGGTGGGACATAGAGACTTCAAAACAAAGTTTCCATGTTAATAGTAGTTGTATAGTGAAGATGTTCAAGATAAAAATGCTCAAGGAAGATTGGAACCCGGAGATACTAGACATACATCCGCTGCATATAAGTTGTACGTCTTGGGAACGAAGATCTTCACTAACATTATTGGAAACCGGGTAGATAAGACAACTTTATACAGTTGTTTCATCCTTTGGAAGAGGTCTGCAACTACTCGTGGGGAATTACAGTGGTTGCACATTTGTTGAGTGAGATGTGGAAGAAATCTTAGGCGACCATCATCCAATTTCTTAGGAACATGACTCCCCTCTAGGTAATATCGAAACAATTTAATTGTTGAAAAATTCTTGAGCTTATTAAGTATCCCATACATTTTCTCCGGTATCTTCTGTATGAGGAGAGGTAAAAGAAAGCCGTCGCCAAAATGGATCAATAGCCTCAATAGGTATCACATCATCATACTTCACAAGCATATGACGACATGGAATCCCTATAGACGGCACTGTAGGACAAACACACACATCATCTGGTTGGCCATATTCTCTCCCCCAATTTAATTCTCTCATCATATACGATATTTTCCAATATGACACATTGTACTCTATCCTCGGAGCAACTTTTTATCTCTCAAATGTATTATCATTCTCTCCATTGAGCTTTTTTCAAATGCTTTCTTAATTCTATTGATATCGTTGTTGAAATATTGTTCCATTGCTTCAGTCACCGTAATAATATTTCCTTGATTTGAATCTAAGAGTTTTTTTAAACGGCCGTCAGCGGACTCTGCAATACTAGTGTCTTCATTGCCATAGTGTCTATATCAATTGGTCTATTTCCGCACAAATTTCTCTTTATAAAGATCCAACCATTGGGTCCTGCAATATTTTACCACACTTGGGTACTTATCGTTCCAATGAGTATTAAACGTCTTTAAATTCTCTTCATATCTATCCTCGGTGATGTACCAAACCAAGGCATCCCACTCGCCTAGAAAACTCAACCATTTGAGATGATTTTGCTTGGTTCTCTGTCCACCACCTCTTTAATTCTCCTTCTCTCTTTTTCTTGTTCTTTTGGTGATAATTGGCTTAATCGAACTTCTTCCTCATCTTCTTATTTCCTTGACTTCTTAATATCCTTATTTGGTGGATCAATAACCGCATGACAATTTTTTTCAAATTGTTCAATATATTGAATATACAAAGAAATGTGCATCCGGGAAAATATCAGAAGCCAAGGTCATTAATGCTTGTTTATTGTATTATTATAACCCTTGGTAGATCATTGCCCCGAAAGAGTAACTTTAATTGTTGTAACGCTCAGATATATATAGTTATGGTCCTTCTCTCTCACATAAAACACCAAGCCAACGTGAATGTTATCCTATCCGATATATGACCGATGATGTTGAAAAACGACAGATGATATTTGTTTGTCTTATAAGTGCAGTACATCATAAGAACCGGAAAGAATGATTGACCCAATTGTGCCATCAACGGATATACAATGAATATTTGAAGGACTTTGCCATCCGTCCTCATCTTCAGTTGTGCGTGTATTTGAAATCAATGGATAACTTTAGAAATTCTTGCATAACCGACCTTCATTTCCATTGTCGTCTTATTATACTTGCTTTTGCACTGTAAATAGTACTTAAAGAAGACACGTTGGTTCGATCCTTCTCCTTGATACCACTAAGGATTTGACTAGCTGTAGTGCGTGTTTTAGTCAATCTCTCTACTTCCTTGAATTAATCGGGTGTCAACTTTGCAACTACGGAGAGATCAACATAAGTCGTTGGATCCTATATTTATGGCGACCACACATCACTTTACTCTTCCATACATTTCTTTTCAAATTAAATACAAGCTTGAAGGGACATCCATCATTTCTCGTTATAGTCTTGTATACTCTTTTAGTCTTCTTTGGATACATATATCCCTTTTTTTGTGGCTAACGTACTTCCCACCTCTCTCTCAAGCTATCTTAAACCGAGTTAATTTGCCTTTATTTTTTATGACTAATACACACTTATTCTTGAGAGATGTATCTATAATCCACTTCATTGCGTCATCTTTATTTGTGAATTCTTACATTAAAGATAAATATAACAAGTTAAATATCTAGTAACAAATACCAATACGTACTTGCCAAATCAGTTTGTAACTTTCCAAATCATTCGTACTCTGAAGTATCTGGACCCAACTCTCGCAAAGGTTTAGGATCAGCATCGGTGGCAAGTACGATCTAACCATAAAAAATAAGTAAGTTAGTCGAAATAAAGTACATAAGAGTAAACAATTGGCATTCTCGATAACTCGAAGCAATGCCGACTGTGTACATTTTGAGCTGGAAAATATATTAAATGAATGAGTCGGTATTGTAAATATAAAGTTACCCTCAATGATGACTTACTCAAAAAGTTTCTCTCTAATTTCCCGAACAGTCGGCATGCTCAATAGCTTAATAACAATGCCACACGTAAAAATTAAAATTCAATAAATTTTTAAATGGTCCCAGTCAACATTAAACACATAGTCATCCTCAATGTCAATTCAGGTCAGAAAATATTGACCAATTTTTGTTAACAGTTGACGTAGTTGGTGTCCTATCTTATGATGTCGACTGTGAAGCCAAGAATAACACTTATTGAGCATACTATTGGACACTGTCGGCATATTAAGATTCCTTCGACTATGCCGACAAAAGCCTAAAAATAGTGACAATTTTTTGGAGACAGTCGGCATAGTGCTCACCTTATATAATGCCGACTGTAAATCCAAGCAAATTTTCCATGGGGGAATATTGATGTGGGCATTGTACAAAGTTTGAATACTATACCAATTTATAGGAATCAACATTGTCAGTAAACTTCGACAATACCGACTGCGAGCTTTTAAGCTCAACAACCATGGCGATCCGAACTTCAAAAATCACTTTCTACCTCATTTGGATTTTACTTAAGTATTTGGAGCATTTGTATCTTCAAATTCTTCATTTCCATGGGTTGGTTCTTCACTTGAACCTTCGTGCTCATAAATGTCTTGATTTAGGGTTTTCTCATAGATGAAATTTTGATTATCTACGAAATCTTGCAACTGGGAATCATTATCAAAAGCAACGTAAACCCCTTCTTCTTGTTGATTTGGAGGTTCCCCAACATCAAATTCCACACTAGAATCTATCATTTCTATCAAATTTCCCCAAATCTCAAATTTTCATACACTTCTTCTTCTTTTCCTCCTTCTCCTATCTCTATTTCTCTATAACTAACAAATAACACTCTAACTATAATGTTAATTTTTATTTTAGATATTTATTAATTAACAACTAATTAATCAAGGGTAAATTAGATATCATAAAAAACTACGGATAGTTTTTTTTTAAAAGTACTTCAAAATGACCATATTTTGTTTTACTTGGTATCCCCCAATTTATGAGGGTATCACCCAATTAAAGGTTCTTTATAAACTAAATATTTAATCTATAAAGTAAGACAATGATTAAAAAATAATTATCCATCAGTAAACATATATATGATCGATAAATAAAATAGATATTTATCATATCTTTTTTTACCAGTACCATAAAGTACCCAATCGAGAGCATACTCCAAGAATTTCATTATATCAACAAGTAGCTCAAGAGACACAACATGAATTCTTTTCACTAAACAACATGAAGAAAAATCCACATATGTCTAATTCAACAAAAATAATGGGTTTGTGAAATAGGTCAAAGAAACCAGGCTCAAGGGACACTCGAGTTTTGGTGGCATAGGTTACGATGAAGCTCTTTGAGTACTAGGATACATAAAGGCATATGGCGTTGTTGATGGAGGTTGGAAAGAAAGAAAATCATCATCAAGTGGAATCATACCTAAAGTTGGTATATCCATCCCACCTAAATTTTGTGACTGCATAATAATATTAGGCTTGTAACTTTTGTTAAACCAATTAAGGTAATCAATGTCATCACGAGTCACCTGGATCAACTGTTCAACTTCTTACCAAGGTTCATTATTCCTTAACAACTCTACTCAATCAAAAATATCTCTCCACTTGGAAGGGGGTTGATGGCTTTTACTTTTATTCCTTGTAGCTGAAGAATGTCTTTCGCCGAAGTACCAGACACATTTTCTAGAAATAGAATTGTATAACACAATCTTATTTAGTCTTAGTTGTAGCATCCTTTGTGATTCCTTACTTTGGTACTCTTTAAATGTTTCATACGACATGACAACAATGTTATGGCTTGTTCTGCACAATTGTTGAATCCTCTGAACCAGGCTAGTGTTTTGACCATCATCAATATGATTAGGAACTCAATAATTTTTTGGTACTTCTCTATGACTAGAAAAATATCGCTGGTATTGCAAAGAAGAAGGTCACTTACACGGAACTAAGTATATCACCAATACTGAAAATAATAACATTGGCGTTTTAGTACATTACCACTTAAAAAATAAAAAATAAAAAATGGAAATGAATTGTGATTTTTACCTCCAACACTACCAAAAATCATTCATACTTGTTTATGTCCCCGAACATTTACCGAGGTGTTTGTACAGTTCGGATATAATTGCAGACCCCCAGTTATACGTTGGTGCTAGCTCTAAATCTTCTAGTAGTTCAAGAAAACCAATTACTGTCACTGAGCTAGCATTTGGATTAAACATTGGTCTAGTACGTATAGCAAAAACACTCGTTCGATTTTACTAAAATAATAAGGTTTCAAATATTCCCTGTTCGCTTGCACTTTCTCAGAATCGCTTTAAAAAACTCTTCATCCTAGACACCCTTAATCCACCGAATATGTGTCTTTCTTCACCAGCACAATATAATTAAAGCCATTCTTGCCATTTTCCTTCTGACTACAACTTTGTTTGGTTAAATGGAGGCAATCCCCCACATAATATTCTCGGCAACATTTACATAACCAACAGTTTAACTCCCACAAATGACATGCTCATAGTTAAAATTTTGCATATCCTACATATCATATATACCTAAATTGAATCTAAAGATAATTTTATTTTGCAAATAAAACTTAAAAATGAGATCCAAAAATTGAAAAGAAAGAAACAAACTTACCACATTGGAAATCTTTGAGAAAAACATACTTGTAGTCTTCCACCAACGTTCTAATATAACTTGAACAATTTGAGTCATATGGTTTTTAGGTTTTATAAATAAAAACGCCACCAAGGATATTTTCGGAATCTTTCTTTAACAACATGGGTAAGGAACTCGTACACATCTTCAAACTCATACCATCCACCTCTTTGTTTGGTTAATCCTACTCGCTTTTTATGGCTAGATATATGCACATGGTCTACACCAAGACTAGCATGTTGTCTATAATTTCCGAACTCATGTTGTTTATCTTGAGTCCAGTTTATTCCACTCATTGGGGTGCTGCTTAATGCTTGGTATTTTATGTTTTTTTTGTCCTTGAATTACTCATTTTAAAAACATTTGAAACAAATTTTTTTTTAGAGAGAAATAAGTTTAAGTGAAAGAATTTGGAGAAACATACGGAGAATGTCGAGAAAAAAATATGAAAAAAATGTAAAGAAATAAGATGAATATGTGCATACTTATAAACGGTAGGAAACAACCTGTTGTAGACAGAGGTCTGACCGTTGGAGACAGAATCTCTATTGAACGACACAGTCTTTATCGTTTGATAGAGTTTTTATCACTCATGTCATTTTCCATGGTGGCACGTCGAGTTTGTCAAGCCACCTTAAATTAAATTTTGTTGTTAGTGTGTATAGAAACGGGATTTAGACCTAATTTTTTTAAAATTATATAACCAAATTTGTTGCTTTTTCTTGTGTTAATGCTTTGCACTTAAAGATTATTTCTGCCTTACTAATTCTTAGCTCCATGGCAGATGATTTTTTCCTTCGTTAGAATTAAATAGAACTGCAATATCATATGATTGACGTCTTGGTGCTTTAATTACGAGGACATTTTGTTTCTACCTTAGTGCACTCACCTTCTGTTTCACTCATTTCCTTCTGAAAATTCCTTTGTGTTGATGGGTTCCTCCAGTGCACTGTCACTCATAAAAGGGATTACTGTTAATACTTGCGGACGACTAATAGAGATCAAATCAATCATTGAATCGGGATAAAAGCAAGTTAAGAAAAGTCAAATCTGTCAACCCAAACACATAGTGGGGAGTGGGGTAGCTGGGGTATAATAGATAGTAAGTGCAATTATCAGTGGCTAAATTTGAGCTGTTCCCATCTTTCAGAGTATAGAGTCTACAGACTACAGACCCTCATCCTTCTCCCAACGGCGGAAAAAGAGAGAAGAAATAAAATCCCTTCCACGGTAGTGGCCAGGTGTATAAAAATGAGATTAGGTCATATATCGAAAAGCGGAAGTTACTAAGTCAGGCTATTTATCCTTGAGAATTGTTTGTCTTTGGGGTCCAGTTGACAGTCATGACTTTTACGTGTCATCCCATTGGGAGAGTACAACCATGTTCGTCATTTACTCCCTCCATTCCACGCATATAGATAGAGTTTTAGGATTTTAGATTTAGTTATCCAATAAAATAAACGGGATTCCAGTTCAAAATATATATATATATATATTATCACCAATTAGTTAATACTTTTAGTTTAGGGAATTAAAAAAAGGATAAAATAAGAAAAATAATAGATATTTATAAAATTTAATTCTTTATTTATTTTAAGAGAATTTGTAAATTTCGTCTATATATATATGTAGGACGTGAGGAGTACTAATTTACTGGAAATAATCTGATGCTCTAATTATGCTATCTTATCTTGCTAATATAAAAGAAAATTCTATTTTTAATTAGTGTAATCATGATATTACAAAAATAACCTTCAACGTTATTAATATATTTTTTTGGTTTTTTTTTTCCCACCATGATGTTTGTGAGTTTCGAACTTAGATCACCGGTATTATCACCCAACCACTTTACCACTGTACTACAATAACACCTGCTAATGATAGGGTGTGACAACATTATTAATACCACTATTTATTAAAATTGTATGTTAACATATTTACAAAATAATCATTGTTTTCAAAATAAACGAGTAAAAACCGTGCTACGCACCAAGTATGATGGAAATTATTTTGATAATTGGTTCTTATTCACAAAGTTGGCCCCCGGTCCAAAAGGGTCCATCTAAACCAATGAGAAAGAAGAGTTTAATGACTCAATCAATTAGAATCAAACAGGATAATGCTAGCCCACCAATTATAAAGAGGTTTCGGCCACTGCTAAATATATGAACAACTTTTGATTTGGTGAATTTCTTTTACATCACCTTTAATATTGTTGATTAAAAAACTTCAAACCTTTATATCTTTCAAAATACAAATCGGATTTTTGCAAACTTTATATATTTTCGGAAAGCTCTTTGAAATCCACGCAATAAGCATATAATCTTTTTATTTTTAAACAAAAAAATTGTTATTTTCAAATTTTATGTTCTTAAAGGAGCCCAATATAAGCACGTGCATAACACATATGTTCCTACTAGTTTTCATAAGAAATCTATTATTGAGGCTACAGTCCTTGAGTTTTGAGGGCTTAAGAGATGACAAAATAGGGTCATCAAGTAGCAAACTCAATAACCCCTTATCCTACTAATTTTGATAATCGCTAAAGTGCCTTCTATTAATTAGTGTTAATGAAACTATTTTGCTAAACGAATTAAGATTTAGTAGTTTGATTAGATTAACGAATTTGGTTTATACTTAGTTTTTGAAAAAAAAATCGCAGTCTACGACTGTGAACTCATAAACTCTTACCCGTAAACTATTTTTATAGCTAGGAACTTATGGACTCCTAGACGTAAACTACTTTGACGGCTGAGAACTCATGAACTCCGGTTGGGAACTTATAAACTCTCAGCCGTAAACAAACCTATGGTTAGGAAGTACTAATATCGGTTGGGAATCTGGTTTTCACTACACATTATACGGCTAGGAAAATACCTACACAACTAGAAATTTTGTTTTTCAGATTAACATAGGGCTATGAATTTTTCATTTCACAACCATGATAATTTGATAATATGTAACTTACGGCTGGGAGTTCTTATTTTCTCAACCGTAAACCTATTTTACGGCTTGAAATTGCTATTTTTCCAGCCGGTAATAGCTGATTTACGGCTAGGAAAATAAGAACTCCAAGCCATAAACATTTTTGGAAACCTAATTTTAAACTCTAATTTCATCGAATCTTACATTTTAACCAACCAAATGCATGCAGAAATAGATGGTGGGTTTTTCGATGTTACCTTATAGCATTATTTTCTGGAGTATTAATGTCTATTTCAACTCCTTCATTCACCAATTCTTGATTTTCAGTTTCAACATCTTTATTTAAGATGATTTAGTATTCACTTGATTCAGTTGAGAATTGATGAATAATCGTCGTCGAAGAAGAAAATAGAAAGAGGAGGACAATGGAAAAAAATAAGAGAGGGGGAAGAAGAAACGAAGGATTATAATAAAAGAGTATTTTTGACTTTTGGTATAAATTATATCTCCCCTATCTATATTTAGAACATTTTAATCCATCGCAACCCTTAAAACTCAAGGACCACAACACCAATAATAGGTTTCTTTTATAAACCAGAGGCACCACGTGGATATAGTTTGACCTTTGGATCTCATTAAGGGAACCATTATTTATTGCGCGTGCCATAAGACTAACAAAAAAAAATCAAGTAATGTATATTTGATCTTTTAGGGAATTTATGATGGCGACACAATAAGTTAGTATTTAGATACTTGTCAACTGAGTTGTTTTTTATTCACCCGAAAAATTTAACGGAATAGTATGAAAGACATTAACCCTAGATTTTGCAATTGTGTTGCTTTGTTGTTATAATAAATTGTTGAACTTAACATTTAAAATGATCTAGTTAACATAATAGGTTGAACGGTTATCCCGATCCATATAATATTGTTGATAGTGATTTTTGAGCGCGCAAATATAGAGTAAAAATATGGTTTCTGGTGCCACGCCATACGTTTGACTTGTAGTAGGCATCAATGTCTTATGAGTCTAATAAAACCCTAATTTTTCTCGTCTACATGAGATTCTCCTAGACTTGGAAGATAATCTAGTCACCGATCACCTGCATCTTATCCTCGTTTCCAAGCCTGTCAATCATCGACCAAGACACTTCAAAAACGAAGTAGAAGAACAAATCAAGATTGAAATTCAGAAGTTGCTTAACGTTGGATTTATCAAACCCATACATCATCTAACCTGGTTGGCTAATATGGTACCAGTCAAAGAAAAATGTCAAGATCAGATAATATATAGACTTTAGGGATTTGAACAAATGTTGTTCTAAAGATGATTTTCCTCCATGCTTGTAAATTCCACCAGTGGCCATGATATGTTCTCATTTATGGATGGGTACAATGGATACAACCAGATAAAGATGTTTGAAAATGACGCTAATAAAACTACTTTTGCGAACCTCCGATCGGAAATTTACATTACACTATGATGCATTTTGGTATAAAGAACACATGTGCAACTTATAAACGAGCTATGGCATCTATCTTCCATGATATGATGCATAAGCAGATTGAGGACTATGTTGCCGACATTGTTGTCAAATCTAAGACTCGACTTTCTCACCTAGATATCCTTTGATAAGTGTTTGAGAGATGTCAAAAATATAAACTTTGCATGAATCTTTTGAAAATGTTCTTTCGGTGTTTCTTCCGGAAAATTCTTAGGTTTCCAAGTAACTGAAGAGGGTATCAAGGTGAATCCTACTAAGACAAAGGCTATCACCATCTGTTATGAAGGCACCTGTACAAGGACGTCCACTTCTATTCTAAATTACATCTAGGGAAGCCGTCACAGGTGCCCTCCTCGCGCAAGAATATGACACTATTACTGATTATCCCGTCTACTACATCAATAGTACGTTGAAGAATGCGGAACTCAAATACCCAAAAGTCAATAAATCTTGCTAATTTAGTCTTTGATATCCAGAAATTTTAGCATTACTTACTGTCAAATATGGTAGTACTTGTTGCAAAAGATGATCATGTATATCAGGTTTCTCTTGTCAAAACAAGCTCTCATTGGGAGACCAGCTAAGTGGTTGCTTCAGATGCCAGAGTTCGATATATCATTTCAGTATGAGAGATGTGAATTAAACAAGTAGTAACATACTTACTTACGTCCTTCCAAAGCAACATCACTGCTTTACACGAAGAAGTACCTGGCGAATTTCCCAAAGTTTCCCTTATCAAAGAAGACACATGGTTGTTATACTTTGATGGTACCACCACACCTAGAAACAACACATGATGAGAGGTATATAGTGTTGGTTTCCCCTGCTGGTGAAGTATTCTCACACAAGTTCAAGCTGGATTTGAAATGTACTAACAATTCAAATGAGTATGAGTCCTTCTTACTTGGCATATCACTAGCCAAGAAAGCAGGTTCTATGAATCTTTATAGGAGATTTAAAGTTATTAGTAAATCAGAAGAATGGATTATTCACTCTTTAGGTGGTCACTATGTTCCCC
This sequence comes from Papaver californicum, assembly GCA_023531435.1. Lineage (NCBI taxonomy): Eukaryota > Viridiplantae > Streptophyta > Magnoliopsida > Ranunculales > Papaveraceae > Papaver > Papaver californicum. Next base: position 481,035 of record JAJJMC010008370.1, on the reverse strand, counting down.
TACAAGGACGAAGTACAAAAATTGTTAACTCACATTTTTCGTACCAACAATAGACATACTGATTTTCTAGAAGCTTTGGATTCAAAGCTACAATTGAAGAAGCAGAAAGACTCTTGACTATACAAAGGCGCACCCTCCCATCCACCTGGATGATGCAAACTGAGGTGGAAGATAATTACTGAAGATCTTTAATCATTGATGAGATTAATAGAGCATTTCCTGAAAGAAAATCAATCCCAAGGAATTAAAAACTTCATCTTACTTCATGGGGCAGTTTATTATGGAAATCCAGATGGATCTTTGTCAAGATGCTTAGGTGAAGCAGAAGCACAAGAACATCTCTGCCGTGTTCACGAGGAAGTGTGTGTCCAAACACGTATATTGACTCTTTTCAGACGCCTTCAACAACTAGGGTACTACTGGAGCATTATGGAGTTCCAATCTCATACTCTATAAGGATCCTTCTCCAACTGTCAAACAACTCTACATCATCCGGAGGCCCTAGTACTGACGAGTCGTACTGGGACTGGAAATGACCATACATCCAGTGCCTAATAAATAATGTGTTTCCTATTAAAAAGAGGGGAGCTTCTAAGCTAATACAACGAGTCAAGAGATTTTTCTTTCATGATGGTATTTTATATTATAATCGTTTCGTGGGAAACTTTTTGCGTTGTCTAGGAACAACTAACGCTCTCATAGTACTTAAGGAAACCCATAAGAGAGATCATCAAGAAAAAGGGAAATTTTTCTTGCAAGTCCATGAAAGGTATTACCGTCCTACTATAGAAGACGAAGCGACATCCTTTGTTCAGAAATGTGGACAATATCAAATCCATAGGAATCCGATTCACACTCCATGCACCCTATTAAAGTCGATAAGCAGACCTTGGCATTTTTTATGGCTGGGGACTTGTAACGCCCCATAAATTTCGCATATCACTTACTCAAGGACGCATTATGTCATGGGATGAAGCTTCATCCTAAGCTTATAAAGCTTACTCAGGGATGCGTTGGGGTGTGGATGCATTGGCCTTGGTAAAATTGGCCTTCGCACCAACCAAATGGCGGATTAGCCTAGCAGCTGGCTAACTAGTTAGCGGATATACTAACCAGTTGACGCATTTGCCTAGAGGCGCCAACCAGAAAGAGAATTTGCCTAGAGGGGCCAAACAGAAAACGGATTTGCCTAGAGGCGCCAAACAGAAAGCGGAGATGGCTAGTTGGCGTTTTTGCCTAAAGTGCAGTCGATGGATGTCCCTTCCCCTTCTTTTATATTTTTGTAGAAATGCGAGTAAAACATATATAAGGAGGAGTTTTTGGTTGGAAATCAATGATGCTTAGCTATGCTAACTAGATGGAGGATTTGCTTAGCTATGCTAACCAGTTGACAGAATTGCCTTAGCTATGCTAACTAGATGGAGGATTTACTTAGCTATGCTAACTAGATGGCATATTTTCTTAGCTATGCTAACTAAATGGAGGAATTTCCTTAGCTATACTAACCATTTGACGGAATTACCTTAGTTATGCTAACCAGTTGGCGGATTTGCCTAAAGTGCAGTAGATGAATGTCCCTTCCCCCTCTTTTCCAAATATATGGAAATGCGATTAAGACATATATAGGGAGGGAGCTTGGGTTGAATGCGCATGAACGGTAATGCAAATTTATGCAATATGGCCTATACGTTAGTGCATACTTTATGCATAAACGTCAATATGCTTGTAGCTTAGCCGATGAAGCTTGAATTATACGAAAGCATTATTCATCCATGTTGCGTACTCGAAAATGCATATTTGTATACTAAGTAGCGATAATTATGCACAAGCTGATGCATGCCTTACGCAAGTTCCTTGGCTTTTACATACTAGGCTTTGCTTGACCTTTGACTTTGCCACATAAATTAAAAATTTTTAGACGTAGATTTTATATGCATAAGAATATCCTGTCGAAAACAGAGTAGATAATCAGGCCAAGTGCCTGTGCAAAATGAAATTGTAACTTAGTTACTCCGCTAAGATTTGGATGAGCTTGTCCTAGTTCTGTGAGTTTGCCATAAAATTCGTTTGGAAATGTGGCTGGTATCCCACTACCCTTGGAATTGGGAATGATCACCCCTCACCCATGCGGCACGTTGTGTGTTGTCAGGCTGGATAGCTCCCACTCACGAGTGGAAGATCGTCTGGGACGGCGACTTGCATCTGACTGCACTTTCATTAGAGATTGGTCCTTACAGTAATACGCTAGATCTTTCTTGTCAATTTGCGATGACCCTTTTTAATCTTTGTGAACTTTGGGGACTCTTAAGTGTTATGGAGTGGGACGTGCACTTAAGATCATGCGTTGAGTGAATCCTTTTGCATTTTTGAGCATGTGGTATGGGACGCATGTTTAGGATTCCAAATAGATTTTCTTGGTAGAGTTGTAAAACCTTTTCTGGTCCACGATCATGCGGTACAAGACGTATGAAGGTCTCAATAGGCGTTTATGACAATTGCGGGCCTTATTAAGATTCACGGATATACGATATGGGACGCATATTCATAAGATCTTAATTTATGTCCATAACAAACGTTATGACCCTTGAAGGATTTCTGTGCATCATGGAATGAAACATACACCCAGAAAATCCAAATCGATTAAGCTTGTCCACAATAGTTTTTGAGTTGAATTTCGGGGACGAAATTCTTCGAAGGTGGTAAGAACGTAACACCCTGCAAATTTCGCATGTCGCTTACTCAAGGATGCGTCATCGCATGGATGAAGCTTTATCCTAAGCTTATAAAACTTACTCAGGGATGCATTAGGGTGTGGATGCATTGGCCTTGGCACAATTGGCCTTCGTGCCAACCAAATAGTATATTATCCTAGCATATATGCTAACAAGTTGGCGCATTTGCATAGAAGCGCCAACCATAAAGAGGATTTGCTTAGAGGCGCCAACCAGAAAGAGGATTTTCCTAGAGGCGCTAACCAGAAAACAGATTTGGCTAGTTGGTGTTTTTGCCTAAAGAGATGATTGTTGCCACACTCGATGAGGTAGTTGCAATTCCATTCAATGGGTTATTCATACTTCCTATCAACCTTTACAGTATGGAATGGAATGTGCCTGGATGTTGAACCCTTGGAAAGAGCAAGATAAGTGCAGGCTCCAACGCATGGTCGAAGCAGAGTTAGAAAAAATGAAAATTTGGCCTAGAATGGCCTATGTGCTAGTCCAAGGCATGAATTTGGCTTGGAAAATGCTTGTAAGAATTTGATGCATGCCGAAGGCATCATCACTGGGTTTTATAGCCTTGCACCCTTTACAGAAAAAGGGTGAGTTGGAGCAGTATGGAAACTACATTTCGAGTATCATGCTTATAAAGCATGTTTGGGAAGGCAAATCGACCTGCATTTGCCTAGTGAAAGTGAAGCTTTAAGGTCCGGTTATTTTCATTTCAAGTGGCGCATCGGGAGTTCAAGCAGCGCTTCAGGCGGAATTTTCCGGTCTATCACAGGACTTGATTTGATTAGTAACATCACCATGGCATCTTCAGAATAATATGTGTGGATCATAGTGACTACAGAGTACTTCAGTAAGTGGGTATAATCCACTCAAGAACCCATATAATATTACAATTGTTAATTTCATCAAAGAGTATATAATATGTAGGTTTGGTATCCCTAAGCATATCATACCTAACAACGACACCTAGTGATAACAAATATGTGAGAGACATGCTTCAAGGATATGGCATCAAGCATATCTTTTCTACTCCGTACTAGATATGATCAGTTACAATTTCGTCACCAAAATTGTATGGCATCGGGAGTTCAGTTTTGTACGGCATCAAGCATATCTTTTCTTCAACAAAGTATTTTTTCTCCAAAATTCTCTCCCAACTGAGAATGTCCTTTTGTTCCTAAGGATATGATCAGTTACAATTTCGTCACCATGGATGGTAACTCCATATGAACGGAGATTAATGGAAAGTAACCCCAAGTCATGTTATGTTTAGTTATTTTCTATATTTTAAAATGTAATTTCAATTCCTCTAAAATGTATGCAAATATCTTTGTATTCGGAAGTTAATTAGAAATTTAAATTATATTTATTCAAATTCAAATTTTACTTGTTAAAAAAATAAAATCTTAACTATTTACTTCCCCATCGATATTAGAAAACCATTCAACAATGGGTTTTGTTTTTTTAACGAACTTTTCAGTTCTCTTCTTAAATACCTCAGTCCACGCTTTAGGTTGCCGATTCAACTCCTATATTTTTCTTGTCTCTCCGGCCAACGCTTTTTTGTCCTCCTTGACTGCAGCAAGAGATGGGTATCGGATTGCATTCATTGCATGCCAGTTAGCCTTGATGGCGTTGAGACCAGGAGAATCCAAGATACATTAAACTGAAATGCTTCACTCGTAGATACTATTTATTGTGGTAGCGATATGACAATATCTCTTCCAAATCTTGGTATACAGTGGAACAAAGTGAAGTGAAACGCTAAACTCTCCAACAGTCCCGTGCCTTCCGTGTGGCGCTCGAACTGCAAACCTGCATGAAGATGCTTTGCACGTACAACTACCTTGGATTCCCTCTCAATTACGCCAGTGTTGGCTTGCACGTTCCCACCTAGTATAAGGGCTGCGAACTTGACAACAAAGTCAGCATCATGAGTTTTCTCGGTTACTGTAGTATTGACTTGCACGCTATTATTCCTGGCCAAGAAGTTCATTAGCTCAACACCATCAGAATTCAAAGGATTAAAGCACTTTTCAGCTTCTGCCCTTTTTTCGACATTTGCAACACTTGTACCTCGAGTCTGAGAGTACATACGTTAGTCAGATTATTTCTACAATATTCTCACGTGATCTACATGATAATAAATTTGGATCTTTACTTTTATTTATTTTTGATGATGCTCAAGCCCAAGATCATGATAATAAAATCCATTAAAAGGAGGGTTATTTTCCAAATTACCATTAGAATTCAATTACACCATTAATTAATATTCAAACCAAGGTTGTATCATACCGGATTTTGGTTATACCGGTCGAGAGTAATATACTGGTACGCCGGTATATCAGGGAAATTTCGATTGATATACCAGCGAAATATCGGTCTATATATTTTATACCTATAATTTTATAAAAAAAATACTAGCTCACATTTTATAACTATAAATATATTTCAAAACGTTATAACAAAAAAAAATTTCATCCGAAATATATAGATCCATAGATTCCTATTAGCATCAAGTTCAATGATTGATTACTAATAAATAATTACATCAACATTCTGACTAGTTAGCAGTAAGCCAACCAACCTCAACACCTATTCAAATGCAAGACAACCAACTTCAACACCTATAAATTTTTAATGGCTACTATGAAAAGCGGTTCTACAGTCAAATCCAATCAAAAGATTTATCCATTCAACATGGAGATCACTTCAAGTAATTAAACACAATATGTAAAAAAACATACTCAGAACAAACAAAAATGATGAGATTATACCACAATGTGTTTCTTCTTTCATTAGAAGTGCCAAGAACTTGGGAGATACAGAAAATGCTGACTATGTGGCTTGCTCAAAATTTCCTTGTGCACAAGAGTATACCTGCAAAGAACATATGAATATACTTTTCAAGAGACGCATATCATGACCATTGGTGGATTCTTCTAATCTACAGGTGTATATTGGTGGCTCAGAAGCATATTTCATTCATGATTGATGTTCAAGTTAAAATCTTTGAAACAACAAATCTCACTCCATGGTCAGTAGTACTAGTTATTTAAAAGTTAAACATGAGTAGAAGGGTAAGACATCAGACCTACATGGACACATCAAGACATTACCATTGAGTTATAACTACATGAGCAAGTATATGTACAAACAAAATACATATACTACCCGCTGAAGTTCCCACTAATTCATTCAGCAAAGTGTGCATGTAAAAAAGGTAGAATCTAAATGGTTGGATATTGCATCAAATGAAAAGACCACAGAAAAAAAAAAACGCTATGTATCTTTATTAAGGCTGAGTTTGGTTTCACAAAAAATGAAATGTGGGGGATTTGGTTTTAAGTGTGAAGCAAAGAGTGATAGGCATGGGAATGAAGGCATGTGATTGCACAAAAAACATCAACCACAAACCAAGATCTTTAAACATGCAGAAGATGGCAACAATCAGATATGTTGTTCTCAAAATAGGCAGAAGAAACTAAATTCAGTAGTTGTTTCTAAAAGTTAAAATCAAAATATTAGCTAAATTTTTGAATCCATACAATTGCCTCTCTGACCTATTCTTTACTCTGTGCCTCAAATTGGGAAATGCAGCCCTAATCCAAGTAAGTTGGAATCCCTCGGAAAATAATTATCATGGATAGAAAGATTACCTTCAAACACTTGTTTATAACCTTGAATTCAATCATGAAGCTTAAGTAGTTCAGTGAACAAAGAGAAGAAGAAGAAAGTTCACAGGATGAACAAAGAGTGAAAATTGAAGAGAGAAAACAAATGAAGACTGAAGAGAGGGATTAGGTTTCATTTCTCTCCAACGAATCTAAAGCGTTGGATTAAAAAAAAAATCTCATCCAATGGACAGAAACACATTTCGGAAATTTCGGAAAAATTTCGGGTAAAATCGGTTTTTAAAAATATCGGCCTAAATTTTCGATACAATATCGTTTCGCCGGTAACCCTTAATTCGTTTCGGTTTCACCCTAAAACCCAAAATTTCGGCCATTTCGGTCGAAATGGACTGCATAGGTTCAAAAATAAAGCGAAAAGAAAATCTCCCTCCTACCTTTACTCAAAAAAATAAATAAAAATGATCAAAGTGATATTTGGCGTTATTTTGGTTTCCATTATTTCAAATGGAACCTTGTAAATTCAAACCAACCGCTATAATGATGGTGATCTTGTGATCGTCTAATATCTCTTTGTATTAATAATAATCACGATTTTCATCAGACGAAATCCGTCAATTTATCCCTATCCTGTCTGTCTATGTAGTATGTACCCATCTACGGATATCAAATCCATCCGGTGGCGGATTAAACGTTGATAAAAATCTAAAAATTCATCCTTTAGATGGATTACACCAAATCCGCCGGTTTTCGTCTGCGGCTTACTCCTAAAAAAGAGTTTTTTTGTATGGTCATGGATGGTCCAGCATGCGCATGCTTTTGACAACGACCGTCCAGAAAAGACCACTTCACTACCACACAGAGGAAGTGCGAGACAACATGTACCAGAACCCACTTTATTCGAATCTTTTAATAGTTTGGACTTTGGAGTCCCAAGCAAAAAGCTCAAATCCAACCAGTAAATATCAATGAACGAAGTCGTCGTCAGCATGTGCATCAGTCCATGACTCCCTGTCTGATTTCTTCTCACCACTGCCCATGTCTCAATTACGTCATCATCTATTATATTGCCCCATGTCACGGGCTAAAATTTCAGACTAGACCGTGCGACACTTGAACTCTTCAAGTAAGCCTAAAAGATCACAAAAGAGAGAAGAGACTAAGAGATTTTAAGTGGAAGAGAGTATTTGATTAAGAGAGAGAATGTTACAATTGCTTAAGAGATTGTTGGTGGATGATTTGAGCAAATGAGCTCTCCACCTTATATAGTATGTATGGAGGATTCTAGAATATGTTCTAGTATCATCATCTTCTAGAGTATTCTATACTTTACAAGAATATACAAGGGAATATTCTTTATCCAAGAATATTCTGGAAGCTTGTGGACTTCCCTAATCTTCTAGGCTCTTCTAATGGACCTAGACTCTTGTCATGGGCCAACCCAATATGTGGGAAAATGGGTGGGCCGTGACACATTTGGCAGACTTAAGACTGAGGTAATTGGAGGTGCAGTGTAGTCACACATTTGACACCCAGTACAATAATTACGTATAATTTCTATTATCTTTAAAAGGTTACATTAGATACTCAAATTTTTTAAGTATATATTAAATGGGTCCTATATTACTCTCCAACTACGTTATTGATAAACAGTGACTGTTTATTTTATTTATTAAATTATTTTTGTTTCTATATATTTTTCATTATTATTATTATGAATCGAAAAATTTTATTAGATAGGAAAAATCGTTTACACACTAGTGGTGGGAAGCCTCGCCACTAGCTGGACTCCAACATCCCTTTAAATGGAAATGCCTAGTCTAAAGAATAGGGAGTTTCCTATTTTTTAGTTGTAGTCTAGACTAGCAATACAGTTCTGCAGCCTCGTCACTAAAGCTATAAGGTCCTCTCCTAATTCCCCTAAAGTGGTGACGCTAACGCACTGAAACCGTATCCATGTTCTTCACATTGGGTTAGGTGTTTGTTATTCTTGCGAATCGTAGCTTTTGAGATTGCCTGACCTGACGTGAAGGCAGCTCTCCAAGTGCCCGTGAACGGTGACACTCCTGTGACGTCAAAGCAAACATCGCGGCCATTCTCCCAATTGTACACTAGGATATATGCAGGCTTCAAAGCGTTATCGCTGTCCGAGAGGAAGCCCAGATTGGCTTCTTTACGAGCAGGGATACCAGCTTTGTAACACATATCAGAAAGCACGTCCCTGACTAAATCATGTCTAGACTTGAGGCCCACCTCACTGGCGCAATGAAAAGCGTGATCGCCAAAGACGTCCATACCTCGCCCACAACAAGAACAAAGTGTCACGGCCCACCCATTTTCTCACATATTGGGTTGGCCCATGTCAAGAGTCTAGGTCCATTACAAGAGCCTAGAAGATTAGAGAAGTCCACATATTCTAGAATATTCTTGGATAAGGAATATTCCCTTGTATATTCTTGTAAAGTATAGAATACTCTAGAAGATGATGATTCTAGAACATGTTCTAGAATCCTCCATAGCATACTATATAAGGTGGAGAGCTCATTTGCTCAAATTATCCACCAACAAGCTCTCTAAGCATTGTTATACTCTCTCTCTTCAATAATCAAATACTCTCTCACTTAAAATCTCTAAGTTTCTTCTCTCTTTGATTTCTTTTAGGCTTACTTGAAGAGTTCAACAGTTGCACGGTCTAGTCCAAAATATTAGCCCGTGACAGTTGGTATCAGAGCGAAGCTTAAGACTCAAGAATGGATGACGTTCATAGCAACAACACCATGTAGAAAGGTGTCGATGGCTAGGCCAAGAAAAGGGGCAAGTCCAAGGATACGCAAACAAGTCTTGAGGCAAGAATGGTACTATGGAAAAACGAGTGAGCGATTTTCTTATACGCGCCGAGGAAGAGTTTCTAACGAAGGAAACTCTTGAAGGGTGGAAAGATACCTTCGAGGAGGCCATAAGCAAGGCGGTGGACGGTATCAAGATGGACGCAGAAGCTCGAATCCAAGATGCGGCGGAGGATGTCGTGGAGGAGGTGAAAGCCAAATTTCTGTTAGTTGAGCAAGAGCTAGAGGCGGTGAAAGGAGAATTGGTGTTGTGCAAAAGGGCTTCCATAAACCAAGCCATGCACGAGGGGCCAAGCAGACTCTCAAGAGAAGATGCTCCCAAGCCAACACCGTATAATGGGAAAAGAGACGCGAAGGAGACTGACACTTTCATATGGAGTTGCGAAAGGTATTTTGAACATCTGGAGATGGAGGATGATGCAAGGAAGATAAAAAGAGCCACAATGTTTCTCACGGAGAACGCTTTGGCATGGTGGAGACGTCGAAGCCAGGAAATTCAGCAAGGTATGGATACTATCATTACTTGGTCAGATTTTAAAGTCGATCTTAAGAAATACTTCTACCCGGAGAATGCGGCTTATGAAGCAAGAGCGAAGTAGAAGTATCTTCGTCAAACGGGTACAACCAAAGAGTATACCGAGACGTATACAAACTTGCTGCTAGAGATACCCAATCTATCCGAAGAAGAGAAGCTCTTCAACTTCTTGTGCGGAGCAAAATCATGGGTAAAGCAAGAGCTAGATCGTCTCGCGTTCAAACTCTGACCGAAGCAATATCCGTAGTCGAGACCCTGATCAAAAAGCCAAGGTTTAAATAAAGAACGAAGGCTTCAAGGAGTACAAGCTCCTAAGAAAGAAGAACTTCGAGGGGCCACCATGCCAAAGGTGGGGAAGCAAGAGAAGATAGAGACAAGCATGCCCCAAAGAAATATCTTTCGTGGAAGGACAAAGCGTCCGAGCACAAAGACAAAAATAAGCCCTCCTTCTCTTGCTTCTTATGTGAAGGGGATCACAAAGTCCGCGATTGCCCGAAGAAGGGTAAGCTTACCGCGTTGATGGAGGATAGTGGATCCGAAGAGGAACGAGACTCCGTGGTGAGTTCGCTCCGAAAGATAAACAGTGTCCAAGCTAAGACGGAGAAGTCTAAAAGCAAGGACAAGACGCTTATGTTCGTAAACGTCCAAGTGAATTGGAAAACCTCCCGCGCCTTAGTAGATACAGGTGCTACACACAACTTCGTGTCGAAGAAGGAAGCATTGCAACTAGGCATGAAGTTTGCTAAAGGAGGAGGCACCGTGAAGGTAGTGAACTCGGATGCAAAGCCACTAGAAGGCGTGACGCGTGGCGTAGAAATGTATCTCGACTGGTGGGCTGGACCGGTCGACTTCTCGGTGATCCCCATGGACGACTTCGACATGGTATTGGGCATGGAATTCATGTGCGCACAACGGGCCATTCCCATGCCACCTTTCGACTCCTTGTGCATACTCGGAGACAAATCAATTCACCTTATACCAGTGACTAAAGAGAAGAAGAAGACCACGGTGCTGTCGGTATTGCAACTTTCCAAAAGGTTCAAGAAAGGTGAAGTGACCTTCATAGCGACGATGAAGGAGGAGAAGCCAACAACCCAAGGAGAACAAGTCCCAAAGGCCATAACGAAGTTTCTCGAAGAGTTCGGGGACGTGATGCCAAAAGAGCTTCCCAAGAAGTTGCCGCCACGAAGGGAGGTCGCTCATGCGATCGAGCTAGAGCCAGGCGCTAAGCCTCCCGCAAAAGCACTCTATCGTATATCTCCACCGTAGTTGGCTGAATTGAAGAAGCAACTCAAAGACTTGCTGGATGCGGGCTACATCCAGCCATCAAAAGCACCATACGGAGCGTCGGTACTGTTCCATAAGAAGAAGGATGGAGCAATGCGGTTGTGCATCGACTACCGGGCTCTCAACAAGGTGACCATAAAGAACAAGTATCCAATACCGCTCATTGCAGATCTATTCGATCAACTTGGAGGGGCGAGGTACTTCTCAAAGTTGGAATTGCGGTCGGGATACTACCAAGTGAGGATCGCGGAAGGCGACGAGCCAAAGACAGCATGCGTCACGAGGTATGGGGCTTATGAATTCCTTGTTATGCCTTTCAGTTTAACTAATGTACCCGCTACTTTCTGCACATTGATGAACAAGATATTTCACCCATACTTGGACAAGTTTGTGGTGGTTTATCTTGACGACATAGTGATCTATAGCAAGACCTTGGAGGAGCATGAGAGCCACTTGCGAACTGTTTTCCAAGCACTAAAGGCAAACGATCTATATGTGAAGAAAGAGAAGTTCTTCTTTTCCCAAGAGGAAGTTTCCTTCCTAGGTCACAAGATCAGTAGCGGAAAACTTATGAAGGAAGACGCCAAAGTCCGCGCCATCCAAGATTGGACAGCCCCTACCAAAGTGCCGGAGTTGCGATCGTTCCTAGGCCTCATCAACTACTATCGAAGGTTCATCCTAGGATACTCACGGAAGGCAACTCTGTTGACAGACCTGCTGAAGAAAGGACAAGCTTGGGAGTGGATGACCCGATGCCAAGAAGCATTCAAGCAGCTAAAACAGGCAGTGGTCGAAGAGCCGGTCTTGCAACTGCCCAACCCAAGCCTACCGTTTGAGCTACACACGGATGCTTTGGACTTTGCAATAGGAGGAGTGTTGATGCAAGATAGACACCCTATTGCGTTCGAAAGTCTCAAGTTGAACGATACCGAGAAGAGGTATACAGTTCAAGAAAAAGAGATGACGACGGTGGTGCATTCCTTACGAGTATGAAGACATTACCTTCTCGGATCAAAGTTCATGGTCAAGACGGACAACGTTGCAACAAGCTATTTCCAAACGCAAAATAAGTTAAACCCGAAGCAAGCTAAGTGGCAAGACTTCCTTGCAGAATTCGACTATGATCTCGAGTACAAGCCGGGCAAAGGTAACGTGGTCGCGGATGCACTTAGCCGAAAAGCAGAGTTCGCCAATCTCACGCAATCCAGCAGCACATTAATAGACCGTGTGAAGGAAGGGTTGAGCAAAGATCCAACGACGAAGAGTTTGGTAGAGTTCACCAAATCCGGCAAGACGAGGAAGTTTTGGATCGAAGATGACTACTGTTCACCACGGGGAGAAAGGTCTATGTGCCGCGGTGGGACAACTTACGGAGAGACATTATTAAGGAGTGCCATGATTCACGGTGGGCAGGTCACCCCGGCACTCATCGCACATTAGCCCTTGTGCATGATAAGTTCTTCTGGCCACAACTCCGCGACGACATAGAGACCTATGTGCGGACATGTCTCGTGTGCTAGCAAGACAAGATTGTGCAAAAGTAGCCTGGCGGACCGTTAGAGTCGCTGCCTATTCTGGACAGACCATGGGAGAGCGTCTCAATGGACTTCATCACATGCTTACCCAAGTCAGATGGGTTTGGCACAATTATGGTGGTGGTGGACAGGTTCACCAAGTATGCGACATTCACAGCAGCCACACCCGGATGTACAACAGAGGAGGCAGCCAAGCTCTTCTTCAAAAATGTGGTGACGTATTGGGGAGTTCCGAAGAACATTGTGAGCGATCGAGATGTGCGCTTCACGGAAAAATTCTGGATGGAGCTCTTCAAGTTAATGGGTATCGAGCTGAACTTCTCCATAAGCTTTCACCCTCAATCTGATGGGAAAACTGAGCGGGTGAATGCTTTGTTGGAGATTTACATTAAGCACTATGTTAGTGCTAATCAGCTAGATTGGTCCAGGTTGATCGATATAGCTCAATTCTCCTACAACTTAAAACGTTCGGAGTCTACAGGGAAGAGCCCATTTGAGATCGCAACCGGACAACAACCCTTGACGCCAAGTACCTTGGCCACTTCTTATGCATGTGCTAGCCCCGGAGCATACAAGATCGTGAAAGATTGGTAGCAACAAAGGGACCTAGCACACACCCAATTGATAAAAGCGGCTAAGAAAATGAAGAAGTGGCTGATAAGAAGAGGCGACATATGGAGTTCCAAGATGGCGACATGGTGTTTGTCAAGCTTGTACCCCAACAATTCAAGTACACTCGGCCGCTGCACAAAGGCTTGTTACGTAAGTACGAAGGGCCGTTCGAAGTACTAGCCAAAGTGGGCAAAGCTTCTTACCGAGTAGAGCTCCCAACAAAGATGAAAATTCATCCCGTCTTCCACGTGAGCAACTTAAAGGCGTTTAACAAGGACGAGGAAGACGAGAGTCGGGGAGTATCAAGTCGGGCACCACCCATGATTGCAACTTCCTTCGGCAAAGCTATAGACGAGATATTAGCCGAACGGTTAGTCCGAAGGAAGGGAGTGCCGCCTTTCAAAGAATACTTAGTGAAGTGAAAAGATGCATCCATACAAGAAAGAAGAGCCTAGAAGATTAGAGAAGTCCACATATTCTAGAATATTCTTGGATAAGGAATATTCCCTTGTATATTCTTGTAAAGTATAGAATACTCTAGAAGATGATGATTCTAGAACATGTTCTAGAATCCTCCATAGCATACTATATAAGGTAGAGAGCTCATTTGCTCAAATTATCCACCAACAAGCTCTCTAAGCATTGTAAGACTCTCTCTCTTCAATAATCAAATACTCTCTCACTTAAAATCTCTAAGTTTCTTCTCTCTTTGAGTTCTTTTAGGCTTACTTGAATATTTCAAGTGCCGCACGGTCTAGTCCAAAATCTTAGCCCGTGACAAAAGACTCCCCTCTTCAAACTGCGACAAACCAACCCTGTAACTAATGACAGCTCGGAATTGCCGAGGCCCAATGGCTTGATGAAGCCCTGCTATGGGGATGGCTTTAAGAAAGTCTTGGGCATGGCTCGCCTTGTTGCATTGCCAAAGGATGGTATCTCGCTCGGTCAGATTGAAGCTAGTGGGTATGCTCTTCTTGACCACATCGAAGTATTGGGCAGTTTCTATATTAATTTTTTAATATTATTTTTTAATTATTAAATGTTTATTTTATTTATTTTCAATTTTATTCTTATTTTTGATATTTTATTTTATTTATTTTTATTATTTTAAAATAGTTCTGTTTCATTTTATAAAAAACTATTTTTTCTTTCTAAATTTTTTATTTTTTTTTAATTTCTTAAAATTAAATTTAAATAATTAATTAATATAATTTTCTTTTCTTTTTTTATTATTTATAATTTATTTATTTTGTTGTAATTGGATTTTCGTAATGCATCCATTTTGTATTGGTATTAGTGTCAAACATTAAACTACATGTAGTTCTAATGCATAACACTACAACTGCACACGATTCGGTTCGGTTCTGTATGGTTATTGGCCCAACCAAATTCGAAACCTGTTAATTTCGGTTTTACAGTTTTGAGAACCAAGCATTATCATTATAAAATTTGGTTCGGTTCATAACCGAGCCAAGTGGGTTCGGCTCATAACCGACATGTTTTGGTAAACCAGAAATATAACAAATGGAAAGATAAAAAAATTTCTAAGCTTCTTCAAGCTCATAATCAGTGTTGCTCTTCTCCTTCTTCTTCTAATCTTCTTCAAGCCAGGGGCGTAGCTAGCCCATGGCAAAGGTGGGCAGTTTCCTTCCCTGCTGGCTGGCTCTTAAGTCTAATTTTACCTAATATTTTCTAAACTTAACTATCCAAAGCCTTTTTTTTCCTTGTTGGCTATCCTAATTTTTTTTTGCTTCCCCATAGTAAATATTCTGCCTCCGCCCCTGCTTCAAGCTCAACAATTTCTACTCAACTCAATCACAACTCTTTTAACATCCAATAACCAATCAAAACAAATTTAGATTTTTTTTTACAGAGATTCTGAATACAAAAAAATTTAATAAATATTGATAAAAGTTACACAGGAAAAACTGAAATGAACAAAAGTTGAGATCCCATTTCAGATGTTGCTCTTCTTCCATTTTTAAATCTTTTCCATCCTGATCCAAGTTCACCACTTAAACTTCTAAATAACTTATATTCTTTTCCTTTAACTTTCTTCTAAAAATCAAATCAAACAGGTTTACTAAAAATCCATAGAAAGTTAAACAAAAAATTTAAGGGTTAATTAATGTTTGATACTCACAATTTGTCCAACTTTAGTGTTTGGTCTAACTTTTGTCCAACTTAGGGTTTGGTAAAACGTTGACCCGCGTTAACTAAGTTAAATCTTGACTTCTGTTTGGTATTTATAAAAGAAAAAGAATCAATTTTTAACAGCGGTCAGTCGGGCATTTCAGCGAACAATTCGCGTGCAATTCTGCTTGTTGATTCAAACATAACTTGTTTTGTTAGTTCAATGATTCCTTCTTCTTCCCTGCAACCACACATTCAATTCAAATATACCCATAATCATTCACACATCCAATCAATCACTTTATTTAAATAATTCCATTCAATCTTTACGGGAGAAAGCTTCTCTACTTTGTTCTCTGCTCCACAACTCAAACTCATTGCAAGTTACCTCATAACAACAACAAACTACAACCATCTGCTCATTATCGAGTCACCATCAATCTTCTTTACCTCCCTTTCAAATCCAATTTTTCACTAACAAAAGTGGCAGCGACTCGTTCAAACCTCTTAAATTAGACTTCGTAACCATGGCAACATCAAACTTTATTTTTTTCCTATTGTTTTCACCCAATGTTCACCAAAACCAACTCTGAAGATGCCATGCAGCTCTCAGACTCAAAACCTTTCCATGAATACTAAAATCCTTTCTAACCTTGTATTACTCAAAATAAGTCACAACAAATTCCCTTTTTCAATTGTATGGCATAATATCCTTTTCCTTCTTTATCTTCCGACCATAAAACCAAATCCCCTTTCTATTTCTAAACCATCTTACTATTTCTGCTCCTCAATCTTCTAAATTTTTCAATAATTCAAACAGTTGAACCCAACTCACGGCAACAATGATAAGTGCATAAAATACATTATTTGAATACCAATTTTCTATGCTTTCTTTGTTATTTTCTCTTGTATTTTGTGTATTTTACGTTTGTTTTTAGTTTTATAGGTATTTTGGAGTCACATGAAGTAAAAGAAGATAAATTAGAGCCTAGGACGTTGTTCCGAGTCATTGGGTGTCTATAGGGGTAAAGCTAGGGAACACACAAGTCTCTAATGCATCAAAACTGGAAATTACTAGGGGGAAACCCACTATCTTATAAAGGTGTGCTAAAGGGATTCAAATACTTATTTATAAAGACAGATGTGAAGCTGATAAGAGCCACCACTTTCTATTTCCATTTAAAAGCAGAGTTAGGTCACAACCATATTCCTCCTTGTCGTGAACCTGAGAAGAGGATAAGAGAAGAATTGGGTGCAGCAGAGAATGGCAGAGAATATTAAATGGGAAGATAGGACTGGTGGTCGCTGTTAACATATGGGTTTGAGATGAATTGAGTAGAGACTGAAGAGGGGTTTGAACGGAAACAGGGAAGAGGAGTAGAAAGGGACAAATAATGGTTAGATGATGTTCTTGGTTTGCTGCTGCCCTAAGAGGAATCAATGAAGTGAAGTTGATGATGGCTATGAGTCAGATGCCGTATAACAGAGAAGAAAGAGTTGCCAGTCGAGAAAGAATAAAAACATAATACTGTTGTTGAAGAATGATGGTTGTTTTAAGATGTTGTGAAGATATTGAGATGAAATTTATGCCGAGAAATCAGTTGATACGTGAATTAATGGTGATGATGGGGTTTTCGTGAAGATGGGTTTTGAATCTGAGATGAAGAAGAGCAACTGATGCTGCCAATGATTATTTTGGGTATTGAATAGAAGCCGAAAGAAATTCAGTTGAGAGGGAGGAACTAGAAGCAATGGTGTTTGCTGCCATGGGTTGTTTATGATGATAAATGATGAGATAATAAATGCTTTTGAGTCCTGAATAATTTTAGAATATTAGGATATGTCTCAAATTGCAGGGAAGAAGTTAGAATTGTCAGTAAAACCAAAAAATCTTGCCTGATTCACCAACAATATAACACGCATGGTGTTCGATAAATCGCCCCAAAGAACTGCCGAAATTGTTTGAGGCCTATTTGATTGATTAGATCTTTTTTGGACTTAGTAATTCTGTGGGCTTCACTTAACACTTCTGATTTTGAGCTATGGGTACATGAACAACCTAGATATAGAAACCTAGGGTTTCTAGGGTTATTTTTGGTTTTGGAAGGGAGAAAGCTATATAAGAGCAATTTCAACAAGAAAGGGAGATATCTAAGTTTTTACCTTGTTCTTTTCTCACCTCTTCTACTTATTTTTGTAGGTTTACACGGAGAAGAATTCTCACATCTAGGGTTTGTAATTTTTTTTCTTCTTCAATTGTGTAAACTCCAATTTATGAGTAGTTAATTTTATTGTTGGTTGGGGATTAGTTGGATTTCTTAAACATGAGTCTTTGAATTAATACATTAGTTTTGTCTCAATATTATCGATTATGAATCACTACTAATATCTCACTAATTGATTGTTTGTTTAGTTAAGTTGCAAATTGATTGAACTCACAATTCATATCTAAAGCTAGTTTAGGGTTTATTATACGTAAAAGTGATACTCATTGAATATAAATAACATAGTGTGGTTATTGCTTGTAGTGATGCATCCTAGTACTCACTTGTGAATTATGAGCTTTGTTAAATTGAATTAGTGCGCTTTCCACATTCAATTGTATTGATTAGCCTAATTTCATGAATCTTAATGCTCCCCATGAATTAAACTTGATTAGTGTTTTTACACATTAGGTTGTTCTCTTGGTAGAATTCATATTAACACCTTTATTGTGTTTGTTGATGACTTGAGGAAATATGCGGGGTATTCTTACGATCAAGGTATTTTAGGGATTTTAATAAAATGAGATTAAATATCAATTCTAATTATTAGTACAAGAACATGTTTTGTGAATGAAAACGAAACTTTAATCAATATTCCCGACTTATTGATTCTTTTCTACAATTTATTAGCCTTATTAATTAGTTTATTTAATTTTATTGAATCTGAAAAATACCCCCGTTTACATAACTTTTCGAAACATATAACAACCAAGACCTCCTCGTGGGAACGATCCTTTCTTGCCCTTGCTTCATAATAAATCATAAGTAGTGAGATAGTAATAAATAATTTTGACGTACAAACGACCACATCAAGCAATACCCTCTCTGCCAAATTGAATCTCACAACAACTGTGAGACCCCGTGTTTTCGAATCGTGGTTTTCAAACCTAAAACCCAATTAGTATGATGTTGGGTGCATATTTCTAATTTTGGGGTATTCTTAACTAGATCTAAAGTTAATAAATAAGATGACTAGCTCTTATCTCTATGGGGATTAAAATTGTTTTGAAATTGTCCTTTATGAATATATAGGTTAGCACATGGAATAGTAGGGTTGGTAGTTAGCAGTTGCATGCTTCTTTTTATTCACGTGTGGGTAGAGAGATTAACACCGTGTTTGTTAGTCACATATGAATCTGAGTCATCTGGATCTGAGTCGTCTAGATCTGACTCAGATCACATGACTCAGCAAGGTTTGACAGAAAAAATGTGTTTATTTTTCTATCATACCTGACTCAACTGACTGGAGTTTTTTTTGACATCAAATACCCTTATGTATATTGGGATATTTCTATCATATTCTTAACCTTCATTCCATTGATAATTCGAAACTCATTTTTTGTAGGTTTCTAGTCAGCTTCGCAATGATATTATCAACTAGAATATGACGAAACAATACTTTATTCACGATACAATCTAAATTATAAATTAGCAAAAAGCTAAGATTTTCCAATGAGCATGTTATAATTGCAAAATAACTGAAATATAATCACATATAGATCCATGTAATGTAAAGTAACAGATAATACGACAGGCGAAGGAGACAAACAGAACAATAATTAGAAGATTGCTAGAAACATATTTAAAACACCAGAGTAATCAACTACTTAAAAAAAGAGTGATCGGGTACAATATATTATAAATGTGGGCCTTTCACACATGATAGTTTTTATCTTTCTACAGAGACCACAACAATCTTTTCGAATTCATATAGGTAACAACCTAAAAACTAAGAAATAAATTATATATTTGGAACTACAGTTCAAAGGCTGGAACATGATCGATGGGAAATTTCAAAACCTTCTAAATAATCATTTTCTCTATTATACCTAACCAAATACGATATTATTAAGTTCTCTACCTCTGATCATCTTCAACTATATTTCATTTTCACTGTCTTTGTATTTCAATTTTTCAATCTTCTCATTCGTTTAAATTAGTAATAGAAGAGTCATGGTGTCTTCAGTAAAACACCCGAAATAAATATGTCCTAATTTACAATATCACCTGTTACGTCAATTCATCAAACAATTGCCTGTTAAAACTTACCACCACTTCCAAAGATATATAATGAGAAAGATACGACGTAGAACCATACATCATACTACTTCTAAAGGTAAGCTCACCAGCAGCAAACCGATGTTTAAGACCCTTCAAAATTGCTATAAGGTATACCTGGTCACTCAAAAATAAAAAATCAATGTAACCAGAATATGATTGTATTTCCTCAGAATTATCTAACTTGATACACAAAGAGGGACGATTCAAAAATGATAAATATGCACATTAGTACATATGAAGATTCTCGGCAGATGAATACTACATAAATAATTTCATTCAGATGAATCATAAGGGAACCAGTCTCCTATTAAATCATAAAACATGGGTCAACAATAACCAAAAACTGGTATATATGGCAGTAAAAAGATCAAATTTCACCGAATTGGAAGGCCTAATGGTTCCCGAAGGTGTGGAGTTCATCCCCTTATTATCCCGGCCTCTCATTCATTCGATCCGTACTCATAATAGTATGTTTGCTTTACATTACTCTTCTAATAGTGTCACTAGTTGTTTCATAGTTTAGGTCATGTTTGTAAGCAGACCACAACTTCGACAAACTATAATATCTCAGATAGGAAAAATCAGAGACTAATCAAACTAGACCACAGAAATCTATCTATCTATCTATCTATATATATATATATATTCCCCAAAACCCTACAATCAATATATGAATGCAAAGACAACCCAAATAGTAAAAATCATTAATTTGGGAAGAAATATGAAAATTTGGAAAACCCCTCAATTTCTCAAAACTCTATTAGAAGGTTAAAGGAAAAAAAATAACCTTTACATGTTCAATGAGAATCTAAAGACAATACAGATAAAAAAAAAATCAATAAGAAAGTAAAATTTGAGAAGAAAATATGATAAATTTGCAAGACCGTATAAAAAAGATGTATAATTAAAGACCTGTTGTGAAGAAACATAAAATTCAAACGAGAAAAAAGGAGAATACCAGCAGCTCATCGCCAGTAGAAACTTCTTAACAAGAGGTTGGCATACAAAATCCCTAGCCGGATCTTCAAATCGATGACTTAATCGTCCCTGATTTAATCTCTAATGAATTCTAGGGTTTCAAGTTTCAATTTTTCATCGAAAGTGTTTGAGTTTCTCTGTTTTGAGAAGAAGGAATAAAGAGAATGAAAAGTTTATGTTTTATATGTCAGAGCAATTTCGTCATTTATGCGAGTCAGAGATGGGATGCATTGAGTCAGGGTGTTCTGATACCTGATTCAAACCACTCCGAGTCAGAGGTCGGTAATCAGTCAGACAACGAGTCAGGTATATGAAAAAATAAAAAACAAAGGATCTGACATCTGACTCAGACCGAGTCAGGGCCGAATTAGATTCAAATGCCAAGTCAGGTGCAAATAAACAAGGTGTAAGTCTTTTTCTCTCTTATTTGTATTTAAGGTTAGGGTTTTAATATAAATATAAATATTCTTATTCTTTTTCTCTTTTTTTTAAATCAAAAAGTAATTCTAAAAGTTAAAAGTATCTAGCCGTCACTATTATCTCCTCTCTCTGTTTTTTTCTAAACTTTCTATAAAACAACAAAAATTAAAAATTAAAAAAAAAGATTTGTTACTGGTTTTTTTGGGAAGTATATGGCTTGGATCAAGATTTTAGAAAAAAATACTTTTAAGGTAGAGGTTTTTGCATAATACTTAAAACTAAAATTATATTTCAGCATTATTTAGTCTTTGTTTCATTAATCTATTATATTTTTGTCACTTGGATCCTTATACTTCTGTGGCAACGCGGTATCATCCTACTAGCCGAAGAACCAATAGTATTTCGTATAACTGATTTTGAGTTAGCCATCTTAAAACAAATTATATAAATGGAATTTGTTACAATAAAATAAGAAAGGATATCTTCCTCCCCACCTGTTTTATCAAACTTTAATCTTGAAGGGAGATAAAAGGGCTCCAATATCAATAGAGGGGCTCCTCTATGATGCGAGGTGACCCAATTTTCCGTTAAGGGATGTTCTAGGGGTAAAGTTAAATGTCCATTTTATCCTTTATCCAATAAAAAAAAGATAAATTTGTCCTTTAATTAAAATCTTTCCATCTCCTCCATATCTTCTCCTTCTCCATTTTAATCAAATTTCTCCATCGAATCAAAATTTTATCGCCGACTAAACTCCCAATTTCGTGATGAAGAATACTAATAAATGTGTAGAAAGTAGCAGTAATGACAATCCGGATAAATCTAAATTACACTAACTAATTTGATGATATTACGATTTGAAAGATTGATTTTTTGTTGTTCAGAGAAACTTACGGTTGGGTTTCATGTCGAACCCAACCGTAACACCAAGAACACCATTTTTGCCCAGATTTACGGTTGGGTTTTCAACCAAACCCAACCATAACTAATTTTTTCTTCATATTACGGTTGGTTATTAAACAAACCCAACCGTAACTTCAAATGTAGGAGATGAAGATACAATTAAAATTTACGGTTAGGTTTTCAACCAAACCCAACCATAACTAATCTTCAAACCCCAATTGTAAAATTAGATAAATATATTTTAAGATTTTTTTTCATTTCTATCTTGTAGAGAATTGAAAGACGGAGCTAACCCAAAAAAAATGAGGTCAATCGGACATCGTATGAAGGAGTTATGATCAAAACGGTGACATTTCTATTTGTATCCAGGAAGAATTACGGTTGGGTTGGGCCAATAAACCCAACCGTAACTCTGAGCATTTTGGGCCTCCAAGAGGCCAGAGTTACGGTTGGGTTTATTGGCCCAACCCAACCGTAATTCTTCCTGGATACAAATAGAAATGTCACCGTTTTGATCATAACTCCTTCATACGATGTCCGATTGACCTCATTTTTTTTTGGGTTAGCTCCGTCTTTCAATTATCTACAAGATAGAAATGAAAAAAATCTCAAAATATATTTATCTAATTTTACAATTGGGGTTTGAAGATTAGTTACGGTTGGGTTTCAAGGCAAAACCCACCCTTAACTATATGATAAACATGCACTAAAGCTAACAGAATTAGTTACGGTTGGGTTATAAGCCAAAACCCAACCATAAATTCTATTGTGAACTCAAAATTAGATTGTCTAATTTTTGTGTTTTTCGGTTTTTCTTTGTTTGAATGACCCAATTTACCTTTAATCTAGTTAAAATGATTGAATAATTTCAAAATTTTGATTTTAACACTCAAATTTGACTCAAAAACCAATGCTCAAAAGGATGAGTTACGGTTGGGTTTTAAGGCAGAACCCAACCGTAACTCTATGTTGAAATGGTGTTCTTTATTTTCTTCCACTTACGGTTGGGTTTTCAACAAGACCCAACCGTAAGTCTGGATGTTCTTGGTGTTACGGTTGGGTTCGACATGAAACCCAACCGTAACTTTCTCTGAATCATAAAAATCAAACTTTCAAATCGTGATTTCATCTAATTTGAGCCATAAAAAGATCAAGAGTTTAATCTAGAGGTATCTAAATGCTACTATGGTTGATTAAATCAAAATGTAGGGTTTAAAAAAAAACGACAAAATTTTCTTAAATTTCATCAAGTTTTTCTTCCCACAAAACACAAATTCAAAAAAAATAAAAAATTCTAATCATTTGATTAGGTAAAAGATTATGTTTAATTAATCATGATTAGTTTAAAATTAATCTTAACTAATTAATGTAATTAAGATTACTAATGAGGGGTGGTTTGGGTATTATGAAAATATTATGGATAAGGGGTTTTTGAATTTTACTTTATAATATCTCTATTTCGTCTTATTAGAGGAGCCCCTCAACCAAATTTGGAGCCCCTATATCAACCTTCTTAAATTTTATCTTCTAGTAATTTTACACAAATAGAAAAATAAATTAAATGTTAATGGGTTCACGGATTTTAACGCCACTTAGATTTCATCTGTTACTTTGCATCAGAAGATTTGTCCTCGTCACTTATTATTTAATTCAGTATTCTTTCAAGAAATTTATAGTTTATTTACACTCAACTAATGGTACAAATGGGATCAGACTCTACAGTGTTTTGACCTTGTGTACTTAACGGAAATAGCCTTTTCCTTTCTCTGGTTTATCATATTGTTTTGATTTATAAATGACGAATTCATTTACATAACTTATTTACTCCACTACTCTACTTATCTACGGACAAAAAATAATTTATTTTTGATTCAAAGAATTTTACGGTTGGATTTTCATATTGAACCCGACCGGAAAAGCTATTTATTGGGTGTTTTTCCCAATCCAACCGTAAACAGAAGAACAATGGATGAACTATAAATTTTAACAATTTTACGGTTTGGTTTTGTCTACTTTAAGGAAACACAAATACTGACAGATTTACGGTTGGAACTTGTCAACCAAACCCAACCGTAAAAGGGTCCAAAAGCATTTACGGTTGGGTTACACACATAAAACCCAACCGTAAATAATCCTTGATGAAAAAAATTTATCTAACCTGAAGGATTTTACGGTTGGATTTTCCAATCGAACCCAACCGTACATAAGCCTCAACACAAAAAATCAGACATATGCGGAATACTTTACGGTTGGAAATCAAAATTACACCCAACCGTAAAATACAAAAAAAAAATTAGTGCAATTTTTTTTACAGTTGGGTTCAGAATCGAATCCAACCGTAAAATTGCATCTCCATCTCCTACCTTTAATTTTAGGGTTGGGTTTGTTTAATAACCCAACCGTAAAATGAAGAACCAACCAGCAGAACATACATTTACGGTTGGCTTTTCAAAATCGAACCCAACCGTAAATTTTTCTGTAACCCAAATTCTCCATTACTTTGTTTAGTTTTATCCGGATTTTCATCACTATTACTTTATATACCTATAGAGGAATCTTTATCACGAAATTTAGAGGGAGAGGGAAAGTTTTTCTTTAGGTTTAGGTTTTAATTGATTGAAGGGCAAATTAGACTTTTTAATTGATAAAAGGGTAATATGGACATTTAACATATGAATTTGGAGCCCTAGGACACCCCTTAACGTATTTTTGGGTCACCCTACCTCACATTGGAGCCCTCTTACAAATCAAGGAGCCCCTAAATCACCCTTCTATATTTGTGGAGTGACCAAAAAATAAACAACAATAGAGGGGGCTGATTCGATGTTCTGTAATTCGGCGATGGATTCGTTTTTACCGATCCACCTTTAAAAGCTTGATCTTGTCAATTTCTTTTTTGATTCTTATGAAATCAAAAATTTTTGTTTAAATTTACTAGATCCTTTGCTTTTTCAAGTGAACTTTTGATCTCTCTTTCTTCTCTGATGTCCTTTTAAAAATGATTTCAATCGAATAAACCTTTTTATTTGTTTTTCGTGATAGATTTGTTAGAAATCTACATTTCTACAGAATATGGTTTTGTATATTGATTGAATGGAAGAAGATGTTCTGATTATAGGACAGACTTGAGCTTTATAGCTCTCTCTCTCTCTCTCTCTCTCTCTCTCGACACTCTATTCTCTCTATTGCCATCACTTACACGTGCATCTCACAAATTCCCAAATCACACACTCTTCACACATTCTATTCTATTACCCTCCCTCAAGCTCAAGTGGTTTTGAAAAAGACAACTAGAGATTGCACACTAGAATCACAAATCACACACTTTCTTCACACATTTCAGAAGCAGCAGCAAAGTATGTAGTAGTAGGTATAAAACAGGCAAACTGAGGAGGATTGACAGGTTAAACTTCGTTGCAAAGGAGTAACAGTTGCAGCAGCAACAACAGGACAATTAAAAATTGGAGATTGCAGTGATGCAACGCAGAGTGGTGTAGTAGTTGGAAAGGATGTAGACATCAGCAGGTGAGCTTAGGAGAGCAGAAGAAGCATCGTTGGAGAGTTAGTAGCTAGTAGGTACTGTTGGGAACCATCAATCAGACCTGAAAAGGATCTGGTATTGTTGCACTGGATAACAAAGTTGCCGCATAACTTGAAACAACAACACTGCTTGCATTGATAAAGAGCTTACTCTATAGCATTATCAAAAAGATTGGCAACTGGTGACTATTAACCAATGTGGTGGAAAATGTTTGTAAACCAGAACCAACCAAATGCAAAATACTGCTTGAAAAATCAATTGAAGCATTATTCCTTGAATTAAGTTAGGTGTCAGGAAAGATATGCTAGACAGAATGGCATCAATACAACTGTAAAAACTGAACACCAATGGACCCAACTGAATGTAACACCATTTGTAGAGGATAACACTAATACATCAAAAACACATACAAGAGAAGAAATGCAACTTCACTTGGGAGTATCAGCTATACACGGAACCAGTAACACCACAGGATAGGCAGGTTCCTCATTCACAATGCACAACATAGAACCAATGAAAGAACTTGCAAGGATGCAGGGACAACCAGCACAACCAGCCAACATCTACAATAACCTAACTAGACTAGAAACTAGACAGAAGTAACCTTGGTTGTTGATGCAGGGACAACCATCCAATATCAAGAACTGAGAGTCACTAATCTGTTCCACTTATTCAATTGATGTAGTCACAGCATGATCAACTGGACATTGTATTATATATGCACAAAACAATCAAGAAATCAAAAAAATAAAGAATCACAGGCCACATTCACAATTGAATGAAAATTCATCAAAAAGAACTTCAACTTGAACACCAGTACAACACCAATTTCAAATCCATTTTCATACTCAGTGCCACCATTGAATCACACAAGACATTCAACACAACGCAAGTGAGGACTGTTTTGAAATAAGAATTGAGATTGAAAGTATGAAAAATGACCAATGAAGCAATACGTGCAGGAGCATATTCACCCACAAACTCTCAACCTTCTGTTGAATCCATTCGAGTGAACAACTTTAAGTTGTCATCTCACACACACACTGGAGGAGACTCAGACATGCTCAGACACAATTGGCATCAGGAATCAAAAGCAGTAAATCTTGATTAAATAACTTGTAAATGTGAACTAGTTAATGATGAAAAACTGTGTAGGAAAAGGATATTGAATCTTGTTGAAATAGTGATATAAAATATTGAACACCTAAAATCAGATTTGAAGTAATCAAGAGATAGAAACAGAGATTACCAGCATTGATTTGAGTTACCAGTTGAGATTGAGAATTCAAGAACCAACCGAAATCCAAGTGGAAACTAAAAACCAATTGAGCTCCAGATTGTACTCAAGAATCACAAGAACACAAACTAGAAAACCAAATTCCAGATCTGAGAATCATGTTTGATTCTTTTGAAGACGTAGCAGTAAAGTATCAGGATCAAATCCAAACTTCACACGAATTCCAGAAGCAAATCTTCACTGCAAAGAACCTTATCAATGTCCAATAAAAACTTTAGCTATTGAAAAACTGAATCTCATAAACGAAAACCTAATTGAAGAAAATGAAAATGTAATTCAATAAATCAGGATAGTTGTTGAATGAATGAGATTTAGAAGGAGTAGTTGAAGTAGCAGGAGCTTTGAAGATGAAAGAAAGGTTGAAGAACATCGGAAGAGAATGGATCGATCCCCTCAGAAATTAAAATTTATGAGACTGATACCATGATAGATTTGTTAGAAATCTACATTTCTACAGAATACGGTTTTATATATTGATTAAATAGAAGAAGAAGTTCTGATTACAGGACAGACTTGAGTTTTATAGCTCTCTCTCTCGACACTCTATTCTCTCTATTGCCATCACTTATACGTGCATCTCACACATTCACAAATCACACCCTCTTCGGACATTCTATTCTATCATTTGGATGTTGAAAAAATTCTTAATCCATTTTCTTCCTCGATTCTAATTTCTTTAAGCTTTTGTTTATAGATCGTATCTCTTTCCCCAGCAGGCTTGCGTCCCACTTTCTTTATGAAGTTTCTGTTTTTGTTTAACCCTAGATTTATCATGATTGCTTAAGTTTGTTTATTCTTATTATTTGCTTTTCGTTTCTCCATTACAAGATTCTTCCCGACACATTTCTCTTTCATGATTGGTAGGCGCTAGGGTTTTGGCTCGGCTCTTTAGCAGCGGTGGCAGGTTCTCTGGTCATTGACAGGAAGCAGTTGATTCAATAAATCAGAAGATCAATTTCGCCTGATTCCCTCATGCTTTTTGTTTTGGTTATTCAAATAAGTTAAGTGTTTTCCTCATTCTATGAAGATTGAATTATTCCCTAAAATTTTTCTTTTACCCCAAGTTTTCAACATCACTCTGCTAGATTATATTTTAATTCTCCACTTACTCCCTAATTCCATTTTTATTCTAAATCCTCTTTATTGTTTTTGCATGAGAAACACTTGGCAATTTAATTTCCTTTTTACCCAAGTATCTAATTCCACCGTGGATAATCTTTCTGCTTGTAAAACAATGCTCGGTTTCAAAAAAGACTACCAAACATGTTACTTTAGAAAAGAAAAGGAGGTTTGTTGAGTCTTTTTGCACTTATAGGGCGCATATGCAGAGAAGACATTGTTGTTACAAGGGGAATGCTGAATTATTCTATTAGGAAGTTATAGGGGAATGATCATGAAGTTGCCATCATTAACACAAATAGGAGAAATGTTTTTATCCTTAGAATCCAAAGCAGAGAGATTTATCAAAGAATTTTAAGAGGAAGGCCTCATTCAATTCAAGGTTATCTTATGGTGTTAATGCCTTGGGAGTTTCATATGAATGTCCAAAATGTCATTTTCAAGTTTGAGTTATTCAATGTGGAGTTTAGATTGAGGGATGATCTGGACAGAGACAATATACCCCACATGGTGGCATCTCAAGATGGTGATCAATATCTTCAATAGAGACAAAAATAGAATTATCAAAGCAAGAGTCAGAGTGGATGTTAATCTTCCCATCTGTAGGAAAGTGAGGCTAACTCTGGAAGATGGTGAAATAATTAGGTTTGCAATTTTCTATCTGGCTTTCCCTGTAGCAACATGTAGAAACTGTTATGTTTTCAATTACAGTGACTTATACTGTGTAATTGTAGCTAACCTGGCATAGATGAATGAACCAGTTCTTTCGCTTCAAGGTATTGATCCTTTTAATGAGCAAGAGTGGAATAATAATGATAATCAGATTCCTCAAGAAATGAATGATGAAGTTATTGAACGTGGTCCTGTGCATGCTCATGAAGTTTTTGAGCATGGTCATGCGCAAGATGTTGAGCATGGTCCTGTGCATGTTCATGAACTTGTTGTGCATGGCCCTGTGAATGTTAATGTGGAAGAAGAAAATGGCCCTCCTAATTCTTCTGTTGCAAGACAAGTTTATATCCCTTCTCAGAATCAAATAATGAAGATGAAAGAGGGGTCAAAAGAAGAAGGGATGAGGATATTGTCTCTGACCAAATTGATTTCTAAGTCCCCAATAATGAAATCACTGCTGCTCTTGAAAAGCTAGCAAATGAAGCTACTTCTGATGGAAATGGAAATACTTCTAGTTCTAAGAATTGGTCTTGGGCTAATTCTCTTAATGACTATGTTATGGGAAGCAATTTGGAAGTGGGTGAAAGTTTAATTCTGCCAATGTTGATGCTCCTATTGCTGAAACTGCTACCAATGAGATTGTCAATGATCAAGTGTTAGAACCAGTCCCTGAGCCTGCTGCCAATGCTGAAGATGCTGTTGCTGAAAACCCAGTTCAACCCGCTAATCAGGTTAGTTTTAAAACTTGTATTTACCTCTTAATTCTTTTTTTGGTTATCTTTAAGTACCCGTCATTTGTTTCTGAATATTGATCTTTTCATTCTTAGTTTAATCATTTTATCTGAAATCATGAAGTTGCTTGCATGGAATGTGCAAGGGATTGGCCCCCCTATTACTAGAAATCACCTAAACTACCTTTTATAAATCTCTAATCCTGATTTGATTTTCTTGTCTGAAATAAAAGCAAACTTGGATAAAATGGAGTTACTTGCTAGAAAACTTAAGTTCTCTGATTGGTTCATGATACCTAGAATTGGCTTGAAAGGGGGAACGCTCACTGCCTGGCATAACAACATAAAGATAAGTTGCATTTGTTTTAAGTATAATGTTTGTATTTTTAATGTGTGTGATAATTTTGGAAACATATGGAATATGATTTGCATGTATGGTGCTTTGTCTGCTAATGATAAATTTAATCAATGGGAATATGATTTACTTGGTCTAACAATAGACAAGGTCAAGAAAACATTAAGGAAAGGATTGGTAGGGTTCTGGTCACCACTGACTGGTCCAAAGTTTTCCCAAATGCTATTGTTAAGCATTTGGTTAGAGTGGGATCTGATCATACTCCCATTTTGCTAGATACTACTCCTCGGGAAACTCTTAATAAAGAGTGGCCTTTTAGAGTTTTAAGAACTTGGTTAAGTCATGATAGTTTTATTGATACTATTAAGAATAATTGGGATAGCTCTGATCATGTCAATATTAACTTTTCTAATAAACTCTACTCTTTCTGATTGAAACAAAAAAAGTTTTTGGGAATATTTTCACAAATATCAAAACCATTAATAATCAGATTGAAAACCTTCATAAAATTAATCCTTTGCCTATATCTGAAATAAAAAATCTTCAATCCCAACTAGATATTTGGTATGATAGGGAAAATAATTTATGGAACCAATTAGCTAAAGATAAATTTATAAAAGATTATGACAGAAACACGACTTATTTTCACCAAATTGCCTCACATAGACGTAGAACCAATCATATTCATACTCTTAGAGATGCTACTGGTCTTTGGATTGATGATCCTGCTCAGCTTGACTACATGTTAGTTAAGCATTTCAAAGATATTGGCATTTTTAATGGTTTAATACATGAAAATATTATTTCTGACTTAATTAAACCTGTCATTTCTGATGATGATAATATTCAGCTTAATAAAATTCCTGATGCTGAGGAAATTCAGAAACTTTGTTTAGTATGAACTATTGGGGTGCTTCTGGGCCTGATGGCTATCCTGCTGGGTTTTTTGAATGTAATTGGGATTTCTTTTCTAAAGATATAATTGATGTAGTTTAAAATTTCTTTAAAACAAAAATTATGCTTAAACATCTTAATTATACTTGCATTACTTTAATACCTAAAGTTCAAAATCCTAATTCTCCAAATGATTTGAGGTCTATTAGTCTTAGCAATAATATCTATAAAATTATTTCAAAAATCCTTGGTAATATACTTAAACCATTTCTTGATAGGATGATTTCTCAAAATCAATCGGCTTTCATCCCTGGTCGTCAGATTACGAATAATATTATTATAGCTCATGAAATATTACACTATATGAGAACTTCAAAAAATAAAAATAGTTTTTTAACTTTAAAACTAGATTTATCTAAAGCTTTTGATAGAATAGAATGGCAATTTCTTGAAAAAATTCTTAATGCTTTTGGTTTTAATGAAGATTGGATTCAGCTCATTATGCAATGTGTTTCTACCACTTCTTTTTCTATTTTATTAAACGGAATCCCTGGGCAATCTTTATTGTTGATAGAGGCTTGAGGCAGGGAGATCCTTTATCTCCCTACCTCTTTATTATTTGTATGTAAATGTTATCTAGGCTTCTTTTCAATGCCGAATCTAACAAAAAAAATTCTGGATTTAAGGTTTCTAAGTCTGCTCCTCCGGTTTCTCACCTATTTTTTGCTGATGACTGTTTTCTCTTTCAAAAGATGGCATTCCTGAAGCTAAATATTTATTAGACACTCTAAATATCTTTAGTATTATTTCTGGTCAAATGCTTAACTTAAATAAATCTGGTGTTTATTTTGCACATAAACTTCATAATAAGCACTGTAAAATTATTAGCAGAGTTCTCAAAGTTAAACAAATTTCCAAAAATGGTAAGTATCTTGGAACACCTTTATTTTTCAATAGGAAAAAGACTGACAGTTTTGAACCTTTACTCAGCAAATGTTATGCTTCCTTATAGGGGTGGAAGGCTAAGCTTTTTTCACAAGCAGGAAGAACAGTTCTTATCAAATTTGTTCTCACCACTTATCCCAATTATCAAATGCAATGCTTTGCTTTCCCCAGCTCTACTCTGGATAGAATTGATAAAATACAAAGAGACTTTTGGTGGAATAAATCTACTGATTCTAAAGGGACTTACACAAAATCTTGGGTTAGTTTCTGCGCTAGTGTTGATTCGGGTGGTCTAGGATTTAGAAACCCTCATAAGCAAAACCTCTCCATGTTAACTAAATTAGCTTGAAGGCTTTTAAATAATCAAGATCAACTCTGGGTTCAAATTCTTAAACACAAATATTTTCCTAACTCTAATCCTCTCATTAAATCTAGGAAGTATACTACCTTTTGGATTTGGAATAATATTAAGAAAGGTCTCTCAATTATAAACTCTAACCATGAATGGCAGGTTAATAATGGTTCCCTTATTTGTATTTGGTCTGAATTTTGGATTCCTGAACAAGTTGATATATTAAAACCTCTTACTAAAGATGAAAGTATGCCTAATACTGTTAATGATCTGCTTAATAATAATGGAAACTGGAATTCTAATATCATTAAAAAATACATTCACCCTTCTGTGCATACTAAAAGTTTTTCTATTTCTTTAAATATGGATGAACCTGATAGGATTAGATGGAAATCTACGATGTCTGGAGAACGCACTATGAAATCTGTTTATCAATTTCTCCCTAATAATGATAATAGTAACAACTCTAATAGTTTCTGGAAACAACTTTGGAATATTGATTGCATTCCTAGAATCAAACTCTTTTGCTGGAAATTAGTTTCGAAAGTTCTGCTTCTAGGAAAAAGAATGATTGAAATATAGTGATAAAGTTTACCCTGTTTGTAGGCTCTGTAATGATAATATCTTAGAGGATGAATTTCACCTTTTTCTTGATTGCCAATTTTCTAAATGTATTTGGTTTGCTTTTTCTTTCTTAAATATTGGGAAAGATTGTACAAATCTTGATATTAAGGATTGGTTTGCTAGCTGCATGAATAACAAATTGTTGAAAGATGATATTATCAAAATTTCCTTCATCCTCTGGTATGTTTGAAAATATAGAAATAGCGTTGTCTTTGAAAAGTGAATCTTAATCCTGCTAGCCTCATTAAAAAGATCCAACAGGACTATATGAGCATTCCCAAAAGCCTGTTCAAGGAATTAGACAATTTGAGAACTGTCAAACTACTGTTGAGCAAGATAACCTTCAAGCTACTGTTGAGCAAGATAACTATGAATGGATTGTTAAATTTGATGCTTATTTTAAAGATACTGATAACTCTTGGGGATTTGCTATATTTCTTATTAATCATGCAGAAGATAGAAGAGAAGTTAGAACGGGCTCAGGGTGGGCAGCAAACCCCCTAGATGCTGAAGCAAAAGCTTTCCTAATGGCACTCATGTGGATCAAAGAATGGAAAATCAAATCCTGCCTCTTTTTGAATGACTGTAAGAACCTGGTAGATGCAGTGAATGGAGAAGATCCTTTTCAGAAAAACTGAGAGCTCAAACTAATATTAGGCAATGCAAGTCTCTTTTTAGTTCTTTTAGTAAAGTTTGTTTCAAACTTCAAAATAGGTTGTTACTGTTTTCTATAGATAAATTAGCCAAGGAATCTAGCTAGCTTAATGTTATTAGTTTCAAAACTGAATCTCTCAGAGATGATGCTAAAGTTTTGTTCTTTGACAGACTGGATACGAAATTATTTCCTATACTACATCTTGTAATTTCTGCTTCTTAGTTAATAAAATCTTGGCTTTATCCAAAAAAAAAAAAAGTTATACATTTTCAAGGATTAATCTTCTTAACTTCTTTTACAATTAAATTAATTTCATGTAATTAAAAAAATGGTTTTATCTCCTTTGTTTTATGCCTGTTTTACACTTTGATCCTAATGGTTGTTGTCAGACACTTTAGAATTATTCATCGTAACTTCTTTGGTATACCCTTTTAATTTGAGTTAAATCAATATTATGGTGTTTGTATATTATGATGTTTCCGCTTAAACCATCTAAATATATATATATATGCGTTTATTTTATGCTAATGAGTTTAAATGCATTCGTAAATGGATCTTATTTTGATTAAGTATTTTGGAAAGAAAATAAATATAAAAAAAATAAACAAAGAAAAAAAAGTGGTCTCATTTTGATTAAGTATTTTGGAAAGAAAATAAATCAAAAAAAAAATAAAAAAAGAAAAAAAAAAGTATATATATGCGTTTATTTTATGCTAATGAGTTTAAATGCATTCGTAAATGGATCTTATTTTGATTAAGTATTTTGGAAAGAAAATAAAATTAAAAGAAAATAAAATAAAAAAATATGTTGTTGAACTGTCAGAAAGTCTAGGACAACTGACATTCTCTCGAGAGGCTGTTCGAGGAATGATTGGGTGTGTTTGTGGGTGAAGACGATTGAAAGGTAAAAAGGGAAAAAGTGATCGAGTATGTTAATATTTGTGAGATCAAATCGCTTAAACACCAAGCATTTGTATTTTAGAAGTACTTTTAAGATTCGAGAGATCAATCTGTACGAATTTGGCCTAAATCAAGAAATGATCGTTTCGATTTCGCTTTAGTCACGAAAGAAGGAGAAAGGTTGATCTGTAGGGAGGGAAGCAGAGAGACCATTGAGATCAATGGAATTGAATGTAAGATATGTTGGTCTTCTATCAAGACGAAAGTGAGTTTTCTGAGAATCTCTAAGATGATAGCTCTGTGATTATACAAGTGCTTATGAGATGAAACTATTACCCCATGAAAATTCTTATCCTTTTTGTTGATAGTTTGAGAAACATATTTATAAAAGTGGAAGTTAACTAACTCTATTGTGCTAGTAGGACTTGACAGTTATGCGACCACTATTCCATTCACTCCTTCAACTGCCGGCATGACTTCTATACTTTCTCATAGTGGGTCTATTGTTATACCACATGTGTTGTAGGCCGCCAGATTAGAACCCTAGTGAATATCCCCCAACGTGACATAATTGATGCCTCGAGCATGGTTGAGTCTACTTTGTAGACGATTGGTCAGTTGTTGACCTAGCTAGACCGTCAATCTTAGCATGTTGATGAGTCTATCATGTTGGCTCATTGATGGATGAAACACTAGTTGTATGCTGAGACCAGCAATGATGCTTAATAAATTATGGAATCTGATTAATATTGACACTGGTAGTAGTTGTGTTGTATTATTATGTCGCAACGATACTCGAATGATGCTTGTCGTTCGAGCCTCAAGTCTCGTGAGCGCTTGGTCGTGCGAGCACAAACTCGCATGAGCGTTTGGTCATGTGAGCACCAAGTAGAGTGAGTGCTTGGTCATACGAGCACCAAGTCGAGTGAGTGCTAGCGAATTGTAAAATATTTAGTTTCGTCAGAGTGGGACAAAACCGAGGTTATTTAAATATTGGTAGTGGAAACAATTGAATTAAACCCTAATATGCCAGATGAATCATGACAGATGAACCATGCCAGATGAACAATGGTAGATGAGTAACTAGTGGAAAGACCAACTAGAGAAGAGGGAAAATCCCAGAGAAGGAGGACCGATCAAGGTGTAGGACCGGTCAAAGATAGGTCCAATCATGGATTAAACACGAATTTGGTAGCCAGTAGGACTATGCTTCGCGTACCATGTCGTCTCTACATAGCTCTGCAAAGCTATATATTGAAGCAAGATAAATTAGGCTTTGAAGAGCATAAGAGTTTTAATGGAAAGAGGAAACCCTAAAAATAATAAAGTTTTTATGAGAAAATATGGGAATGGGACCGGCCGGCCGGACGGTTGGTGCTGGTCCCATAATCTCCCTATTTTTATTATTCTTTTATTTCTTTCTCTTCTATGCTCTTCGCGCTATGTTTCGAAGAACATTATTGTTATTTACACTCGTGGGTGTTAGTTTTTATGAAAATTTCAGACATGACGCCTTTTAGTAAAAACGTTGTAGATTCTCCATACGATGTCCGTTTTCGATGATCAGCCCCAATATGGAATCCTGAGATCGCTGACTAAATCCTTCTGAGGAAGGATTTAGGTTTCGAGCTTGTTTCGGTCGTCAAACAGAGCAAACAGTAACCCTACAGATGAAATGCTAACAGTTTTCATATTGTAGTTCGACTAGGGTTTGAATCATATCTCTTAGACCGTTATTCGGAATAAGATTCCCTTTTAGTATGTTGTAGTGGATAAATAGGGAAACATATGTTGTTTAAAACATTTTGCCCCATTCCACACCCATTTTCGTTTTTGCAAGGTGACATGACAATGTGTCGGAAACCAATATTAGGGTTTCGTTTTATTTCAACAAATATTGGGATTTTAATGCGACAAATATTGAAATTGTGTATTGTTTAAGCTCGGCCAATAATTATTATAGCTTTAACTTTGTATTTTGCGCAACGATGACTTAGTGCCTACACGAAGATGTGATGTTTCGACTTAGTGCATCCGTGCGCAGCTTATTATGCATTATGATCAATCAATGTTATTCAATTAGAGTTTGAATATTGATGTAAAGTCACTCTAAATATTCAACAAGGGAATGTAAATAGGAATTGTGGTTCTAGCTATGGTGAAGATCATACCTCAGTGATTAAGAATACACCTAATATGAATGATGAATTCTTTTTGGTGCTTCATAAGCCTGTAAAAAGTCCATATGGTTATCAGTTTCGCTTGCTCATAGACCTTAAAGGTGTTACTAGAAAAAAAGTAATTTACCCATAGATGGTAATCCGATTTTGCTTACAAGGAGGACATTATCCTGCTTCTCCAATAAACTTTAAAATTGCTCGAAGAGCTATGGCAGACTTTTCAGGATGGACAAGACATATGCTTGGTCATGAACATGTTCAAACTATGCTAGACATAGCACAAATTACTGAGGTTGTGAGAGCATCTGGAAAACTCTTTATTTATCATGACATTCAGGGTCTTGTGGATTTATCTTCTCGATGGTGTGTGCCTACTCATACATTTATATATAGATGGGGAGAATTTACTATTACTTTAGAGGACATAATCTCTTTGTTGCATCTTCCGGCTACAGGTAACCTATCTGTTGAGTTATCAGAGGAGGAACAACAGATGAGCGCGACTTTAGTTCTTAAGATGTTCGAACTTAATGATGCATCGAGTAGTCCGAATGATTATTATGCTCGATGGATGAAGTATTGGTGGTTAGTGAAGAAAGATCCAAATATACCTGATGATGGTACATTGACTATAGCTGCTTTCTTTTCATTGTGGTTATCCAGAGACGTACTTGAAGACGGTTCTCGGATGAAGCCCTTCGTAGCTCCTATCGCTGTAAAATTAGCTCAAGGTCATAAACTTCCCATATGAAGATTGTTTATAGGCTCTTTATATTCTCACTTAGATTCTTTGGTTATTGGTACTAGTGTTTCCCACGGTTATATGAAAGTTGAATCATATATTAACACACTATTCCTTCAAGCATGGTTGTGTCGGAACACTTCAGCAGCTATGCACCTTCTCCTCTCACTTCTTCCCCAGGCGAGGGAGTAAATTCTCGTAATGCTTTTCCAGAGGGATGTGCTAAAAATTCCAGGATATTACGCTGGTCCAATAAAATGACACGACCCAAGGTAAGACTTGTTGATTTGCTAGACAATTAAATGTGAATTTGATTTTCTCCCATGGGCGCCGATTTCTCCACATGTTGCTCAATTAACTACTTTTGATGCTACTCTTGGTATCAAGTTGTTCTCCAGTTCAAACCTCAGTTATGGTGAGATTACTTTTATGTTGAGTAGTACACCTGACCACATATTATCTGTGGTGTACATTAAATATCAAGTAGGGGAATATAATATCGACAGATCGTCTCACCAAATGGGCTTCGATCAGGGTACTCCTTCTTGTCGAAGTGAGAAACCCTCTGCAGAAGAACTTATGTCTCGTCTTGATCAGACTCACGTAGAAGGAAGTAAGTATTTATCTCTACCTCCAGATCGAATAACATTCATGACTTCAGGTTATGTAAACTTTTGGAATCAACAACATGAGCGTCTTCATGACTTTGTATATGCGACTCCACCACCAGCGCGTGGTCCTCCTACTCCAGAAGTAATATCTAGTCATCCAAGATTTAAATTACTCCCCGGTGATAAGAGTAAACTATTCTCATCCCCTTCACAGGTAAATATTTCTTTCTATTTATTTTATCTTTGGAGAAATAGAATGTCGGTATTCTGATTAAACTATCGATCTTTATTGTAGGATGATAGTTTTGTGAGACCCCGTAATAGTGGAGAGATAAAGAGTACAAATCGGGAATACATAATGTTCTCAAATACTATGAATCCCTTTTTTACCTTTTCGGTTAGTTGTAGATATATGGGTCTTATAAAACTTTCTTCTGTTCGTATATAAGAATATGAAACTAATTTTTACTCATCTTCATTCCAGGGTTTTGCTCGTTCAAGTATTGATGGTCTTCGTTTTACTTCAATAAAAAAGACGATCGTTGTTGACGACGAGAGTCCCGATGTAAGTACTTTATTCGTATGATTATTCATTGTGATATTCAAAAGAAATATAAGTACTCATTATTATTGTTGTTTGTAGGAGGAAATTCCATCTAATAATCAAGACGATGAAAGTCTTCAAGTCTTCTCAAGAGATGAGGAAGGAAGCCGACATGACTATGAAGCGGGAGAAAAGAACGATAAGTCGAATCATGATGATAGCAATTCTAGCTCCCCAAATGATTCGAGGGGTCCTCAAGTAAGTCCTCTTCTTGTTTTATCTTAATAATAACATAAATTTATCTCTTAATGGTATAATGAATGGCATTTTATGTGAATGAATGAAATATTCCGTTATAATTCGTCGTCAGAAAGATTTCAAACTTAGGTCTTGTTGCCGTAACGGTTGTAGAATCTTCGTCCGAAGTCGGAATGAGGTGGTTGACCCCTCATTATTTAGATAAGAGGTATAGATAACTTCTTCAAAAATAATTTATGAATTTGGAGTTCGTTTGCAAGGTGAAAAATACCTGACACTGAGCGTCCATAACTTTTTCAGCCAGAATTCTGTAGGTTTTCCTCTATCATGTAGTCAACCGTTTTGTCTTCCCTTATTAGCTCACTCCTATGATTGGCGTAAAATTTTGATATATTGTATAGGAAAAACATACAAAGAGTTTGGTATATAAATGACCCCTTAATTCATCACTAATTTCTCCCATCTTGGAACTTTGTACTAGGGAGAACAGAATTGCGTCTCACGGGCTTGGTGCAAAAACGCATTTTCTGTGTTTTAGGATATTTACTTTTGTCTTGGATGCTTGATAATGAACCCTTATGTCATTAATACCTTTGTACTCATAAATTTATAGTTGATGCTTGGATTTTATGCTCGAAATATATTAAATCATGAAATTGCCATATTAGGTTAAAAATTGAGAAAAACCGGGAAACGATCTTGATAACGATGATGTGAGCATTTCTACGAACCAAAAAGGTGCTAAGGCCGTTCAAAATTTTCAGATTCATGAAAGTGGTGCTCATAAGATCATTGCTGGTGCTGAAATTCAAGCCATTGCTGCTTCAGACGCCCAAAGGGGTGCTACAGTGACCGAAGAAGATACAAAGATGATCGAATATCCTGGTGCTGGTCATCCTTTCAATCCCTCATTCATTGAGCCTCTCCCATCTTATATATTTATTGGTGGCTTTAGTATTCCCAATGAATATGCCGAGTTGTACACTAAAGTGTGGCAAAAATACGGTCACATTGCTTCTGCCAAAAAGAGCAAGCTACATTCTTTTCTGGCAAGGCGTACAAAAGAAGTACTGCGTGTCGTTCATGAGATTTGTACTGCAACGAGGACCACTATTTTTGACGGAATATTGGCTGATTGGGAATTTCATTTAGAGACCTCAGAGCTTTATGACTTCAATGTTGGATGGCTTCGTTGAGAGATTGATGCTGTTATAAGTCCCGAGCCTCTGCAGTTGCGACTTCTTCCAGTGATTCTATTATGCAAGCAGAGGCAAAGCTCACGAGGTTGACTCAAGAGTTGGAATCGGAGAAGAATGTTCTTAATGACATGAAGAAAGCTTTCAATGATAGAAAAAAGCCATTCTTTGCTAATTTTCCTTAGCTATTTTATTTTTGGAATTTTATATGCTTTGAGAGACAAAAGATTTTACTTAGAATTTTGAGAGATGAGATTTTTTATTTAGTTTGAATTTGTTTTTGTTTTGAGCTTGAATAAGTAGGTGTTTAGGCAATACGTTTGCAAAGACTTTCTTTTGGAGCGATAGAGATTTTTTGGATTAAGGAAATTGAGAATTTGATTACTGAAATGAAATTTGACTACTGAATGCAAAATGTATTGCATACAATTTTGGAGGAATTAAAATTACAAACAATATGAAAATCCTTAAGTGCTTCAGGCATCGAATGTCTCGAGCATCAAATTCTCAGAGCGTCAAAAGCCTTAAACGCCAAATATTTCAAATGCCAAATGCTTCAAACGCCAAATGCCTCACGGTCAAATTCCTTGGGACATTTTTCCTGTATTGCCGCCACTACCGATTTCCCGTCTTCATCAATTAACTTGTAGTATCCACCAATAGTAGCTTTAGCAATCATGAATGGTCATGTCCAGTCAGAGCTTGTCTTAGAGTGGCGATTGCGCTTTGTTGCTTTCATAACCCAGTATCCTACTTGAAAAGAATTAACCCTCAATGGCTTAGCTCTGAATATTTGTTGTTGGTAAGGCTTTTCCTTCACCTCTGTGCTAGCTCCTGCGTTCCACGCATATGGACGTGTAAGAGTTTTCTTAGAGTGGTTCTGTAGCATATGTAGACATTCCTGTAGTGTCACTGGGAAATATCCATGATGCTCTTTGCCATGATTAGACATCAAATGAGTGATGAATGACTCAATACGATGTTGGACTTGAAGAGGAGTTTGCTTCATCCACGTAGCAAAATATTGAAGAGGTGAGGCTATCCATTCATAACGTCTGGCTAGGGAAGAATTGACTTTTCCAGCAAACTCGAGTCCCCAGGCATAAGGGGTATGAGGGACACTGAGAGGTAGAGAGATGAGTTCAGTAAATTTTACTTGAGCACGATTCCTCTTTACATATGATGTTGCACTCTCTCCTGGCTCTTGCTTCATAGCCGCCAAGTCTTGATATTCTTCTAAGTATAGAAAATGGTTGTCAGTCATAAACTTTTGACAAGATGCAGAGTTGTCTGGTTGAGGTGGATATGGTAATGCAGACTTCTTAGTAGCTGCAGTCTTTTTGATGTATATCCATGGAAGATCCAAAATCATGTCATAACCCAGATCCTCCTTTGTTATATAGAATTTGGTTGAAGCACATGCAGAACTCATTTGAATTTCAAGATCAATATAGCCATATGCATTCATAGGTCTTCGTTCAGGATCTTGAATGGTAGTAGGCGCACAAACAGGTTCACTTCATATGATCCCGACATATTTGAGTGTCTTGATGGGAATGATGTTGATGGTAGTGCCGACATCAATCAAAGTTTTCTTAAATTCAGCTTCTTTCAGGCTAGCTGCAGTGAGAAATCCCCAGTCACACCTTTCTCCATCTTTGGCCGTCTGTGTAGGTATGGTCCATGCCTGGCCTTCATCGAGTGGAGGTAATCTTCTTCCAGACACAACGTGATTAAGAGCCGCAAACAAGTATTTGCCTTACGTCTTTGAGAGGCAAAGAAGTTCACATACACGTTCCATAAGATATTCAACTACTTGATTGGTAGGTTCTTCGGACATAGTAAAATTCCTGATAGGGAGAGGGTTTCTATATACACCTTCAGTCCCCAGATCCGATTCTCCTGATTCGATCTTTTCTTTGAAGATCCGCTTTAAACCATTAAAATCACTGGTGGGGTGATTAACGAATCTGTGAAAGCGACAATACTTAGGATCTGCCATTTCTTGTTCAATTGGTGGGTGTCGAACATGGGGTAAGTTGATATCATTGTCTTATATCCATACTTCCAAAAGTTCGATAAATTTTTCAATTGGAAGTGGAAAGTATGTTGTAACTGGAGCTTGTCTTAATTGTTGATGAGGTTGGCGTTGAGCCTGTGGTGGTGCTGTAGATGCTTGGTTGATCCTACGAGGTGGTCGAGCTGCTGGTGGAGCAGGAGTTAGAACCGGTGCTGGTGCTGCACGATTGGTTCTTTGCTCTGGCATTGGAGCTTTCTTCTTACCTCCTTCAGCCATGGTACTCACAGATGGTTGAGTATTGTACGAC
The DNA here is from genome assembly GCA_023531435.1 of Papaver californicum. Lineage (NCBI taxonomy): Eukaryota > Viridiplantae > Streptophyta > Magnoliopsida > Ranunculales > Papaveraceae > Papaver > Papaver californicum. Next base: position 439,157 of record JAJJMC010008370.1, on the reverse strand, counting down.
TTAATAGTTAGGCGTCTACTGCTACGGGTCTCACATGGTTCTTCATTCTTGGTAGGCCTCGTCCTTTCTAGTAGAGAAGGTGCAGTCGTGGCTGATCTCTTAGCAGTTTCATGTAACTCAGAAAATGTTTAAAAACAAAGATTCTATAGAAGAACACGGTAGACTGGTATCATACCATTGATGCAGAGTTCCACCAATTGAAGCTCAATGATATTCGGGTCATGACAATCTAGTGTTTGGAACCTGAACCGCTTCACATAATCATTAGGATGTTCATTTGGTCGCTGAAATATCCTTCCCAAGTCTGATAATGTGACTTGTTCAGACACAAAAAAATATTTCCTATAGAAGGCATTCTCATACCAGTCAGCGATACTGTTGGGAGCGATGTTATTGTACCAAGTGTATGCTCTTCCAGTAAGAGACTAAGAAAACTCCCTGAGACGGAGTACATGATTATATTCATGTTTCCCTAGTGTAACTAAGAATCGTGAAATGTATTTACGAGCATTCCCAGTTCCATCATAGATTGAGAATGAAGGGGATGGATATCCCATGGGAAGAGGGATCCTCTGTATTTCAGAGGGATAAGGGGTTGATGTTGATGAACATCATACAATTTCTCTTTTCTGTTACCCTGGAGAAGTCGCTTTAAATCTTCACGAGTGACGAAGTTGGGTTGTTAACGATCAGCGAGAATGCGAACTCCATCGTCGTCTTGAGCATGACCCCTTGAACTATTCGCATCAACAGTTGCTTCAGAAGTGTTTCTAGTCTGTTCTGTTGGCGTCAATTTCTCAGTAAGAACCTTGAGGAAGGTAAGAACCTCCTTATGAGTTATATCCATCTCCGTTTGAGTCCTGACAAGGGTTTATGTGTCTGCATTAAATCAACTATGGTCGGAGGAGTTTGCTCATCCCTTGATTCTTCAGTGTGCTGATCATGTGGAGAAGGAGTATTATTTTCGACATTGGTAGCTTCAGGAGTGTTACCTGGAGTACCAGTACTCGTACTAGCAGAATTCACGTTAGGAGCAGTCTCTGATCCTGACCTGAGACCAACCATCTTTGAAATTGATAAAATTAGAAAAATGAACGATTGCAACTGAGAGATTAATCTCCCACTGTGGTCGCCAAAATGTTTGTGGGTAAAAACGATTGAAGGGTAAAAATAGAAAAGTGAACGAGTAGGGTAATACTTGTGAGATCAAATAGCTTAAACACTAAACATTTGTATTGTAGAAGTACTTTTAAGATTCGAGAGATCAATCTGTACGAAATTGGCCTAAATCAAGAAATGACCGTTCCGATTTTTCTTCAGTCACGAAGGAATGAGAAAGGATGATCTGTAGGGAATGAAGCAGAAAGAGTATTAAGATCAATGAAATTGAATGTAAGATGTGTCGAACTGCTATGGAGACGAAAGTGAGTTTTCTGAGAATCTCTAAGATGATAGCTCTGTGATCATACAAGTGCTTATGAAATGAAATTCTTATCCCAGGAAAATTCTTGTTTTTTTTGTCGATAGATTGAAGAACCTATTTATAGAAGTGGAAGTTAACACATTGATCTCGTAAGTGGTGGCAGTTGCAGAGAAGTGGAAGAAAAGAAAAGTAGAAATCTGGTGTTGATAACCAACTCTATTGTGCTAGTGGGACTTGACAGTTATACGACCACTATTCCATTCATTCCTTCAAGTGCCGATACGACTTTTATGCTTTCTCACCGTGGGTGTATTTTTATACCACATGTGTTGTAGGCCACCAGATTAGAACCCTAGTGAATACCCACCCATGTGACATAATTGATATCTCGATCATGGTTGAGTCTACTTTGCAGACGATTGGTCAGTTGTTGACCTAGATAGACCGTCAATATTAACATGTTAATGAATCTCGCATTTTGACTCATTGATAGACGAAACACTAGTCATGTGCTGAGTCAAGCGAAGATGCTTAATAAATTATGGAATCTGATTAATATTGACACTGGTGGTAGTTGTGTTGTATCATTATGTCACAACGATACTCGGATGATATTTTTAGTTCGAGCCTCAAGTCTCGTGAGCGCTTGGTCATGCGAGCACCAAGTCGCATGAACATTTGGTCATACGAGCACTAAGTCGAGTGAGTGCTTGGTCATGCGAGCACCAAGTCGAGTGAGTGCTAGTGAATTTTAAAATATTTAGTTTCCTCAGATTAGGACAAAACCGAGGTTATTTAAATATTGGTAGCGGAACCCATTGATTTAAACCTTAATATGGAAGATGAACCATGCCTGATGAACAATGGTAAATGAGTAACTAGTGGAGTGACCAACTAGAGAAGAGGGAGAATCCCAGAGAAGGAGGACCGATCAAGGTGGTGGAACCGTCAAAGGTAGGTCGAATCATGGATTAAGCACGATTTGTAGTTAGTAGGACTATACTTCGCGTACCATTTCATATTTGCATAGCTCCAGAGCTATATGTTTGGAGCAAGAGAGATTAGACTTTGGTAGAAAGAGCATAAGAGTTTTAATGGAAAGAGGAAACCCTAAAAATAATAAAGTTTTTTTAGAAATTATGGGAATGGGGACCGGGTCGCCCGGCCGGTTGGTGCCGGTCCCACAATCTCCCTATTTTTTTTTTTTCTTTTCTATGCTCTTCGCGCTATGATTTGAAGAGCATTATTGTTATTTACACCCGTGGGTGTTAGTTTTTATGAAAATTTCATAATGACGTCTTTTAGTAAAAGCGATGTAGATTCTCCATACAATGTCCGTTTTCCATGATCATCCCCAACTCGGAATCTTGAGATGACTGGCTACATTCTCAGGAGGAAGGATTTAGGTTTCGAGCTCGTTTTGTTCGTCAAACGAAGCAAGCAGTAACCCTATAGATGAAATTATAACAATTTTCATATTGTAGTTCGACTAGAGTTTGAATCATATCTCTTAGATCATTATTCGAAATAAGATGCCCTTTTAGTATGTAGTAGTGGACAAATAGGAGAACATATATTTTTTAGAACATTTTACCCTATTCCACACCCATTGTCATGTTTTACAAGGTGACATGACAATGTATCGGAAACCAATATTAGGGTTTCGTTGTATTTTAACCAATATTGGGATTTTAATGCGATCAATATTGAAATTGTGCATTGTTTAAGCTCGGCGATAATTATCGGAGATTTGGCTTTGTAGTTAGCGCGACGGTGATTTAGTGCCTACACGAAAATGTGATGTTTCGACTTAGTGCATCCATGCGCAGCTTGTTATACGTTATGATCAATCAATGTTATTCAATTAGAGTTTGAATATTGATGTAAAGTCACTTTAAATATCTAGGAGCATTAACATCCACTCAGGAACAAAGAGGTGTTCTGGATGTTCATTGTATATTAAGAGATCATCTGGGAAAGAATTGTAATTAGCACCAGTGATACTTTGAGGACAATGATGTTTTATATTAGTGATTAATTCATCTAGGAACTGCCCTATCATTGTAGAGGAGTAAGCACTGAGTTGCATAGTACTAGTGTTGTATGTAGAATATTGAGAGCTTCGTCGGGTGAGACTCTAATATCATATGTATATTTTTAGAGAGAGTACATGATCAGTGTGAGATGCATGTAGTGAGTGTGAGATATTTTAATTCTCTTGCGGAATATAAAATATGGATTTTATGCTTTTGATACCGGGTCAATAGCATAGACAAAATCATATATTATTTATATTGATATTACTACTGGTAGAGACAATTTTACTATTTTATCCTTTGTTAAAAATCCACCATCTACAGGGTGGTATCCGGAATAACCCTGACAATCCTAGATTAGGAACCAAGAATTAAAGGCTGAAAATGGTGAATCATCAAATGGTTAATTATTTGTGGTTGTGAACATTGTTAGTATTATTACGAAGTTCATGCATGATTTTAATTATTGTATCTGTTGTATGTGTTTGATTTTTGATGCAATCTATTATTTTTGGAAACTTCCTACTGGGCTTTGGTTTGCTCACCCCTCTCTTTCCTCCATTTCCACATATAATGAAGACTAGTCGTAAAAGAAACTATTATATATCACGGAGATTTGGGTATTGTGTTTTAAATTTAATCGATGTATCAATTTTGTTTGAATTTGATACCTTTGATTATGTAATTATTATTTTATAGTTTTTAAATTGATATTATATTTCATTTTACAATTTTTTTTTTGAGCTTGAGTTTAGATTTTATTTATTAAAATATTTTAGAACAAAAAATCTGGCCTGCACGAGTGGCTGTCCGGAAACTTGGACTTGCTAGCTGGATTGGATCCCACTTACAAGGTCGAATCCGGGTCCGGTAGAAGTACGAAAATCCGGGTTATCATAACAACCATAACTCCACTTCTATCATTCCATGCTTTCTCTTGTTCTTCCTAGTTCATCTCTGTAAAAAATTCTCTATGTGAAAGACGTGTTGGTGATGATAAAGAAGAAGAGGAGATGGATGGTATGATCCAGATAGCAAAAGAGTTAAAACTTTGATCCAGATAGCAAAAGAGTTAAAACTTTGAAAAGGAAATGGATGGTCTAATAAGTTAAGGACTTGTTAGGTCATTGTTAGTAAAGTTAAAATCTATTTTAGTAAATAAGCATTTAGTTGACGGAAAATAATACACGTCATTAGCTTGGATGGTCAACGTGGGTCAACGTTAATTTCAGATGTCAAACTTTAAGTTGGACAAAAGTTAGACTAAACATTAAAATTGGACAAAATGTGAGTATCAAACATCAATTAACCCAAAATTTAACAATCAGAAAAAATAAACAAAACTCATATTGCAAAATAGAGTTTTGGACACATATTCTTTTTTCTCTTGTTTTTTTACATTTATGAGTCATTTTAACCTTTACATTATAAAGAAAATTGATTGATGCTCATCTTCTAATATTGAACAATTTTGTAAGTTCAGTTGGCAAGTAACATTGGTACATATCAACAAAGGTAAACAAATTTATTGATCACTTGTAACTCCAATGGATCAACAAAATCTATCAAAATTAAACATAAACCAGTTCATATTGTTGTTAAAATCAACCTAAAGAACCCCAATTTTGAAATATCCCCAAATGTTTTTAGTTCTGCAAAACCCTAATTTTTAAATTTGTAACATTCAAATGTAACTCATAATATCAAAATCAACTCAAATATAACTCACAATATCAAAATAAAAAAGAATAGGAGATAATGATATATGCGATACCTTTATAACCAACAATATTCAATGTATTCTACTCTAGCTTCTAGGGTCGACTGAGGGTAATATTTGTTACTTGATCAAACTTGAAGAAGAAGAAGAAGAGGGTGTTTCTAAGAGATAAAACCAAACCATGAGAAGGATAAGATAAAGATTAACGATAGTGCAGTTGCGGTGGTAATAGTTTTAAAAGAGAAAATATTAGATAAAAGTTATATTGCTAGCAAAGGTAATGATATTATAAACCTAAATTTAGTGGCTATAATAAAATTATAGGAAATCAATGGCTACAAGGATTTATGGATTCGGTTTTTGGTTATTTCGGTTCGGTTTGTCTAACAACCGATACTGTCGGTTTTCTGAAACTGATAATTATGACTATACCGTTAGGGTTCGGAGTTGGTTCGGTTTGGTTCAAAATCATCGGTTCAGGTTTCGATTTACAGTTCTGGTTCTTTTTTATATATGCCTAATTACAACTATATGTGATAGGAAATATCTTACATTTTTAATACTGACGTACCAAATGGACCCTTAGTGTTTATCACCAGATTATTAACATTCACAACAATAATTTCTTCGTACAGTGGTGGTTCTAAAGCAGATTGTAGCAAAAAAAAATTATTTACCCTAACGCCTAATAATACCCTAACAACTTGGGTCGATTTGTAAAAGGGACAGCTACATTGAGTTTCCCTCTTATTTCACCTCAAGATCATTGAGGGGGTACTTGGACATTTTTTTCTACTACTGGTGCTTTTTGGTGTTTGCTAAATTATTTATATCCTTAAAATGGTTGATTTGCATCATATTTTATATATTTTGCAGGTTCCAAAAGATCAAGTGCCAGCATATTCTTTGGCAGACTTGTGTTTAGTGGTTAAGATGTTTGTTTTGTTTGTTTATGTGTTGCACATTTTAGTTATTAGAGAGCATAACTTTTTTTTTATATCATTCACCGAGCTTGACCCAACACGATCTCTATAATAAATAATCTTTTTAGTGTATCAAATTTAATTTGTATTTCATTATTGTTACTCTATAAAGTGATCGATAATGTTTCCTTTACTTTATGATTGTTATATTTTTAGATATATTATAATCTAACTTATATATCAACATTATTTTTAAGTATTATATTTTTCATTTTTAGTTTTTAAAATAATATAAAAATAACAATTGACAATTTAATATACGATTCGATTTTTAAAAAATAAAAATAAATCGGTTCATAATTCACGTTTTTACAAACTTGTTTCTACCCATCAAATTTACTAACTTCATATACCCCCAGAATATATAGTGGGGGGGGGGGAACGCCTAATCCACCGCAGGCTCCTAACCTAACTACTACCGCCACCATCTTCTTACTACCCACCACCAACACCTTAAATACATTATTATGCACAAAATGAAAACATCAAAACAAAGGATAATGAAGAGACTAACGGATATCAAACCCAAGTAAAAAAATTGTGCAATAAATTTTTTAAGGTGCTGATGGTGGTAGTGGAGCGGTGGATTTTTTTTTTCTGTCAGTGCAATATGTTCTTGTGTTTTTTATAAGATACTATTGTGATTATTCTTAAATTTCTATTCCCTGTTGCTCAAATTTTTATCCATTCAATCAATTGAAAGTATCAGATTATGCATACAAGGTGTTTGTGTGTCTGACTCAAAGATTTTGTGTAGTTGGAATGAACAAATAATTGTTGTTAGTGTTAATTTGAATCAATAACACTGTTTTTCCAACAAGTATTACAATCCGTATGTATTTCTATTTACATGGAATGCTGTTCACATCATGATCAACAAGTTCATATACTGCTCAATAATTAGAATTAAGCATACTTAGACAAAGTCAACTATTGTTGTTAGTTTATTAAAATCATTGGTACATCATGGATTGCACGGGTTTGATATTTTTGGAACCTATTTTGAACGGGATTTGAATACGGGTTCTTTTATATCTGAAATATTATATAAGGGACACTTCTAAGGAGATATGAGATATCTTTTACACTACATTCTACACACAAAGACATTTGAAAATAAGGACTAAGGCTTGGAGTTGCGATTGATCATCACGATTCTTAGGGTTTACTTATGTGTTTTCTTCTATATTTGCCATGGATTTTGAGAAATCCATGAGTAACTAAACCTTTCTTATTGGTTAGATATGTAGTCCTAAGTTGGAAAACCTGTTTATTAATTGAAGTATTCATTCTCATTTGTTCACAATCTCTTCAATGTCGCTCATGTTCTACAGTTTATAACGCCAAGTATGATTAATTTCTTGTTTTTTTAGGTCTCGAATTAAATGAGTGTGCATTGATATCTATAGATAAACAAGGGTTTGAGATCCGGAATTATCAAAATATCCTTGTTACAAGTAGAATAACATAGTTGTTAATGACGAGATGTTACCATGCGATTATTTGTAGAAGTGTGACCTAGGTTAAATCAGTGTGGCTCTTGCGCCAAGTTATCTAGTGAAAAAGATTCAAATAGTGTCTCTTGCGCTTTTGATGATAATAGGAGTAAGCCTGCGATAAGATGCTTGAGGGTTATTGATATTGAGAGTGAATGATTGTTGTGTATGACTCAGTTGATAACATGTTGGAAAATGGAAGATGAACTCTCTAACCAGTATTCTTTATCTCTGATATTCGTTTTAATTTATTTTCTTTAGTATAACTTAGCTATAGTTATAATCAAAGCCCCCATTTTTACATAAGTAATCAAAATTACTTGACAACCCATATTTTCATGTGGATCAAACTTATCTTATTACTATACTTATTTATAATTGTGAAGTGAAAAGACTTGAAATAATTTTGTTTAGCTGACAACTGATCAAATTTTGGCACCGCTGCCGGGGAGGAATATCGGATTGTTATTTTGTTTTTGATTTCTTATTTCTAGTTTTTAACTTAGTTTCATGAATATTTTTTTCAGGTACTTATCTTCTATCTCCTAAACCGAAACCGAAACCAAAACTTGTCGGGTATCCACATATTGGAATCGAGAATCGGAGAAGAACTATACTGAAAGATAAACCTAAATACAAACAAGAGGAAGCAATGTGTGACGTGAACCGTACACTCAAGTAATTAGATTCTCACAAGGTGGATACACAATAATGGTGTATTCAAACAATCTACATTTGAGATCAATCCAGAGTTGATTGGTGAACTACCAAAGTTTCATGGAATGTCTAATGAAGATCCAAGCAAACATCTAATGGATTTTCATAACATAGTCATGGCCATGCTACCAAAGGATACAGATGCAGATGAAGTCATGTTACGAGATTTTCCATTTTCCTTGATGGACACTGCTAAGGAATGGTTGTACTATTTACCTTATGGAAGTGTCACAACTTGGAATGGTTTGAAGAAACTCTTCATAGAGAGATATTTTCCTGCATCAAAGGCAACAAAGATTCGTAAAGAGATTTGTGCCATTAAGAAGATGGCAGAAGAAACAATGTATGAATGTTGAGAACGTTATAAGAGATTGGTGGCTAGATATCCACATCATTAATTCAATGATTTATTGATCATCCAGTACTTCTACGAGGGTCTTCAAGCAAGTTACAGAAATCTTCTCGACGTTGTAGGTGGTGGTGCATTTAGTGAACAAAACAGTATCTCAAGTTAGAAAGTTAATTGAGAACATGGTAGAAAATTATAAATAATTCTCAAGTCGTGGGTCAGAACCTCTCGTTAGGAGAGCTAGTGAATGAATCTACTGAAGTCCGTCAACAGATAGGCAACCTAACGGCGGTGATGCAACAAATTGGAACTGTAGTACTTCCACCGTCATCTTCTTCAATCTATGAAGAGGGTAATGAACAAGTCAATGCAATATTTCCTAATCAGCAAAGGCCCATGTATGATCCTTTTTCCATCACTTACAATCCAGGATGAAGAGATCATCCCAACTTTAGTTATGCAAACAGGCAAGCTGCGGTTCAACAACCTGCTTTCAACCGCCAGAATGTGTATCAACAAAAACATCTCAGCCACACCAAAAACCTAATCAGGGTTCTAGCACGATAATTTTAAAATAATGATATACATGTTTCAGCAAAGCCAACAAAAGACGAATAACGCCATCAAGGAGTTACCAACACTGGCTTTGTCAATGACAAGTGAGTTGAACCAGTTGAAGGAACTCAATAGTGGGAAACTCCCTTCTCAACCTCTTAATCCAAGGGAGAATGTCAATGTTGTGATATTGAGAAGTGGTACACAAACTGTGCAACCAGAAGTTGCTCAAAAGAAAAAAGACTATAAGGGGTCGGTTTTGGAGAAAGAGATTATTGACTCTTCCCACACTGAAGAGGTACCTAAAGAGTCCACCAAGGCTAATATAAATGGTCCAAAATATCTTCAAATAGTTTAAACAAAGTGTTTGTAATATGATATTTTATAAACGTGAACAAAAGGGCACTAAATTTTTTGTTTGATATTCAGTTAATACTGAAACCTCATAGATGTTGAAATACCAAAATAACAATAGAGTCCAACAAGGCTAATGAAAATGGTCCAAAATCCCTAGGTGTCCCTAGTGGATGAGTTGGAGTCTCGTGAGGGTTTACAAGAGGTATACCCATAAAACCAAAATTCCAACTTTCAAATATTCCAGAGCACTTGTATCCAAAGAGCTACGAAGACATAAAGTTTCTGCACACTAACAATAAGTATTTAGAAGTATTAAAGAACATTACTCGCATGCTTAAGCACTTAACAGGAGAAACTAATGCCATAATAAAATATACCAGCCTTGATAGGGATCGAATAATCATTTCACCTCCACTTCTGCCTCACCAATAGGATTTTATGAAATTGCAGTCAAAAGACGCACTTTATGGTTCTCATGTGTGCAGGCAGAAATGAAGATATAAATCCTGCACACGTTGAATGGTGGGAATGAAAAACCTTCTGAATTAAATTTCACCCCATAGAAACGTGGGATGAAAAGAAACTTTTTTTTTTCTGATGATCTCTAAGAAAGGAAATCAACCACTGTGTGAGGATGGGAATGCTTACTTACCTTCTCACCTGATTCACAATCAACACCATTCTCACAGCGAATGCAAACGTTTCCGTCTTCTTCGGCTTCGGCTTTAACTATCGATGATAAACTTTTGAACTTTGCATAACTTTGACCACTTGTACTCATTTTTATTCAATTCCTTGTTGCTTGAAACTTCCTTATATATTTTTTCTTTTTTATGGCCTTAACTAATGAAATAATACACTAACAATGAAATTAAAATGCATATCTTTTTGTATTCTTTTTTCTCTTTTGATTTTTTTTTAAAATAAAAAAAAATAATATTATCTACAAAATTAATGATTAAAATTAACATGGTCATGGGGAAAGTACTTAAACACATGATTCTTCACAACTCTTATTGCCTTAGTATCGTATAAAATTTAAAAACTTACATCTTTTACTTTTCTTTCTTTTTCACTTTGTCGTGTCTTCATTTTTGATATAGAATTTCGCTCCTCTTTTTGTTGCTTGCAAACCTTGATTGTATTTAACTTTCTTCGTAATTTCGATGTCGATTCATTTGTTGATGATGATGTGTTTCTATTGCTGGTTCGTCGAGAGAATGATGTCAACTGCAAGCAAGACTTTTAAATAGAGTTAGCAATTCTAATGAAACCCTCACGATTGATAGAATTAGCATTCAAGAGATCAAAAAGTAGTGTTGAAATTGGTGAGAATTTGGGTAGCTCATTATTCTACTCGGAATTAGCGTAGGATGACAGACACTCTTAAGGATAATTTTTAGACAACTACAAAGAATTGAAGGTCTAATGCCTTGGTTGATATACCAATAGGTAGTCTCCACTAATGATTGATTAGCTTCTCTAATACAGTTTTCTTTCAAACAACTAGTTTGATACCGGTATGGTTAAGTCCTAATTCTCAACAACCAAGAAACCCGAATGTCATTCCTTAGCACTTCTAATTTCAATTATTTTGGTAAGAACTCCGTATGTAATCTTAGCTAGAAGTATACTAAGTGACTCTAAAATCTCTAAAAGTTGGAGGTTTTCATGCAAATATGTACAAAAGTTTTTTAAAAATTATACCTATAAAGTGAATACTTAATAATATAAATGCTTAACCACTCCCCCACACTTAAACTATATATTGTCCTCAATGTAAATGGACTCGTCCAATGTAAAATCAAGGTGGGAAATTCCTACTAATGATATGAAAATAAAATAAAAATTTAACTAAAAAGATAAAAAGAGAAATAGAAAACCAATGTGTTGGCTCTCATTCAACGTTTGGTTTAACATCGTCAGCCCGACTTGGCAGCCTCCTTGCTACTCCTCCAGAGGGTTGCATCTACAAAGTTGATCTCTTTCACAACTTCAGATGTGAACGGCTCATAATACGGCTTTATTCGATTTCCATTCACCTTTAGCTCTTTTCACGTGGCTAAACTTCGAATATCTACTGCACTATGAGGAATAACGTGAAGCACAATAAAAGGACACATCGAATGAGAACGTAATTTACCAGGAAATAAAGTAAGACGTGAATTAAACAACAAAACTTTTTGTCAAACACGAAAGTTTTTCCTAGAAAACATCTTATCATGAAAAGTCTTTGTATTCTCCTTGTAGGTACGTGAAATTTCATATGCATCATTACAAATCTCTTCTAATTTATTGAGTTGGAGTTTTCCTTGCTTTCCTGCACCATCCATCTTCATATTGCGCTGTTGAATAACCCAAAAATCCTTATGCTCGATTTCGACAGGAATATGACATGGTTTACCGTACACAAGCGTAAAAGGAGATATCCCAATATATGTTTTGTATGCAGTTCTATATGCCCATAATGCATCATCAAGCCGTAAACTCCAATCTTCTCATGTAGGATTCACTGTTTTCTCTAAAATGGACTTCACTTATCGATTAAATACTTCTGTTTGTCCGTTAGTCTGTGGATGGTATGGTGTAGCAATCTTATGAGACACGTTATACTTTTTCAACAAGCCCTGAAAGAACTTGTTTCGAAAGTGTGATCCTCCATCGTTGATTATGGCACTTGGAGTTCCAAACCTTGTAAAAATATGATCTTTAACAAAATCGGTAACAACTTTATAATCATTAGTCTGGGAGGCTTTAGCTTCCACCCGTTTTGATACCTAAGCAACAATGAGTAGGATGTATAATTTACTAAAATAATTAACAAAAGCCCCATAAAATCTATACCCTAAACATCGAACACCTCAATGAAGTGGATAACCGTTTGTGGCATTTGATTTTGATCACCTAGATTGCCCGTTCATTGGCATCAATCATAAGTAGTACAAAATATGTATGCATCTTTGAATAAAGTTGGCTAAAAAAAGCCACTCTCAAGTACCTTGAGTGCGTTTTGTTTATACCCAAAGTGTCCTCCACAAGTATACGAATGGAAAAAAGACAAGAGAGAATTGAATTCATATTCGCGTACGCACCTTGGTATAAATTGGTCTGAACAATGTTTCCACAGGTTATGGATCATCCAAAATGTATTGATTTGCTATCTTTTTAAGTTTGTCGCTTTCAACACAAGAAAAATTACTTGGGATCTGTTTAGACACTAAATAATTCACAATATCAACGTACCATGGTTCTAAAACTGCAATAGAGAATAATTTCTCATCTGGAAAGCTTTCACGCAATGTGATAGCTTCTTCGTGTATAGTAAGACGACTCAAGTGATCCACAACAATGTTCTTAATGCCTTTCTAGTATTTAATTTTAAGATCAAACTCTTGTAAGAGTAGTATCCATCGAATGAGCCTTGGTTTCACTTCTTTCTTTATAAGTAAGTACCTAAGTGCTGCGTGATCATAAAAGACAACAACTTTTGTACCAATCAAATAAGAATGAAACTTTTTCCAATGCAAATACGATTGCTAACAACTCCTTTTATATGGTCGTGTAGTTCTGTTAAGCATCATTCAACATTCTGGAAGCATAATAAATGACATGGGGTAGCTTCCTAATACATGTATTTGGGTGATAATGAGGAGTTGCCGAAGATAGTTTCAAATGAGATGACTGAATTGTAGGAACATAGACTTGTTTGAGTGTTGAAGAAGTATACAACAGCTATTGGATGTACAATTGCTGACATCAAGGGAATAAGCCCAGTTATATGCATGCGTAAAACACTACTTGAGGAGGGGACAAAACCTGCAAGGGAGGCTCAGCATCGTAGGAAGTGGAATGACATGGGGTAGCCTATAATTGGAATATTCACATGAATCTTCTTAGAAATATCTAAGATCTCCTTATCTTGTTCTTTTTGTTGTGAAGAATTACAGCGTTCCTTATCTTGTTCCTCCTTTTTAGAGTTAGCAAACTAGCGAGGAAAAGGTAAAGGAGGAACAAAAGTTTAAATAGGAGGTTTAGAGTTTTCTTTAGGTACCTCATCAGTTTGGGAAGATTCGGTAATCTCTTTCTCTAAAACCGTACCCTTAGGGTCTTTGTTCTTCTCATCATCTTCTGGTTGCACAGTTCGTGTACGACTTCTCACTGTCACAGCGTTGACAAAATCTCTCGGATTAAGAGGTTTGGAAGGGAGTTTCCCACTATTATGTTCCTTCAGATAATTAATTTCACTTTCTATAGTGCCCACTTGCGTTTGTAGTTCTTTGATTGCGTTATCAGTTGTCTGCTGATTTTTTTGCATCATTGAAGTCATATTCTTCATCATGGCAAGCATTTCTGATGATTCTTAGTTCTGAACTGGTTGTGGTTGTTGTTAAAAACCACTAGGACGATTGAAAACTGGTCTTGGAGCTGCAACTTGTTTGTTTGCATAACTGAAGTTGGGATGATCTCTCCATCCTGGATTATGAGTATTGGAGTAAGGGTCATACCGTTGTCTTTGATGATTTGGAAAAATAACATTGACTTGATCATTTCCTTCTTCATAACTTTGGGTAGATGATGACACCACCACGGCTAAATTTTTTTGCATCATTTCTTCCATGTTGCCCATTTGTTGACGAAGTTTAAAAATTTCGCTCGCTTCATTAACTCTTCTAACGAGTGGTTCTGACCCTACGACTTGAGAATTGTTGAGAATTTGCTTCCATGTTCTCAACTAACTTTTTAGCATGAGCTACTGTTTTATTCACTAATGTACTACCACCTGCAGCGTCGAGAAAATTTCTTTCACTTGTTTGAAGACCCTCGTAGAAGTGCTGGATCAACAAATCATTTGATGATACATATAGCTAGCCACCAATCTCTTGTAACTTTCTCAGTATTCATACAATGTCACTCCTGCCATCTGCTTAATGTTATAAATCTATTTTCAAATCTGAGTTGCTTTTAATGCATGAAAGTATCTCTCTATGAAGAGTTTCTTCAAAAAATTCCAAGTTGTGACACTGCCAGAAGGTAAATAGTACATCCATTCCTCAGTAGTGTCCATCAAAGAAAATGGAAAAACTCATAACATGACTCCATCTGCATTCGTATCATTTGGTAGCATGGACACAAATATGTAATGAAAATCCATTAGATGTTTGTTTGGATCTTCATTAGTCATTCCATGAAACTTTGGTATCTCACAGATCAACTCTGGCTTGATCTCAAATGTAGATGTTGTTTGAATACACCATTGTTGTGTATCCACCTTGTAAGAATCTAAGTCATTGAGTGTACGGTTTGTGTCACCCATTGCTTTCCTCTTGTTTGTCTTTAGGTTTATCTTTCAGTACAGTTCCTCTTCCAGTCCCGATTCGAATCTGTGAGTACTCAACAGGTTTCGGTTTGGGGGCCAGAAGATAAGTACCTGAAAAATAATTCTTAAAACTAAGTTAAAAACTAAAAATAAGAAATCAAAAACTAAATAACAATCCGCTATGCCTCCCCGGCAGTGACACCAAAATTTGGTCGGCTGTCAGCCACGCAAAATTATTTCAAGTCCATTCACATCACAAAATATGGATTAGAGTACAATGATTATAAGAAGTTTGTTCCTCATAATGGTATCCGTTGTCATTCGTATTTCAAAACTTAGGTAACATGGAGGATTTTGTGTTTTAAGACTAAAATAATTATATTAACTATGCTAGTAAAGATTGAATAAAGAGAATTTATATGTTGAGAGTACTAGTTAAAGGTTAATATTCAATCATAAGACATGCACTTTAACTAATAACTAGAGTTGTCACTTAATCATTCATTATCAGAAATCCTAGAGAACCCCGTCGAGAGCATACTCCGGTAAATTTCTTATGTCATTACATAACATAACGATGAATATGCAATTACTACTCAAAGAACAACCTAATGCAACATGCTATTAGATTTAATCCTCCAAGAGCATTAAGTTCTATGAATTAGACTAATCAATGCAATAGATGTACTATGAGTAATGTATTTAACGTAGGTCAAGCTTCTAGTTTTGAATTCAATTGGTAATCACAATATACTACTTATGACAAGGTTTATCAACAATTCCGTATCTCAAAACTCTAGTCTAACGATAGATATGCGTTCATGGTTATTTAGTAGCGCTCCTAAACAAACATTCACACAATCATTCATGACGATAGTAATTAGTAGAACAAGAACGATAATGATTTGATTAAGATAATAAAACTAATATATTAAATTTAGTAGCATGTTTATGATATCCGGCTACATCCTTAACCAATATGAAATTTTAGCTACTCATGGATTTCTTAAACTCCATGGAAAAATAATAAGTAGAAAAGTAAAGCAAATCCTAAGTTGTTGAAGATTCTCCAACTCCAAAGCTCCTTATGTTCTCACCAAAAAGATATGATATGATTCGGTGTCAAAAATTCGATAGCTTCCCCTCCTTACAAGTTTCCCTTATATATTAGTTCAAAATATAGAAGAATTCGTGCTCAAATCCCGGTCGTAATAGGTTCCAAAAACCCACCAAAAATTTCGAACCCGTGTCGTAAAAATCCGAGTATAGAAAATAAATCACGTGTATGACTTGACCGACCACATCTGCTCCTAGTCAGCCAAGTCTGGCCGACTGCCAAATCTAATTCTCATGTGTACTTTTGCAAATTGTAGCTGACTGGACCTCATTCTGGTCGTCCAGTTCTGAACGATTTTCATATAATCTTCCCGTTTTCTTTATGTTACTAGTCGGCCAAGTCTGGACGACTACTACTATTCCTGGTTGGCCGAGTCTGAACGACTGTCTTTTGTATTTTCGGTTTTCACCGATATTTTTTTATACAAAGTCAGAATGACTTCGTTCTTTCACCGTTGGCTTCGTTTTCTAGTTCTCTTCGACAAGGTGAGAAGAAATCCTGGAGTTGACTGAGTTCCACTTGGTCTTTGGCTTTTTTTCCTTCGTAAAACTATATCTACTTCTTTTAGAGATGTAACCTAGTAAAAGGCATAATGTACAAAAGTACTAATAATACAAGGCAATTCACACAAAACCTAGCAAATAAGTATAAGAAAATACTACTTAAAGTAAGTAAATTATGCACCTATCACTATATAGATAGACAACCAAAAACTAAAAATATGTCTATATAACTTGGACGAAGGGAGTATTTTACGGCATTTTGGTTTAATTTCTTTTCACAGTGGTTATTGGTATAAAAAGTTATTAATTGAAGAAACCTAAACATATTTGTCCAAGTAGAAAAAAAAAATGAAAATGATAAAAGCTACTTGAAAAAAGTGCGCAAAATAGTTTGATTGCATCGATTGTGTAACACCCGCATTTTTGACCGAGGGGTAAAATAGTAATTTACACATCAAGGCCAAATTGTCACCTAGGGGTAAAATAGTAATTTTACTTATCAGGGGAAAAACGTTCATTATGGGGTAAAATAGTAATTTTACTAATCAAGGGCAAAACAACCACTTAAGGGTAAAATAGTAATTTTAC
Source organism: Papaver californicum (assembly GCA_023531435.1). Taxonomy (NCBI): domain Eukaryota; kingdom Viridiplantae; phylum Streptophyta; class Magnoliopsida; order Ranunculales; family Papaveraceae; genus Papaver; species Papaver californicum. The sequence goes on along the minus strand of JAJJMC010008370.1, from coordinate 421,996 downwards.
TCATCGGGGGCAAAATGTTCATTCATGGGTTCAAATGTAATATTACTTATCAGGGGCAAGACAATCATTCATATTTACTAATCAGGGTCATTCAGGGGTATAATAATAATTTTACTAATCAGGGGCAAAATGAGTTTTGGTAAAATACTCATTTTGCCAAAACTCGAGAACCCGATGAAGCATCAAAAACCCTATGTTGCATACGCGAGAATGCATTATAATGCTAAGGCACTATTATGCCGTGATGCATACTCGAGAATGCATCACTAAAGTGCAGTAGATGAGTGTCCCTTAGCCTCCTTATCTTTACTTGTGGAAATGCGAGTAAGACATATATAGGGAGGAGATGCTTGTTGGAAATTCATGAAGCTTACTCAAGGATGCTTACCCAAATAAGCATCACAGACCCTCTGTTGCATACCTGAGAATGCATTATAGTGCTAAGGCACTATATGTCGTGATGCATACTCAAGAATGCATAACGAAAGTGCAGTAGATGAATGTCCCTTACCCTCCTTCTCTTTACTTGTAGAAATGTTCTTTTTTTGGTTAAGTCCCATTGTATTAAAAACAAAACTACAAAAATAGCAAGATACAAAACTTTAAAGCTATAATGCTTCTAAAGGAAAGAAAACTAAAAACTAATTGAAACGAAAGTACATTTTTTCCGGCACCTCAATTACGTTGAGAAAATTTGCCCTACCTACATAGGTCTCTCTTTCCCCACCATTCAAAAGACTGCCCCGCTTTGCCATTTTTTACGCTGCAAAAATTATCTCTCGGTAAGCATGATCAAATCGCACCGCAAAATACCTTGACTTGGCTGCTAACCATCTATTCCGCATGAACAAAGGCACCGCGTCCCTTGTGAAAGCCATAATTGCACTAATTGAGTCTGATTTGATTAGAACACTCGTGTAATTCCATTGCTTGGCCCATTCTAGTCCATAAAGAATCGCATGTAGCTCCGCAATATAGTTGGATGCAGATCCAAGCCCAACCGAAATAGCTCCAATAACGCGTCCGATATAATCTCTGGCCACTACTCCCGCCCCGGCTGGGCCCGGATTTCCAAACGAAACCCCATCGCAGCATAAAAGGATTACCCCTAAATCAAGAGGCCTCCAAGCACAGCCTATTGGTACCGCGAACTTGACGCAACGAAAGGTTACTTTGAAATACTTGAGGATGCGCAAGTCATAACAAGTATTGTGCATGTGACCCTTCATGCGCATAGAATTCTCATTAATATGCTGATAAATTCGCCTTTTGAACTGAGTCCAATTTAGCTTCGTCCCCTCAAACACCATCTTATTGTGGAGATTCCATAATTCTGTACGCATGGCCAAGTTAGCCACAATCCATAGGTCTCTGACCATTTTACTCTTCCCTTTTGACACAGCATAAGAAGTGATAAGATCATAATCTGGTGCCAATTCAAAGATTTTAGCTAGCCAGTTCCAGCCTCTCCTAACGAAAATGCAGCTTCAGGTAACATGAAACATTGATTCCTCTTCATCCTTGCAGAAAGGACATCTAGCACACATCGGAACATGAAACTTGCTAACTATCTTATCAAGAGTAGCACAATAATCAATATTGATTACCTTCTAGGCTTAAGAAGCAAGTGCAGGATGAACAATTGTTCTCCAAATTATCTTTGTTGTCCGGGTAATAGGACGGATATTTCTGATCAAATGCCTAGCGGAACGGACAGTGAAATTACCCCCTGTTCCAGGACCCAAACTCTTCTGTCAGGTTCATTGCTTGGAATAGGCAGCGAATGCAAATCTACTCCAGCTTCTAGCATTCTTTCTTTAACGTTTAAAGGGATATTCCAAGACCCATCGCTTATCAGGTGCGCTACCTTAGAGGAAAATTCATTCCTCTTTGCCTGTGGAATACCCAAAGTGAGAGCTAAACTATTTCGACCATACCAGTTATCAAAGAAAACGGAAGTTTGCTGCCCATTACCGACCATGCATCGAGTATTGGCTTCCACTTCATTATAAATCCATCTAATTCCAGGCATAATGGAGGACTTAAAGCCATAATCTATCAGTTCCCCATTAACCTTAAAGAATTTGGCTCGTAAGAATTTTGCCCACTTCTTATCAGAATTCCTGATGTTCCACCAAAGTTTCATTAACATTGCCTTGTTCATTACCTCCATCCTTGGGATATCTAAGCCCCCTTCACTCAACGGGAAACAAAGATGATCATAAGCTACCACCATTTTCCGCCTAACTTTAGAGTCTCCTGTCCAAATAAAGTTACGTATAGCTCGTTCACAATCTGCGATGATCCTAAGAGGCCATTTATAAAATTCCATTGAATGGATAGCATAGATGGAGATAACTGATCTTACGAGAACTAACCTTGCCTGAAAGAAAGCAAAGTACCGACCTAACCAGCTAATTTATCCATGATTTTCTCCACTACTGGTCATATCGGACCGAGCCATACATTAGCTGAACCCCCAGATATCTTTCAGGAAAGGTGGAGTCCTGAAAATTCTAAAATTTTGCTATGCGTCTCTTTCTAGCTTGTTTGCCTCCACCAAAATAAAACTTGCTCTTGGCTGTGCTAACAGCTTGCCCCGAAAAAGCTTCATACTTTGCTAGCAAGTCTCTCAAGCTGCGCATACTCTTCATATTGGCCTTATAAAAAATAAGGATGTCATCAGCAAAAAACATATGTGTTGGAGAAATTCCTTTCCGTGTAACCATGTACGACATCTTCCTCTGCTCAAACACCTTACTAATATTCCGACTCAAGACATCCTCAATAAGTACAAAAATCAAGGGGGATAGCGGATCACCTTGCCTCAAACCACAGTTTATCTTGAAAAAACCCTCAGGGTTTCCATTGATGAGAACTGAAATACGTGCAGAATTAAGGATGGTACCTATCCAGGAACACCACCAATCTGAGAAGCCATAGAACTTGAAAACATAATTGATAAACTGCCAGCTTACGATGTCGAAAGCCTGGGGTATATCAAGCTTTAATCCCACATTACCAAGTTCCAATCCACCTCAATCTCATTGATCATTTCAGAGGATAAGCTAATATTTTCATGGATGTTTCTACTTTTCATAAACGCCACCCGCTCCTCAGAAATAAGCTTTTCAAGAACACCGCGAAGCCTACTCTCCATAATCTTGGTAATAATTTTAAAGAAGAAGTTGCTTAAGCCAATTGGCCTGAAGTTTCGCAACTTTTCAGCACCCTTTTCTTTGGAAGTAATATAATCAAGATAGAATTAATACCATTCGGAATATACTTACGTTTCAATCAAGTATGTATTGAAATTACCGGATCCATTGCAATAATGTCCCATCACTTTTGATAGAAAATTCTGGAGAAACCATCCGGGCCTGGCGCACTATCAGCCCCTAAATCAAAGACTGCCTTCTTTATCTCCTCCACGTCCGGAACTGCATCCATTGCAAAGCTTTCCGCATCTGAAATTGACTCATGTTCATAGCTGAAAATTGAGGTATCAATAACCGTTCCTGCACCATTAAACTTGTCCATGTAGTATTGTAAAATATGATCGCGAATTAATGGGAGACATCGAACTCAGCTTAACCACTTCCATAAAGCTAGCATGATTGAACCACATTTTCTGAATTCTAAAGGGTGTACGAGTAGGCTTATGTGTTTCAAATGGAAAACCAAACAGAGGAGCATGATCAGAGACGTCCTTGTTAGAAGCCACATACCTCCAATTGCGAAAACGCATGAGCCAAGCATCATTAGTGAAAGCCCTGTCAAGCCTCTCAACAATTATGCCCATACCTGACCTTCTATTAGACCATGTCATCCTTCTACAGAAGGCTTCAGATTCAACAAGCTCATTATCGTTGACCCAATTGGCAAATTATGAGATCACCGCATGTCTTGGTGCTCTACCCCCCTTCTTTTCCTCAGTTAGAAACACACAGTTGAAATCCCCCATAACTAGCCATGGAATTGTGATATTTCCTAAACAAATTGCAGGCCATAAAATCCTTCTCAATATTTGGAAACAACTTGCATGGACAAAAAAGATAAAAACTCCTTCCACATCTATTGTTATCAATTTTTTTCCGCTACTAATAACTTTAGGCCTACCAATACTATTTTCCTATAAAATCCATAAATTACTCTTCATATTACCCACTGAATTCTCTATAAAATCAAAGCTCATACCTCGCAGCCTTAAGCTTTTGATGGCTCTCCTACTACAGTGCAGAAGAGGCTCCGCAATGCAAATAATATCCGGCTTATTAATTCTAACCAACTCTCTTAACCTTGATCTAGCCTCCAATCTTGCTATACCAAGGATATTCTAGAAGAAAACACGCATTAAATAACTTCAGTTGAAGGTGTTGAGCCCTCCGTACCCTTTTTAGCTAACTTCTCATTAATTTCCTGCATATCATTGCGCAATGCCTCTACAGAATCTGGCACAACCACCTTTTCACCATCAGTTGCGCAAGAAACTTTCTTTCCCTTCCTCTTATTTTCCTTCTTAGGAACTGAAACTGGATCAGTCAGCTGCGTACTATCATCCTTAGCTGCCAAAGCCGCAGCTCTGCGGGCTTCTTGCTCCAACAATCTCTTGTTCTCATCCATCTCAACCTCATCAGCCCATACTATCTTTTCAGTACTAGAATTAGGTGAAGCTTGATTATCCGCATCAATTTCAGAGTCAATCTCTTCATACTTGTTATCATCTTCAACATCAACAACAATATCTTTCGCCAAAGCTGAGTACCTATTTTCACTAGGCACTGTTGGTTGCTTACCGACCCTTCTTGGCTTGGCATTTCGCTTCTTCCTTCGCGTAACAAAAGGTGTCTCCTTCCATCTTTCCTCTCATTCATCATCAACAACAATAAACTTACCATTTATAATTCTATCCTCCAATTCGGCTTGCAAGATCCCAGCCATCTCTGCATCGGCCTTTATTTGAGCTGCCTTTGAAGTTTCAGGGATATCAGTAGCAGACTCAGCCTTCTTTTTTTCATCAGCAATAATAGCCTGTGCATAATCCAACTTCTCTTGCATAGCACGATCCCACTGAGCAGCAGCTCTTAGCTTTGCCGCCTCCGCCTTCTTAATATTATCATCAAGTTTATTCTTAGTCTCTTTCTCAGCACCAAGATGCTGAAATTCAACAGATTTATTCCGCTCAGAACCCTTCTCATTACCCCTACTAGTACCACTCTGAACTTCAGGCTTACCATCAGCTCCATTCTCATTACCCTTACCAGAACCACGCTGAATTTTTGGCTTACCTTCAGCTCTATTCTCATCCCCCTTAACAACAGCACTTTAAATTTCAGGAATAACATCAATTTTGCTTTTAGTACCGATAGACAACTTCCCCTTCCCAAATTCAGGAATAGCTTCAGTTTTGCTCTCCATACTGCTAAACTGCTTCCCCTTCCCTACTTCTTTTACTTCTTTACACTCATCGAAAACATGCTCAACCATCTTACAATTCTTGCAATATTTTGGCTTCTTAGGGATCAAGATTGTTTGCAAGAAACTATGTCCACCAGCCGTGATTTGAATATCTTTCGGTATCTCCTCAGCAAAATCCACTTTCACAAGTACACTTGCAAAATACCCATATTCCATACTTAGGGTTCTTGAATCAACAGCAACAGGCGTACCCAAAGTTGTACCAATTGACAACAAAATCTCTTCAGTCCAATACACAATAGGCAAACCAGACAATTGAACCCAGACTAATGCTCTAGAAGTCTTTTGATTAATCGGATTAAAATTAGCATCATAATCACGAACCCTTAATGCTTGATCCCCTACAAACCACGGACCATCTCTCCAAACTCTTCTGTTATCATCTTCGTTAGAAAGAACAATGGTGAAAAAGCCTTTAGTCATAGGGATAAACTGATGCGAACCTGTTAATCGCCATTGATTAAGCAAGGATGATTTAACTTCTAAGAACTTCAAATTCCTGAAATCCAACCTACCTATCAGCGAATACCGCATCCTCTCTTTTTCCCTATCAAAAATATCATCATGAATACCAAGAACACAACGTCCAGCAGATTTACTTGCCCTACATAAGTTTTTAATGTTTATTTTTGACGGAACATGAGTTCGTCTCTTCAAAGCATCTAAAAACGACTGTTTGTTTGAATTTGTAGATGTATTAGGGTTTTCTAACACCCTACCAGGATCAGAATGGGATTGATCCGCCATACCTGGTCATAAAATTGATCAAGAACAGCAAAACAACCATAGGAACAGAGAAGAAACCCTAGGAACGCGAAACCCTAATCGGCAGCGAAAAATCCGAAGCAAAACTAGTGGTTCTCGGAAAAGCTTTTCCTTTTACTTGTAGAAATGTTCGTAAGACATATATATGGAGGATGTGTTGGTTGGAAGTTCATGAAGCTTACTCGAGAATGCTTACCCAAATAAGCATCATAGAATTTATGTTGCATGCCCGAGAATACATTATAGTGCTAAGGCACTATTATGCCGTGATGCATACACGAGAATGCATCACTAAAGTGCAGTAGATGAATGTGCCTTACTCTCCTTATCTTTACTTGTAGAAATACGAGTAAGACATATATAGGAAGGAGGTGTTGGTTGGAAACTCATGAAGCTTACTCGAGGATGCTTACCCAAATAAGCATCACATACCCTATGTTGCATACATGAGAGCACATTATAGAGCTAAGGCACTATTATACCGTGATGCATACCAGAGAATGTATTATTGGATATGCAGTCGATGAATGTCCTTTATCCTTCTTTTTCCAAACATATGGAAATACAATTAAGACATATATAGGGAGGGAACTTTGGTTGAATGTGCATGAGTGGTAATGCACATATATGCAATGTGGCCTATACGTTGGGGCATACTTAATGCATAAGTGTCAATATGCTTGTAACTTAACCGATAGAGCATGAATTATGCGAAAGCATCATTTTTCCATGTTTTGTACTCGAGAATGCACTGCATACAAAAGCATTATCTATGCGCAAGCCTGTGCATACCTTGCGAATGTCCCTTTGTTTGGCTTTGGATTTGGCCTTGCAACGAAGTTGGAATTGATGTTGGTTTTGCCTTAATAGGTTTATATTGGTTGTTCCTTTCGAAATGACCCTTCAGATGAACTACGGCTATGCTTGATCCCTTCAAGGTATGGGTTGGGTACGTAGGCAGCCGCAATGCAATGAATTTAGGTGTAGCATCTTGTCACTCATATCATCTAATTTGGAGATGATTGTGACACTTTGGTAACTCATATCATCTGGCTCGGCAATGCTAGGAAAAAGATGATTGTTACAGCACTTGATAAGGTAGTTGCATTCCATTTGAAGGATGTTCATATTCCTTATCAAGAAAAACGGTATAAACGGAATATTTCTGGTTGTTGTACTCTTAGAAAAAGAAACACCAGTGCTTTCACCCAGCGGTTAGTCAAAGCAAAGTTGAGAAAATGAAAAAAAAGTCCTGAAAGGGCCTAGGTGCTAGTCCAAGGCATGAGTTAGGCCATGAAAATGCTCGTAAGTATGTGATGTTTTCCAAAGGCATTCACCATTGGCTTTAATGGCCTTGTACCCTTTGCATAACAAGGGTGAGTTGGAACGTTATGGAAACTAAGTTTCGAATATCATGCTTGCATAACATGATTGGAAAGGCAAATCGACCTGTATTTGCATAACGAGAAGTAAAGCTTTAAGGTCCGGCTATTGTTATTCGAGTGGCGCATCGGGGAGTTCTGGCCTGCCCAGTTAATTTGCCGGTCCATCACAGATTGTTTATGATTTCTTTTTTAATAATTAAGATTAGGTCAATTTCTTGAGTTGAATGTCTTTTTTTCTTTTCATGAGCATCTTGGAACTAGTAATTAAAATAACTCCTAATCGACAATCTGATAGATATAATGCCTAACCCGGTCCGGGAATGAAACTAATACTCTTAACTGTTTTATGGTCTGGTACATCTCTTGCAGCATCCTTTGGTATTTGTGAAGTTACTACTTGTATGATGAGAATTGTTGGTATTCAAGGAGGTGGTCTTCCAGTTATTACAACTATCATTGCTCTTGCGGTTGTATTTCGAATGCAGTTTGGTTATGTTTTGCACCTTGTGGAGAGGTTATGGCGCTTATTTTGATACAACTATTGTTTTGAGTGTGAGTTTTGCCATAAGATTCAAATTAGAAGGCATGTTAGGATCTACGGATAGTCGAACCCACTCTGGACCCGACCACATAGAACCAATACAGTCCCCATTTGACCACCTATGGCCGCAGGTGTGGGGTTTTATCCTAAAAGGCCTCGGTGTTATGTAAGGAGAGAGTCTACATTATTAATCTCCATAATCTTTGCTTATTCCATGTGGGACTATTCCTAGCTATCCTATGTGTGTTCCATCGAGACACACACTCCAACAATGCCAATGTCCAACACTCAATTAATTGATCTTCCAAATAGTCAGACATCTCTTTACCAATGACAATAGAGATCATCCTCATTTTGAATTACCTCATTTTAAAACTTCAATAAAAAAGAAGAAGTGTAATATTGAACTGCGGTAAGTTGAGCCACTCACCCATCTACTATATCTTTAAATTTGCCACGATATGATTGTTGTAAAATGTTCAACATGATTACTGGATGTAAAATTGCTATGTTTTATTTTTATTTTTTTTATAAATGATTCTTGATTTTCATTCGTAGTTCGAGGTCGATTACAATATAGTCAAAAATAGCAAGAACAAAGTTACAAGTAATGGATACTATGTACGATTATTTTTGGGCCATTTCCCTCCTTATGGTACAACAAGGTATCCCTTATCAAATAAGGGGGAGTTAACTAGTGGATGACTAGTTAGGTTATATGTTTCATCTTTGAAACATACAGGATTATTAATCCTTCCAAGATGTGAAAGAAAAAGAGGTAAGGAGAGAGAGAAACTGAGGAAGAAAGAGTAACCACCATTAGAGCTTCTTTTTGGTGATGATTTGTGTGTAATCTTGAAGAAGCAGAAGAAGAAGAAGAAGAAGAAGAAGAAGAAGAAGAAGAAAGGTTCTTAGCTAAGGATCTATTGGTTTATATTGGTGAAGATTCATCCATCAACTTCACATCTCTTCAAATGAGGGAAATCTAGGGTTTATTCAAACCCTAGTAGTAAGTATCTCTAAGCTTGCTATTGTTGGTTATTGTTGAATCTTACCTTTAGGGTAAATGAACTAGTAGATCCACCATTACTTGGTGAGTATTTAGGAAAATTGTTATCCAAGTGCTATATGCACCTTGAAGTAGTTGTTATCCCCAATTTGGGAGAAATTTATGTAACCCATTATTTCATCATAGTGGAAGATTTGCCAGTGGTTTTTTTACTCTTCACATTGAAGAAGTTTTTCCACGTAAATCTTGGTGTTGTGTGATTGTCTTCGTTTCGTCATATTCCGTTTATTTCCGCATTGTGGTTGATTGTTTATGTATCTTTCATATTGCGCATAGCGGCTCGGATTTGCAAGTCTCCCCCAACAAGTGGTATCATAGCTTTTGGGTTGAGCTAATCTTGCGCAATGATGGAGGGTAACACTAATAATAGAATCGTTAGTTTGACCAGTGAGAATTATATGAAATGGAAGTCGAAGATGGAAGACTTATTTTATTGTAAAGATCTTTATGGTCCAATTGAGAACAAGAGAAAGAAGTGAGAAGAAATAAGAGGAAGTGTGGAGTGTTGCTAATCGTAAAGAAGTGGGTTTCATTCGTCAATGGATTGATGATACGATTTTTCATCATGTGGCTAATGAGACACTAGCATACCCATTGTGGACAAAGTTGCAGGAGATATATGACCAAAATTCTCCTTGTGCAAAAACTCTTCTATTTACTAAGCTTAAAAAGTTAAAGTACGAGGAAGGAAGTTCAATGGAGCAGCATTTAAATGAAATGAAGGGTATTATGAATCAGCTTACATCTATGGACTTGACAATTTCTGATGAAACTGCTACTAAACACTTTACTAGACAGTTGGGAGACATTGAAAGTGTCTCTAAATCATTCTGCTCTAGACAAGAAGTTAACCATGTCTATCACAACAAACACTTTTTTGAATGAAGAAGTTAGAAGAAGTTAACCATGTCATCAGACTCATCTCATTCAGAATCTCTTGTACAGAAAATCGGGGTAGAAGAAATGACAAAAAACAGTTTGGTTGTAGCAAGTCAAGGGGTAAATCAAGTCTAGAAATGATATTGAGTTTTGGTACTGTCGTAATAAATGTCATTATTCAAATGAATGCAGGAAGCCGAAGCAAGAACAAAAGAAAGGGAAAGGAAATGACAAACAAGACAAGGATGTTGCAGCTGTTGCAACAGATGGTGATCTCATTTTATTCTCTGATTGCAATGATATTTGTATGAGTTCTACAGGTTATGATTCATAATGGGTGGTTGATTCAGGTGCATCCTACCATGCTACTCCTCGAGAAGATGTGTTCACTTCCTACAAGGCTAGTGACTTTGGGTCAGTCAGAATAGGAAACAGTGGTATTTCGAAGATTGTAGGAATGAGAGATGTGAAAGTTAAGACTAGTGTTGGTTGCACATTGGTTCTCAGAAATGTGCGACATGTACCAGATCTTCGTTTGAATCAAATATCACCTAAAGTGTTAGATGATGAAGGGTACAAAAATTATTTAGTTGGTGGACAATGGAAGCTAACCAAGGGATCTATGGTCCTTGCAAGAGGCAAGAAGTGTGGTACATTATATAAAACTCAAGTGAAGCCGGTGAAAGGTGAGTTAAATGTTGTTGACAAAGATTCAACCTCCGAGTTATGGCATAGGCGACTTGGTCATCTTAGCGAGAAGGGAATTCAAATCCTTACCAAAAGACAAGTTTTGCAAAACATGAAAGGTATACAATTGGGTAAGTGCACTCATTTTTTGGTTGGTAAACAAACTAGAGTTCCATTTCATAAAGCTTTACCTAAGCGTAATTCTAGTATTCTAGATCTTTTTCATTCATACATGTCTGGACCTTTAAGGGTCAAAACACTTGGAGGTGTTGTTTAGTTTGTTACTTTCATTGATGATGCTTCAAGGAAGGTTTGGTTTTATGCAATCAAAACCAAGGATGATGTTGTTCATGTGCTCAAGATGTTTCACAATATGGTGGAAAGATAAACAGGTAAAACCTTAAAGTGCCTTCGTTCTGATAGCGGGGAAGAGTACATTGGGACACTTGAAGTGTATTGCAAGAGCATGCGTATACTTCATGAACAATCAGTTCTGAAGACTCCACAACATAATGGTATTGCAGAGAGGATGAACCGCACTATTCTTGAGAATTAGGTGCATGTTATCTCATTCCAAGTTGCAGAAGCATTTCTAGGGTGAAGCAATGAATACTGATATTTATTTGATTTCCTTCAAGGCCACTAGATGGGGAAGTAGTATAGAAGGTATGGAGAGACAAAGAGCCAACTTATGATCCCTTGAGAATGTTTAGTTGCAGGGAATTTGTTCATATCCCAAAAGACGAGAGATCAAAGCTTGATGACAAAGCGAAGCAGTGTGTGTTCCTAGGCTATGGGACAAAGAAGTTTGGTTACAGATTTTGGGATCCAGTTGAGAAGAATGTCATTAGAAGCAGGGATGCAGTGCTCCTAGAAGATCAGACTATTGAAGACTTTGAGAAAATTGAGATGCTAAAGCTTCAAGATGACATGATCTTGGATCCAAATCCAGTTGTTCCTTCTCTTGAACAATATGATGATGGTGTTTATGGTAATGAAGAAGAAGAACACAATCATAAAAATGAAGCTCATGAAGATGTTCTCATGGATGATGCTGAGCAAGAAGTGCAACAAGAACAAGAAGCTAAGTTGAGAGATTAAGAAAGTCCAGGATACCTTCAACAAAGTATACACCACATGAATATGTGATGCTCACAGATGCAGGTGAACCATAATCTTATGAAGATGCTCTTCATATTCCTGATAGTGAGAAGTGGTTGAAATCCATGAAAGAAGAGGTGAGTTCTTTGTATGAGAATGAAACTTATGAGTTAGTTGACAAGCCAGAGAACTAGAAAATTTTGAAGAACAATTGGGTATATAGAATCAAGAATGAAGATGGTAACTTACGACCAAGGTACAAAGCACGCTTAGTAGTGAAGGGTTTTGATCAGAGGAAAGGTGTTGACTTTGACGATATTTTCTCACCAGTGGTGAGATTTTCTTCTATCCGGGTTGTCTTGGCATTAACAGCTAGTATGGACTTTGAGATTGAGCAACTAGATGTCAAGACAATATTTCTTCACGGAGAGTTGGAATAAGATGTGTACATGGTACAACCCGAAGGTTTTGAAGTCAAAGGCAAGTAGTACATGGTGTGCAAGCTCAAGAAAAGTTTATATGGTTTGAATCAAGCTCCTAGAAGATGGTAAAAGAAGTTTGAATCGTTCATGAAGAAGCCCTTCTGGTGAACCGGCTGAGAAGTAGGCCTTGTTAGCTGCCCCCGCCAACTAGAAATCCTCAGAAGCGAACCGAGGAGGAGGCCATCTCAGTGATGATTTGATCTCCTTCTCTGATCTATGCTTGGATGTCATCATCTTACCTTGGGTACACGACCATTAGTTGCATTCGAAATGTCTTAAGTGATGTTCGAAATCACTGAATGTGTATTGATTGCCGCTTGAGTAGGTAGGATAAGTCTCGGAATCACCATTGGGGTTATTTAGATTATGCCGACCTAAAAGCTATTCCGCGGGAACATGGGTATAAGAGGACAACTTCAGATCATTGTGTGTTTATTCAAAAATTTGTTGATGGTGGTTTTCTTATTCTTTTGCTATATGTTGATGATATGTTGATTGTTGGCAAAGATAAGAAAAAGATTGACAGGTTGAAGTCAGACTTGAGAAAGTCTTTTTCTATGAAAGACTTGGGTGCAGCAAAGCATATTCTTGGCATGCAAATCTCTCGTGATAGGAAAGCAAGGAAGTTGTGGCTATCACAAGAAATCTATATTGAAAATGTGTTGCAAAGATTCAACATGGATAAGGCTGAGCCGATAAGTTGTCCATTTGCAAACCATTTCAAGTTAATTCGTGATCAATATCCTGTGAATGATGTTGAGAAACGGAAGATGGAGGAAATCCCATATGCATCCGCGGTTAGTAATTTTTTGTATACCATGGTATGTACAAGGCCTGATATAGCTTATGCAGTTGGAGTGGTAAGCAGATTTCTAGCCAATCATGGTATGGAACATTGGGAAGCAGTGAAATGGATATTACGATATCTAAAGGGTACTTCTAATATGTGTTGTGCTATGGTGGTGATAAGCCAGAGTTAGTAGGTTATACAGACTCATACTTGGCAGGTGCTCAAGACAACTTGAAATCGACATTGGGTTTACTTATTTACCTATGCAAGGGGACCTGTATCTTGGCAATCCAAAACAACAAAAATTCATCATTTACTGTGATATCCGGAGTGCCATCCATCTAGCAAGAATTCGAGTTTTCACTCGAGATCCAAGCACACCAACATTAGGTACCAGTGGATACAAGAAGTTCTCGATGAGAATGTCTTGCAGATTAAGAAGATCCATATAGATAACAACGGTTCTGATATGATGACAAAGTCACTACCTAAGTACAAGCATGTTCACTTTTGTAACATTACAGGTTCGGTGGCGACTGGTACCTCACCATAAGTCGTGAGGGGAGATTGTTGGGCCGGTTCCCTTCTTATGGTCCAGCAAGGTATCCCTTATCGTATAAAGGGGAGCTAACTATTGGACGACTAGTTAGGTTATATGTTTCATCTTTGAAACATACATGATTACTAATCCTTCCAAGCCGTGAAAGAAAAAGAGGTAGAGAGAGAGAGAAAGTAAGGGAAAAAGAGTAGCCACCATTAGAGCTTCTTTTTGGTGATGATTTGAGTGTAATCTTGAAGAAGAAGAATCTAAGGATCTATTGGTTGATATTGGTGAAGATTCATCCATCAATTTCACATCTCATCAAAGGAAGAAAATCTAGGGTTTATTCAAACCCTAGTAGTAAGTATCTCTACGCTTGCAATTGTTGGTTATTGTTGAATCTTACCTTTAGGGTAAATGAATTAGTAGATCCATCATTAATCGGTGAGTATTTAAGAAAATTGTTATCCAAGTGCTATATGCACCTTGAAGTAGTTGTTATCCCCAATTTGGGAGAAATCTGTGTAACCCATTATTTCATCATAGTACAAGATTTGCATGTGGTTTTTTACTCTTCACATTGAAGAGGTTTTTCCACGTAAATCTTGGTGTTGTGTGGTTGTCTTTGTTTCTTCGTATTCCGTTTATTTCCGCATTGTGGTTGATTGCTTGTGTATCTTTCATATTACGCATAGCGTCTTGGATTCGTAAGTCTCCCCCAGCAATTATTTTTTCGAGAGGAGAGGCTAAATACTAGAAATGGTACTAAATATAAGTAGAGGTCCGGTAAAATCGGAAAAAGGATGGTAATTGTAGTAAACGCCTACCATTTAATATAAAAAAATATTCTTGAGAAAGAAATAACTCTCGTGAAAGAGAATGTGATGCTCAGAATCTTGACATATTTGAAAGACTCCCTCGGTACTCTTAAATCCCGTTTGTTGAAGGTAAATTCCAAGCATTGCTGGCTTAGAGCTTCTCAAATGGTCATTCTGTGTGTTTTCCAATATGGCAATACAAACAAGACATCCTCTTCCTATTTTTCCTTAAAATTAGGGAGAGAAAAAAATTCATCTCCAACGATATTGTATTTAAACTCTTCTTTTAATTAGTATAAATTTTATTTTTAATAACTTAAGATTTTATTAAAGTTAAATATGGTTATTTAATATATTAGATTATTTAGTTAAGTAAAAGCTTACTAGGATGGGTTGACATCCTTTAAGTGAATGTCCTAAAATTAAGCCACATCAGTTCTAGACATTCACCTAGAGGATGTCAACTCAAAATTAAGCCATATCATCTATACATTGATTAAAGAAGTTAGAGTTGGAGAGAGATCTTTAAAAAAATGGATATATATCCTATATAGACTTAGACGTTTATTTTCACACACATTCCATTGGAGAAGCTCTTAGATTGAAATAGTTTTTCACCATGTGGTGCACAGTTCAATAATGAACCCCAGACAATATATCTCCTCATATGGGCCTTACACACTAACATTGTGTGCAAAAATTGAAGGTTGTAATTAATAAGGGTGCCTAGCACACAATGTCTGTTGTTAGTTTAGTTACGTGTGCCTTTATTACTTTCACTTTCTGTTATTTGTTTATGTTTAGTCTACACCTTATACGTGTACGGCTATTATTTTATCAGTATGTTTCTTAACCAACTGTTATTACCTTTGCTATTGTCAGCTATATAAAGCTGTGTAAGACGTGAGTCTGAAGAGAGATTCTCTTATTTTATTAAATAAAGTTTCCAGTAATAGCATAACTCCCGTATATATCTGAATTTTGGATTGTTTAATTAAGTAAAAGTTTGGTTATAATCTCTAGTCAATATTGATTTTTGTGTCTGACGAGAAGGTATTCCTTGCTGTGTAAAAATTATGGAAGGTTACAAAAAGGCTCCCAATGTATGCGCAGGTAGGTAGGAGTTCATCTTGCTGTGATCCTTGGACTAGGAAAATTATTACATCTCTATTGGAAGCTCCAGTGTTGGAGTCCCTACAACAGTTTGGGGGATGGCCACACCCACAGCCAAAGGATGGGGCTCTCTGATTGTTGCTGGCATACTTGTAGGCATATTTCAAGATGTCGTTTCAAAATTCCAATTATCTCAAATTAACCAACTGTTGGAATCTTGCAACAATGAACAACAATGTTAGATGTATCAGATT
>JAJJMC010008370.1:351387-404145 GCA_023531435.1 Papaver californicum | reverse complement strand
CATCTTCTACCCTACAATTTATGGTTGGGTATTGAAGAAAACCCAACTGTAATACTCAAGAACATGATATATTACGGTTGGGTTTTACACACGAACCCAACCGTAATATGAAGAACATGTATATTACGGTTGGGTTTTACACACGAACCCAATCGTAACACCAACTGTGTCCAATTTCTTAAAACTAAAAACACGATCAAACATGCCAATCAATCAATTAGAAGTTCTAATAATAACATTGGTTTTGTTCAATTCCTTAGATACACCATTGGTGGTTGTTGCGGTGATTGATTTTGATTTTGATCACCGATTTCTTGATTAATATCTTGATTAGGTTCAAAAGAGGAATGTTGATTGCCATCACTACTACCTTCTACCGCATTACTATGATTCTTCATCACGAATTGTTGAGTTTAATCGATGAATTTTTTTCCAAATCGACGATTAATCGAGAGGTTTTTAAGAGGTTTTTGAAATTTTGAGTTTAATAAAATGATTAGTGTTTTAACGTTGTTTAGGTTTTAATAATTGAGTAAAGGGTAAAATGGACATTTAATTTTACCCCTAGGATACCCCTTAATAAAAAATTGGGTCACCTCGCCTCGACTAGGAACCCTCAAGGATTTGGGAGCCCCTATATCAAGCTTCATAATTAAATTGTTCTCCTTGCCATCGTCACATCATTCACTCTATTTTCTCTTTCTTTTGATTGACTAGCGGAAAAACACCTCTAATATCCATGAAGGAGCCGAGAATTTATCGACTTACATTCAGTGCACGAACCAGATGAGCATCTTCCGTTACAGAATTTGGGCAACTAACCCACTTGGATATCCACCAATGGAATTTCATGTACATATAAACCAATATGAGTATTTTAATTGGTGAAGTGAAATGGCTACTCTTTATTCAGTAGTAAAAAAGACAATAGGTGTACTACATAAAACAAAAAAAACAAACAAAGAAAATGGTGAATTACAGCATGATGCATGATCACGATATGATAGGACTTCTGACAAACTAATATCATCTGTAATTGCCAGCAACAACTTGCCTGCCACATCCCATCCATTTGGATAAACCTTTAACTTCTGCAGAGCTGTAATATGGCAAATGGTGGAACTCCCTCTAGAATACATAAAATTTCTTGAATTCACTTGTGTATTGTTATTTACATGGCTGACAAGGATTTCTAATCTACTGAAGGAAGCAAAAGGATGTGGCTGTTATCAGCAACCAAACAAGATATGGGACAGTAAGAACTTCTTCGCCTATTTGTATTAACAAACTGACGGACCTATCACTCATATTACTAACAGGATCGACTGGCAACTGATGTCTCAAAAAGTTCACTTACATGTCCTCCAAATTTGGGATGGATGAAAGTTGCTCTTCCAAAACTCTTAGCAAATCATAATATTCAGCAAATGCAGGTTGTGACTGAAAACACAAACAACATTTAAGAAGATGTCGTCTACTGGTGGGTAGGAAATGACAGGTACTATGAAATCAAATCGGAATTTTACTAAACAAAATATACCTGAAGAGTGATGCTATATGCTTTCCATAACCTCATATCATGTCGAAAAAGGTCAAAAAGAACCTGCACAGATGAAGATATGCTTAAAATATTCCTCATTCAGAAAGGATCTGAGACACACAGAACTCATTATTCTTACTTTGGTGTTCTCTCTGACAGATGATATGCTTTCAGTATGAAGTAGCAGAAGCTATTGCCAGGTTTAGTAGAGTTCAGAAATGAAATGTTAGATGGTAGGATATACCCCCTAATTTTTTGGTTGAATACCTCAATAACTCCAACAATGTAAATACTAGTTGTGAATGAAGAATAATTAATAATATGCTTTCATTCATGAACTAACATACTTAAAGATTATTCAACGAGACCAGGGGTAACCCATGCAATGCAGCAATGTAACACCATGGAACCTCTAATGCCGAATGATTACAAGGTGTTAATTTCAACCATTGATGCATTGTTGACACCTCATCCAGCCGGTGGTTTGGTGAAAGGTTATAGATCCACGTCAAACATCAATGCGTAAAACACCGAATGAGTGCTATCATGCATTTCCCATTAAGAGAATAGACTCTAAGATGGACATGTTGACATATCTCGTGAAAAAATCAAAGCAAATGTGAAAT
Source organism: Papaver californicum (assembly GCA_023531435.1). Taxonomy (NCBI): domain Eukaryota; kingdom Viridiplantae; phylum Streptophyta; class Magnoliopsida; order Ranunculales; family Papaveraceae; genus Papaver; species Papaver californicum. The sequence goes on along the minus strand of JAJJMC010008370.1, from coordinate 401,979 downwards.
GCATTAGATTACAACTTGAAAGTAGTATCATGTTATGCACCACAACACCATGGACAGGACAAGCCACTCATACCTCCGAACGCCTTAAAAGAGTAGCCAAGATGACTATCCACTCTTTAAACTTGACAGAGCACATATGCGCCAACAGAAATTCAGCATCCAAGCGGCTCTGCAAGGTACCCATTTGTAGCTGCAAACAATGGGAGAGATAAGATAATGCTGATGTATGGAAAGACTTGACAAATAGCATTAGAATCATATATAGTATGGTGAAATCAAATATAGAATCGTACGTTCAACATGTTGCACCAAATAAATACAGATAAATAACTAAATAATAAAATGGCGGTCAAACCTTTTCACCAATTAGTTCAAGTCCTGAAGCAAAATTTTCTAGGCGAGCAGACCCACTTCTTTCTCGTTGGAGATACTCCTAGATAAGTTGGAAAAAAATTAAGATATTTTCGAGTTTCTATGGCTGAACAAAGGAGGCAAAAGAAGAATTCAGGTATTCCTACAAAAATTGAGAGATGCTCACCACCAGATCAAATTGTGTACCCTTCACAAATGAAACAAGTTTAGAAAGCTCTTTTCCTGACATCAAGTAGCTAGCATGGTTTTCCAGTATGCTCTTAACAGAAGCGACATGTGCACTCTGCTCTTTGACTGAGGTACTGCTACAATAAAGAAAAAATTATTTACTTTAAGAGCTCAAAAGGTTAGACAGAGTAGCAAAAAAGAAAATATGACTACTGACAACAATTTGAAAATAAGACTTGACACTACATTTGTTTTCCAATTTTGTAACTACCTACAGCATCCCTGAGACTTTATACGCCACTGATTACATTTATATCAATGGTGTACTTCCAAATTTTAAAAATAAACTGGAAAAGGCAAAAATGAAAATAGTTGTTGAATTGGTGCGAAGAGTTGGCAAACGACAAAGATGATCAGAAACAAAAGATACAAGAACAAAAAAAAGGGTGAGAAACTCAATAAAAAACTGATGTGAATGACCATCTCACTGGTTTGAAGTAAAAAACAAAAAAAAATACAGAAAAGAGATGAAAAACAAAGAAAGAAAAGACCAAACTCAGGACCATTTCAAGTCACGCGCCCTACAGTTTTGGCTGATTTTTTTTGTTATTATTTATTAAAGTTGAATTTTCATATGAACCTCAAGCTTTGAGGTGCTGTGTTTCAATATAGTACCTATGCAATTATGCAATTACTGAGGGCATATTAGAGTTACATCAGTGGCATTATTCTTGATATATATTAGGTCAGCTTTTAAGAGTTTACATTACTATATTATGTAACTCAGCACATCCTTTTGCAGATAGAAACTGCAAAATTCACATTACATTTTGACCATTGGAATGACTTTCTTCCAAGGAAAAGTCTAATACCTTTTAGAATCAAATGATTGCCTCTTGTAACTAGACCGGAATAGAAAGTAGCCCAAGAATCTTGGAGATAATTTGTCGGAATCCATATTCTGATTCTCGTATTCCCTTCCAGATCTCAGCAAGAACCTCACCTGAGAACAAAATATAAACATCTGTTTGAGTAACTCAAGTGCAGAACATATGTGACCAAAAGGAAATGATGGCACACCATACCAACTCTCCCGCAAGTTCATATAAAGACTCATCAAGTGTAGCCTGCACCAAAATTGAATTCCTTCGTCATTACACCGTAAGTAATAAAACTACACAGAAAAATAGGACAAGGAAAACAGGAATTATGATCTATGGAATTAATTGTTTTACCTGTAATAAGCGCAGGGCACAGTACTGACTGACTGCAGGACCTTCAAGCTTAGCAATCACCTGTTCCATTCATTACGACATTAATTGACAAACAATTTAAGATGCGATCATTCTTGTTTTTCACCATAAGAGACATGGAAAGAGAACCAAAACTTTGAGGGTACATGAGAAGGCCACTAAAAGGCACTTTTCATGCATGAAGGAGATTAAGAAGCAAAAATGCGAAGGCACTTTCAAGTCAAAGATAAAACACAGGAGCATTACTACAGCTCCATGGGTGTATACTTGGCTTCAGGATTTCTAATGGGACAAAAAGTTTCTGTTAGGCTTACCAGTATATAGCATGCTGCAGTCCTATACCATCTCCGCTGAAAGCACTCCTCGAACAACCTGCAGTGAAAAAGAATAGAATGGTAAGTTAATAACCATAATGATGATTACAAGCAACAAAAAAAGCAGGACGAGAAAGTACTTCAGAATAGAAGATAACGTACTCTGTTGATCTTCCAGCAGCAGCAAACAAATCTGCCCAGTGTCGCCCATCAGTTTTTCTGGCGACACTTACAACTACATCATGATATTCAGGAAAATTTCGGATCAAATCACAGGTCTTCTTCAGAAGAGAGAAGGCGGTAGTACTTTTGAGGATTGCCTGGTTTTTGCTTGAACTTTGCCTGTGAAAAAGTACAATCATATTAATATTGGAAACTGGAGCTCACATAAAAAGAAACTTTTAACAAGTCTCAAGCAAAAACCAACAGAACCTCTAGAACTTGAAAATCACTGCAATAAAGTGAAGGTTCATTCATATGGGAGACATCAAGGGGTAGGTTTTAGTTTAGAACTCCATCTTGTTTGAGCTCAGGTAGCTCAAATATAATAACGGTGCAATCAGCAAGTGATACGTTGAGTCGTTGACCTAGTAAGCGATATGCAGCTTCAGCTCTAACACAGGGTCTGCGAATTAACTCTAGACAAGCTTATTCATGGCAGCGTTGGTACATCTGGGTAACTGGGTTTAACTATTACACGCAATTGGACACATTAGAAGTCAAGTTCGCATATCTCGTCTTAGAACATTTTCCCCATTTTGCCTTAAATTAGCACCTTCATATCACAATTTGCAAGTACTCCAGAAAATTCTGCAAACGACTTTCATGATGCCAAACATGCATATAAGGAATACCTGGATATTTCAGCATCAAATACAGTAAAAAGAAGCCACTCCAAGCAGTGTGAAAAGTGAGGCTTTTCTGCAGATAAACGAGCTAACCGTAAAGCTTCCTCACTTTTGTTCCTCTGTTGGATAAAAACATAGAAACAAAATATAAGAACATGCACATGATGGCAACAAGTATTATTACTAGGTTGTACACGATAAGGGCAGTGATCCTTGGCTCATCTATTTCAAGTTCAGTAGCATTTTGATGCCCCAAACATAAACTTTATGAGATGATAAAATTCACAGCTTGTGGTAATTTAACACTGTAATTTAGTATGCTATAAAGCTAGGACCTCTAAATACCAGAAAAGCAACAATTGACCTAAGTACCTGGAGAAGGTGGCGCAGTAAGCAATGCAATATAGTTTGAGCCTGTGGAGTAGGCTCGAAACAAGGAAACTCTGTGCACGCTGAAAATGACATTCTTTGGGAAACACCCACAACAACCCTAGCATTTGGAAGAAGGCCTAGAGGATAAACCTCACGATCAAATTCCAATTCTGGATCCAACTGACACAAAAGACGGAAAGTATTACAATGCAAATTGGCTACCGAAGATTCCAAATTAGCACAATACCATTCCGTTATCAAAATTAACTTTAAAAAGATTTGCTAGAATTCAAATTAATATAGATGAATTAGAAATTTAAGATGATAAACAGAAGTCTGTGCATCATCTACATGAATCTAGAAAGAAAACTGAACATGTAATCAAATTTCAATGCAGCTCCAGGGACAAATCCTAGTTCAAATTCTTTTTGAATTGCTTCAAGGCCTTGGGCATTTTGACATGGTAGAAACATCTTATAAGCATATCAAACCACCGAACCATACCACATGTACATGAACAAAGAACCAACGATCAGGTCCACAGGAATACAGATGTATAATAGCTATTGTCTAGATATCCAAACATCACAGGTTCTAATTTATGACAAGTTATTTACAGATGGCATAAGATTTGAAATTTAGATTAACATAACAAAACTAATAATGTCAAGTAATACCACTACCTGAAGAAGTTTCTCCAGAGTGTTTCTATAATAACCATACCCCTTTTTCATTTTTATTTTTACCGACAAATTGCGGAGTTTGAAACCAAACTTCTCCTCAGGAGGATAGATGGGGCGATGCTTATTGATATGTTCCAGAAAGCTTAACTTGAATCCATTTTTTTATCTTTACCGACAAAACCCCGTACTCGAGAAAATAGAAATATAAATTGACAAGTTTTTTTGCATAAACATATGATCTCAGGAAAGGGTTTACAATTCTACAGAGGAGAGGTACAACTTATTGTACAAACAGATTGTGGTTTTGAGAAACAATTATTATAATTTTTATGGAGTAACCGGGTCATCACATCCATGTACTTAAATAGGGGTGTAAGCAGCCATAAACAATGATTTATTATTGTTGGAATACCTGCAAGAAATCCTCCTGCTTAAACGGGTCGACACCAGGAGACGGATACCAGACCTGTAATAATAAGCTTCCACGATGGATCAACATTAGCTAGTAAACATGAGCAAATATACAATGTATAAAGACTATACTCAATCCTATCAAAACCACAAGATTTAGACGGTCCATTACCTGCATCCCACGATGGCCATAATCCAACCATGAGACTTCCTCAATCAGATTTGCTTTCTTTTCGGATTGTCCACAAGTAACCCAAAACAGTTCTACTGAATCTGTCAGCTCTCTCTCACGCCCTTCATCCAAATCAAGTAAAGAAAGCTCCCCATTTGTTCGCAGAATTAAACATCTGAAAGTTGAGATATATCATTTTAGCCACCTCCTCTATATCAGTTTCCAAACAGAAATTCAATTATCATGTGAAGAACATACCTAGAGGGTTGTCTGACTATAGAATCAGATAAGGATGAAAAGTTTTGTTTAGACGAATGTTCACTTGAATGCTGCTCAGGAATGAAACGCATTGCTGCAGGATGGTTCTTTGCAGTCATGATCGATAGCTCTCGTACTGTAGAAAGCTGTATGTCATTTTATTACTTACAAATGCATACAATGTAGATATTCTAATGAAGTGCTTTGTTTTCATCTGTTTTCTTGTCAATGCAAATTGAAACTCAAAAAAGATAACAACTATTTAGGAAATGCCGCTTAAAGGATTCTTCTACCTGTAAAATTGGAGTATTAGATGGTGAAAGTTCCCCCATGATTTTCACGTGAAAAATATGAACATCAAATGGCCGATATGTAACGAGTATGTAATCTTCAAACACATCCATAACAATTGGCTTGCCAAGCAATGTTTTCCGATAAAGTAGAGAACTCTGATCAAGATGATATCTTGGATAAAACAACAACTCATACCTACAAGACATCAAGTAAAAAGTTACTTCTCCAAGATTACTATGTACCTGGCACCTACGTATGGCACAGGTTGAAGGCTGCATAGATACTAGACCAAGAATTTTGATGCTTTAATATGGATTGAGGGCTGCCATGTTACATGGCGTTAAAGCATATAAACCAGCCAACTAAATGATGAGAAATATTGCTTTGGACACAGTGCACCTATTTGACATTTATATCCACGAATCCAATAAAGCATCCACAACTTTCTAAGATAAAATAAACAGTATTGATGAACTAAACATTTACGAACTCTGGCACACACTGACACTTCTACTACACCTATTAGAAGAATCAGATAAATAGAAGTATAGAACATTAAGACCCAAAGAAAGCACCCACATGTTAGAAGAGCTGACATAGTTGCAGATAACAACAATTTTACCCAACCATAACAAGCCTTTACTCTGGATCTTTTGTTCTTGGGTAATATCTCCAAAAACACGCCATTTTTTGTAGCGTATATCGTATAAAATAAGCCCATGTTGACCAGCAACTGCTAAGTACATTCCATCCTTGCTAGCAGCCACATGTAGAACTGGCCAATTTTGAGAGATATAAGATACCTGGGTAGCAACCACGGTTACATTAGGAATATATCTCTGATTTACAGCCATCAGAAAGCAGGTTATTCAAAGTAATAGGTTCATAACTTTTAACACATACAGGAAGGCTAACATGGAGTATCTTGAGTTCATCGGTATCTTCAGACTGCACAACAAGCAACCTGTCTTCACTGTAAATCACTTGGCGAATATGTGTCGTGCCCAAAACCCCTCTATTCAGACAACATTTTCCAAAAGAAAATGAAAGAATCCTCTCCATAGACACTTCCTCAATAGCATAAAGCCTGTAACCGTATTCATCCCACTGCACAACTGAGGTCCCGCTCATAAGAGGTTCATATTTAAAATCTTGGTTTGGTTTCACTATTGGCGAAGAGGCAGAGGATAAACCAATTTGTCGAATTGTACACATCAAACGGCAACCAGAAAGGGACCATACTGTAAGTCCTCTCAACTTCCAGCCAACTGCAAAAGCAGAATTATCAGGTGCCCATTCTATACAACTGACTGAACCAGTGTCTTCCATGGAATACCTGCATTCAGGAATCACAAGATTATGACAACAGTTCCTACCAGAAGTTTTCATAACTTAAATGAACAGAAACAATAATAGGCTTTGGAGGCACGAATCGCAAAACAACGTCCAACATATAGACAGATGATGCTTGAAATGATCCCCAAATGCAGTAACAGATAGATAACACATGTGAGGTGCCAATGATAACAACAAAGAAAATCACAAAAATCAACCAAAGAATTGGAGATTTATTTATTTACAGTAAAGCGATGATAATTCAAACAAAAGAGTGACCTCAAACTAGTGTCGTATCGAAATTCCAAAACCCAAGAATAGAGATAAAAAGAGAAGCAATTTAATTTTCTGAATTAACATGATCTTGTCAATCAAATATATTACAAAAGCTTACAGAGGGTTCAAAAGAAGAAAAGTACAATGCAAAGATGCAATAATAACTATAACATGAGAATATTATTCCTAAGTCAACATTTTTGCAGACCTTATCTCAGAGACATTTGAACTACTTTATCCCGTTTTTACATAGAATGGAGTTAACTGGATAACTTCTTAGCATATTAAGCATTTTTATATAATTCCGTTATTCCTGGTTTTCAATTGGAATTAGTTAGTTGCAAATACCGACCGATTACACTAACATATTCAGTGTTAAGCAGTCATGCTACTGTTCCCAGATATCATCTACAAAGGAACTGAACAGAGACTTCCTTTGCTTACGAATTACAATATTAACCTGTAACACATTATACCCCTATCACAAGTCAGGAGAGCGAGCAACAAGCCAAAGCTGAGTCATGAAACAAATTTCATACATCACAAAAGATGCATGTAGTAGTGATTTGCACTTACCCCCAGTCATACAAAGACACAGTTCGAAGCAGAGAAGCAGACTCTGCCAAGTCATATAACTCAACAAACCCTCTTTTGCTACCAACCGCAAGGATTTGTTGGTCTGACGCTACTGAAACACACACAGCATCTCCTGAATCCAACCATCTTTCAGCTTTAATAGACTCAATTTGCTTCAATCCTTTCTTACTAACTGAACATAGAGCAAGTTTTCCATCAGAGTATAACACAACTAGAAGCTTCAGTAACAAAGAGAAATCCAGCTGCGTAATAGCAGAACAGTTGCTGAAAAACTGGGTAGCTTCTATGTCTCCTTTAACCCCTTCTAAAGATCGCCCATTCTCTAAAAACTGGGACGGTTGAGTGATATCATCACTATCACGTGGGCAATAATCGAGTTCAAAGATCCCAGAGAACTGTACCAAAGAAGTAAGTTAGGTGATACTAATAAAAGTAGAATAGTATAATATCAAAGTTTCTAAGTGGAGAATCTATGCAGTGCTAATCGACATTCCCTGGCAAATTATTTTGATCAATTAAAAAAATGAAACTCCATCCAACAAAATCCATACACACCTCCCCTTTCCAGGATATAAGTTGTAAGGATCCATCTGAAAGTCCAACAAGAAGATGTTTGTTGTCACACACAATATTGCTCCTGAAAGAAAATGGGTAAGCATGACCCAGAACGATAGTTCCCAAAACTATATCAATGTAGATAAAAATAGTTTGAACATCTCTTACATTGCTAAATTCTTATCTGCAAAAGGAACTTGTTCATTAAGAACTAGATTAATATTTGCAAGAAACAGCCCAGAAGGTTGCTTCCCCCCAACCTGTAGTCTCTTTTCAGTAAACTGAACCTTAAAAATATGGAGGAAGAATGAAGATGTCTGTAAAAAAAATTGAAAATCATAAGTTGTCATCATACTTAAGAATGTAAAAGACAAATATGTCATGACAAAGCAAATGTGAACTTCGTTTAACCAAGTGAAACAAACGCTATATAAGCATATAATCATAGCCAGTGGTTGAATATATAGCATTTCCATGTTAGAGGCTTGATACATTAAGACGCAGCCAAGTCACCTCATATAGTATGAAAAATTTAAAAGGGATCACAACAATCAGAATCATTCATCTCTGAGTTAAAAACATTTCGATATCCAGCATTTTATTTCAGTTCCAAACAAGAAGGCTGTTTCATTTTCTTATTTACACATTCAGTTTACAAACATCTCAAGTCATCAACCAAAAATTGTAACCCTTAAAGTGCAACACGACACTGAAAATGATCTATTGAAACTATTCAAGTAACAGGCTTACCTCTCTATAACTGAATTGGAATGATTTTCGGTTTAAATATAATCCCACTCCAGTGACCTAAAATGTTTCTAAAAGAAAAGAGGAAAAAGATAAAAATGCTTACAACAAGTGCAATCAATTTCGTATCCGGACTCCAAACAGCCTGTACATACTCTCCTTCAAGTTGTACTGATTCCGAATCTCTCTTGTACTTTCCAAGTCTGATCTTATGCTGATTCAGAAAATGTAGAGTGTCAATTACCAAAATGGTTAAAGTAAATAGAAGAATGATGATAAATATGAACTGAAACTGAAACCGATTTCGAGATGTGTATGTATACCTGGGAAGAGCTCCAGAGCTCTAAATGAGAAGGAGCAACAACAAGTAAGAGACGATTGATGAGTTTGATGTAAACGATCTTCTGTGAAACAGGACATAGTCCAGCTTCAAGAGGGATGACTTGGGGCCATCCGTATGCCATATACATCTTGAATTTTCTAAAATTAAAGTTCTGCTCGGTTTAATTTTTATTGTAACTAAAATCAATCAGCATTAAAAATGGAAGATGAAGAAGAGTGAGAAAGATCAGAGATATATTAAGAATGAGCATTTTGATAAAAGGAGATGAAGAAACTTATGAAATCTGAAAATGAATCTGAAAAACCCAATTCGGCAGATCGGCTTTGGGGTTGTTCTCTAGTTGGCTGGCTCCGATTGTAAGAAATTTAGGCTTTGCACCGTAATAGTGACAACCCCCGTGCTACGCACCGCGAAGCGCATGGTTAGCTTTTTATTTTATTTTTTATTTTTATTTTTATTTTACTTTTTTATTCTTTCAAGAGGAACATAGCACCAAAATAATTACTAGTTCCATTATGGTTTGAGTTATATAAAAAATGGTAAAAATAATCATATCAACAGATTATATAAATGTAAGGAAAAGTAATTAAGTAGTTTGTTAAATTCTGTTATTTTCGTTTAATTCGTGTCTATTTTATCATGTGTGTGGGTCACCTGTGTCATTAATATGTGTGGTTGGTATGTGTGGCAGTCTGTCTTTTTGTCGTTAAGCATTCTATAAATCTTCTCATCCACTCCCTTGTATTACTGAGTTTAGTAATAATAATACAACCTTTTCTCCAATTCTGATGGTATCAGATTTTATTCTCTCACGAGCAGAAATTTTACAATCCTAACTCTGATTTTCTAAACTCCACTATAACTTTTTCAAACCCTAAAATCCCTTCAAATCCTACAAATTCTTCAAATTCTACTCTATACTGCTTCTACATCTTCTGATAACGGTGACTCCTACAACTACTACATCTTCTTCTTCTCAATCCTCTAATTCTATAACCAATGAATATCAACAAATCCATATTCAATTGCATATACAAAACATATGTAATTTTTTCTCCATCAAGCTTGATTTAACTAATTACTTACTATGGAAGCATCAGTTTGAATCGATTCTAATGAGTATCAACTTAATGCGTTTTGTTGATGGTTCTTATCCAGCTCCTGCGCATATGATCTTGATTGATGAGGTACTTACTCTTAATCCTGAATATATGTTTTGGTCTGCTATGGATCGATTTGTTATGTCTTGTCTCAATGCAACTTTTACTCAATCGATCTTTGCTGGTATTCTTGGATTGGATACATCAAAAAATACTGGGATTATCTTAGATTTGAGTTTAATACTCAATTCTTTGCAAGAAAATCTATGCTTAAGTTACAATCTATTAAGCAAGAAATCTCACTATTACAGAGTATTTGTGTAGGATTAAAGAGATTACTGATAATCTTGCTGCGACTAATGAAAAATTTTCGATGATGATATTGTTATATATACCTTGAGTGGATTAGGTAGAAAATTCATTCAAGTTTGTTGTTTCTACTCACAAGCGTGACAAGCAATGCTCATTTGATGATTTACGTTCAAGACTTGTTTATCATAAACAATGGCTTCGATCTCAAGAACAAGTTTCTTCTATACTTCATGATTCTTCAAATACAGCTTCCTCTTCAAAGAAATCTCATTATTCTTTACATCAAAAACTTTCAACATCTTTTACTTCTTTTAAACATAATGAAAATAAACCTCCTACAGATTTCTCTAACACTGAATTCAGATCTGTAAAAGGCTAGGACACACTATCAATAGGTGTCACTATCTTTATACTCCACCAACTGGAAACAAATCTCAGGGTTCTACTTCTACAGATGTTGAATCCAAACATAAATCTCATCAGGCATTCTATACTTGCTCTAGAGTAGAAAAAATCTACATCTGAATTTGTTATGAGTACTCAATGGATACTAGATTCAGACGCTTCCGCACATATTACAAGTAATCCTGTTTTACTTCAAGATTTATAACCTTATTCTGGTTCCAATATAGTTATGGTTGAAAAAGGTAAGTTTCTTCCTATTTCAGGTGTTGATGATGTTATACTAGTGACAGAAAATTCTGAGTTTGTTCTCAAGAATGTTTTATTAGTTCATATGCTAACTCAAAATTTGATTTGTGTTGCTCAATTTTGTTCTGACAATAATATGTCTTTTACCTTGTTGCCTTTGGGTTATAACATCAAGGATCTAGCAAGTGATGCAGTAGTAGTTGAGGGAGCAATGTGCAATAATCTTTATTTTATAAGAGTTGCTCCACCTTTTGTATCTTTTTTTACTATCTTCTTATTGCTCCTTCTCTCTGACATCAAAGGTTAGGCCAGCCTGCTCCTATTATTCTAAAGAAATTATTAGATAAATGTTATGTTCAACTATCTGTTGGTAACTTATAACCTTTTTGTCATGAATATCATCTAGGTAAACACACAATATTCTTATTTTCATCTTCAACTAGAATTTCTACTATTCCCTTGTCACTTGTTCATTGTAACATTTGGGGTCCATCTCCTGCACTATCTTTAGATGGTTTTAGGTATTTCATTCTTTTTATTGATGATTATAACAGATTTCACTAGATATATCCTCTTACTATAAAAGATGAATCTATAAAATGTTTTACTCATATTAAAACCACAAATTGAAAACTTATTTCTACAACTGTTGTGTCCTTTCAATGTGACGGTACATTTGAGTTGGTCAAGTGTCCTTTAAAGTTCTACATTGATCAATGTGGCATTAATCTTAGGATTTCTTATCCACATACACAATAGCATAATGGTATTGCAGAAATAAGAATAATACACATTAATGAGGTTGATAATACTATGTCCTTTCAAACATCTCTTCCTAAACATTTCTGGTTTGATAGATTTCTTGATGCAACCTTTTTAATCAACAGAATTCCTTCCCAAGTGTTGAATTTTAACATTCCTTTTACTATCTTGTCCAATGAGTTGCTAGATTACACATTTTTCAGAGTTTTTGGTTGTAGTTGTTATCCAAATATGATTATTTATAGAAAAGATAAGCTAACCCCAAAATCTGTTAAATATACTTTTCTTGCATATAGTCCATTGTATAGACGTTACAAGTGCTATGAAAATACCACAAAGAAAATATTTGTCTCTAGAAATGTAACCTTTGATTAATCAAGTTTTCCTTTTGATACTTCTGAATCTTCACAGCCTTGTGCACCTGAGACTGTTATTCTGCTAATTGGGCCTTCTGTAAATTTTTCTTATTCTCTATCTGTTGATTCATCTACATCTCTTAGTTTATCTGATATTACTGTACCATTAACAGATGAACCTGTAAATGCAAATGTACTTATTGTTCCTACGTCATCTGGTATGGTACCTAGATCAAGACTTGGTATTTCAAAACCTATGCGATTGATAAACAAATAAAACCATCAAGTGGTTCCTTCAGATTTTGTGGCTCATAATACCTCTTATTCTTTTTCATGTGCTTATATTTCTACCCTAAATGTTCTTACTGAGCCTAAGACTTACAAGGATGCTGTCAAACTACATTCATGGGTTACTTCTATCCACAATGAGTATAATGCTCTTATGGACAATAGTACTTGGATTCTTGCTAAACCAACTTCTGACATGAATATTCCTTGTGTATAAAGTGAAGTTGAATGTAGATGGCACAATTGAGAGATATAAGGCAAGGTTCGTTGCCAAGGGTTTTCTACAACAGATGGTGTTGACTATTCAAAGAATTTTAGTCATGTTGTTAAGTTCACCATAATTAGATGTGTCTTGACTCTTGTACTTACTAGAGATTGTCTTATCCAATAGTTAGATGTTTCAAATTCTTTCCTCCATGGATATCTCAGTTAGGACGTCTATATGGAACAACCTAAAGGTTTTATCTTTAAGGACTATCCATATTCTATATGTCATTTGAAGAAATCCTTGTATGGATTAAAGCAGGCTTCTAGAGTTTGGTTTGACAAGTTTAATTATTTTCTTCTTCAACATGGCTTCATTAGGTCCTCTTGTGATCATTCTCTCTTTATCTATATGACTTCTATTGATATGTTGCTCTTATTGCTTTATGTTGATGATATCATTCTTACTGGATCTTCTTCAAGTTCAATTAAGAATTTCATTGAACTATTGGGAACTGAATTCTCTATGAAAAATCTTGGTCCTCTTCACTATTATTTTTTGGGTATTGAGTGTGTCAAATCTTCTTCTACTACTTCATTCTTATTAACTCAACAAAAGTATTCTATTGATCTTCTTCATAGAGCTGACATGCTTGGTTGCAAGACTAACCCACTCCTGTTGGTCATGGTTCAAGACTATCTTTATATTCTGGCACTGCTTTATCTAGTGCTACTGAGTATAGAAGCTTAGTTGGAGCTCTTCAGTATCTAACACTTACAAGGCCAGATATAATTTGCCCAGTTCATGCATTGCCCTTCAGATGCTCACCTACTTCTTGTTAAAAGAATTTTAAGGTACATTAAAGGAACCATTGGCTCTGGATTAACTTTTTCATCTGGTGATGTTTGCAAGGTCACATCCTATTCAGACTCAGATTGGGCTGGTTGTTCAGATAAAAGAAGATCTACTAGTGGTTATGTAGTTTTTCAAGGTACTTCTTTGATTTCTTGGTCATCCAAGAAACAACCTACTATCTCTCGCATTTTTGTTGAGGCTGAGTATAAGTCCCTAGCAGTCACTACATCTGAACTTCTTTGGACTAATTCTTTAATGTTGGAGTTAGGTATTTCTCTTACTACTCCTATTACTCTTTTTTGTGATAACTAAAGTGCTTCCAGCATTTGTACCAATCATGTTCATGCAAGAACAAAGCATATTGAGATTGACTATCACTTTGTGAGGGATTTGATATTAAACGGGTTCATGAGGATTGTTTATGTTCCTTTACTACATCAACTTGCTGATCTCTTCACCAAGGGACTTTCTATTTCTCATTTTAGGTCTTTGTCTATCAATCTTATTTATTTGAAGGATACACAGCTTGAGGGGGAGTGTAAGGAAGAGTAATTGTGTATTTTGTTAAATTTTGTTATTTCTGTTTTGTGTCTATTGTGTCACATGTGTGTGTCGCTTGTGTCATTAATAAATGCGGCTGGTATGTGTGACAGCCTGTCTTTTTATGTGTTAGCATTCTATAAATATTTCCCATCCACTCTTTTGTATTACTGAGTTGATTAATAATAATAAAACATTTTCTCTGATTCTGAATTATATCAATAAATCATGTGTATTATAAACCGTGAATAATATAATACCCATGCCTTTGATCACGAGATAAATATCTCCAAATTTAAAAAAAAACAAAAAAAAATCATGAAAAGAGTAATTGGTTTGTGAGATATTTGTAAACACATCCATGAAAACTTATCCACATCGCACAAAAAACCACAGTAGTTTACGTGGCTAAGCTTTTCCAACAAAAAAACACCACCCAACTGTTTTCTCTAATTATTTGTGAAAATAAAATAAAATAAACAACAACAGTTTTTACTATAAACAATAGTTATAGTTATTAGTTGTTAAGAATATAAAATAAAGGCCTGAAGGAAAAAAAAGAGTCAAAAGACGAGGGTACCGAGTACACTACCGATTCTTTTTTGTATAACCTATATCGTACACACCTTTGTCATAATCTTCATTTGAGATGGAACAGATTGCAAATCACTAAGATATAATAAACGTACTAGTGTTTTTTCCTTAAATTATAAAGATACACAATATAATGCGGAGTAAAGTAAACAACACAGATACACAAGATTTTGTTAGCGAGGAAAAATGTTTGGTAGAAAAATCCCGGGACCTAGTCTAGTTTTGTATACTCTCAGAATTAACCCTTTACATTATTTCCTACAGTGCAACCTCGTTCAATTGAGACTGAATAAACTACCGGTAGATACCTAGTTTCCTAAGTATTTATGCACCCATAACCAATCTAGTTAATGCACGTGAATCCCCCAACAGAAGTCTATTGTCAGAATTGTTCCACAATCCGTATGAATACTATCGCTACCAACCTCACAACTGGTACAACTCTAATTCCTTTAAGACATATATCATATAAAAAAGGACAATATGTTTGATACCAACTTAGTCAAGGATCTTCCGTTTAGATCTGAAGAACCAAGATATAACTTACTCGATTACAAGGTTTGCGTTTGTAGAAACAAATAACTCGGGGATCCAAAAGATTTATAATTATCGAAACAAAAAACTTGTTAATTCCCAGTCAATCAAGTCTAGCAGATAATCACCCCAATGATCAATTATTTAAACATTCAAAGTCTTCAATCTTCAAATTAACAACCTGCCCAACAACTTGAGTCTTCTAAAGATTTTTCACATATAATGGAGTTTGTTAATGTTGGCAAATCAATAAAACTACCAACAGATTCTGTATCACTTGAATTTGTACATCCCAATCTTCAAAATTCTTAAGTGGTCTTCTTGCAAACAAGAAGAACCATGGAATAAACAAGAACTCATCTAGAAGATAACTATGTGTAAGTTCATCAAGTACAATCAAAGAAAAACTAAATAAAAAATCTAGTTTTCCACTAAAGGTACTTTTAGTGCTTCTTGATCCCCAAAAGGGCTTTAAACAAGTTAATCGAGTTTTCACTACTAATTGAATCACGATTACTAACTCACTAAAATTAATTTCCACACACCTTAGTGTGTGTGGGATGAGTTTGTATGAATACAAAGCTCCACTATTTACAGTGTTAAGACCAAGGCTTGTTTGGAAACAAGATATACTAATTTCGAAATCTTAAAGATATGCAATGAATATATATATATATATATATATATTAGTGTTAATCTTGATGTTATTTGATTATAATAACATGTATAAATCATTTGCAATGAATGCAAAAATATTATTCCCAAAATATATACTCAAAATATTTTCCACATTAATGCTTGAGATATCCTATTAGTATAACAACAATATTTAACTAGCTGCAGATTCATGTACTTTGCTAAATTAGTCAACTAGTTATGTGCAGTCTTCTGGGAAAGGAAATCACATAATTTTTTATTCTAAGTATAGGAAAGAAAATTAATCTCAAGTACTATCAAGATCTAACCTTGAGTATCAAAGGAATTAATATGAATAATATAATATTAGAGTTAAATACTTGTTTAATATTTCCTGGCATACATACGAACTTTTCAATTTAACTTGTACAAATATCAAAATCTGTTAATCAAGAAAGAAATGGAAAATTCGAAAATATACAAGTTATAATCGATTCAGGATCGATTATGGGACCGTACCTTTTATAATCGGTTCTGGGACTGGACCTGATTGGATAAATTCTGAGTTCGGTCTTGGAATCAGTCTCAAATCCTTATTTGAATATCAAATTTAATTCAAGTTCAAACCAGCTTTTAACCATGTTTATGAAATTGTTTTCTAACATGTTTTCAAAGAATAGATTCATACTGAAAGTTTAACACTAAGTAGTAACAAGTAAAACATTAGTGTTATTTTGAAATCTCAAAAGTATAGAAAATACTATTTAATTCAATATAATAAGTTGTAGAAACAACTAATGTATATCATTCCTTAGGTATACTTTGATCATAGATAATGATCAAGTCACCTCGTATACTAAAGTCACATAAACAAACTTCGCATGTTATGTTTTCAATAAATAAGAATGTATGAACTAGATAGAAATGGAAAAATCGTTCAATAGTTAGTAACCTCAGTTTGAAGGATGATAATTTCGTTTGTTCTTCAGTACATCTTCAATTCTTGAATGAGTAACTAGAGCTTGTATCAATATTTTTATAACCTAAGTCTAACCTAAAGAAGTTAACTTTAGTAAGCAATTCATGCGGTGAGTTTTAGAACTGAACTTGACATACCAACGCTTGGTGGGTTCAATTGTATAGTGCTTTAACAATCTCCCCCTTTGTCAATTTTAGTGACAAAACTCTTTTCATATAGAGAATACATGAATTAATATAAATTAAAATAACATAAACATCTCTTAATTATTTTTCCATATCCTGATAATCTTATGTTCAACAGCTTGTCATTCCTGCACATATTCAAAATAAATGTTGTTGAAACATCCAATAACAATTCTATTACTCCCCCTAAAGATAATCTAGGTTGATATTCAATCCGAACATAACTGTCAATCCAGTAGTATGATAATAATATATACTGTTAGAGCACTGCTCGATTGAACCCACCAAGTGTTGGTATGTTAATTTTGGTTATCAAGTTTAGTTCCAAAGCTCGAGTCGCTTGAGTAGATTACTAAAGTCAACTTCGTTAAGTTATAATAGGAACATAGAAATGTCGAGACTTGCTCTAGGTGCTCATGAAGACCTGAAGACATATCAGAGATAAACGAAGGCATCATCCTTCTCTTTGAGGTTAGTGACTATAGACTTGATGTATTCCATTTATATATGTTGTTCGTGAAAGTTATTCATTGAAAATATAACATACGAAGTTATGTTTGTTACGTTGAATTTAGTATTAGTAACTTATTCACTATAAAATGATCAAAGTATCAAAATGAACATTAGTTGTTTTGATAACTTATAGTATATGGAGTTACGAAGTATAGTTTATCTATAAACATCGTTTTTACGACATTGCACTAGTTGGTAATTTGTTATTCTCGAGTGTGTTGAACTTCCTGGTGAATCTGAACCTTAATAAATATGTTTTAAAGAAATTTCGGAGACATAGTTTAAGAAAGTAGACTTAAGAAACTTGTTTCAAAGTTAAAAAAGGGATTCAGGACCGATCCTATAATCGATCCCTAAAACAAGACCGATCCCAGAACCGATCCTGACTGAATCTAACTTACTTCTACATTTTTGATTGGTTTGTTAATCTTCACGGGTTTTTGCAGATATAGAGATGTATATGAGTTAGATTGGAAAGTTCATTAAAATATTGACATAATGATCTGAACATGTATTAAACTCTAATTTATAAATTTTTAACTAAGATATCGATTTTTCTATATCATATTTGATATCGAATTATATGTTTTCCATTCCCAAAGGTTTTCATATCTATAGGAAGCTATATTAGTAAATTACATGTTGTGTGCTATCTAATCTTAGTTGTAATATTATGAAACAAATCGATTATGAGTTGGAAATTACTTGGTATTTAATAATTTCGGAAATATATTATTAGTGCATATTTTTAGAATTTTCATAATTGGTAAATAGGTAATTCCAACCAAGCCTTGGTCATAAAACTATAAATAATGAGTCTTACAAAATCATCCCAGAACACACTTTTTTAGGGTGAAAACAAATGTACAGTAAAATTATAATTTCAAGTAGGTTCGAGAGATCAAGCTCGAACAGGACGAGCCTAAACAAAGAAATGGTTATTCACGGCCTGCTTCGATTACAAAAATGGAAAGGATTTGGGTAGGTCATAGGGGAGGGAGGCAAAGAAGGTTGAAAAAAATATTAATGTGATAGGTAGTGTGTAAAGAAGAAAGGATTCTCTGGGAGGAATCGCTACTTATGTATATTTTTGTTTCTCCATACTTATTATCTTGTTTATTCTTCTTCGAATAGGTGAGAATCATCTAATTATAGTTCAAAAGAGACACATTGATTTCTCGTAAGTCGTGGAAGTTAGAGAGAGGTGGAGAACTGATGATTATGGATCGTAGTAGGGTGGTTCCCGGAAAGTAGGGAAGACCTGTCTGACCACTACTATGCTTCCTCTCAACTGCTCTGTAACTGCCCACTACTTGTTACCTTCTTGTTGTGGAGGTGGTTTCACCATCCACGATTGCCGTAGACCGCCATACTAATATCTCGATAAGAATCCCCCATGTTGTATATGATATCTCGTGGTAATAGTGGAGTCATAAGCCACTATGGTTTTGATTAAGTCAAGTCAAGTCATATGACTTGCTAAGTCAGTGAGACAAGTTATGCGACTCACTGGATTGATAGTCAGACTGATTAGTGTCAATTCTAGGAAGTTTAATAGTCATGTACTTGCTTGAAAGTAACATGGCATATTTAATGGCTAAGTATTAGCTCAGAGGTGACTTATCGTAAGTCTGAAAGGCATTTGAGGCCAAATGTCGTAGAGGACTTCTTAATTAAGGAGACCTATTAGAATCCATATAAGATTCAATATTGGATCCATATTAAGAAGAAAGGCGTATTTCTGAGGAAGGTAGCTAGCAAAGCTAGTAAAACTAGCACTAGCTACTTAGCGCAAATAAGAATGTGCTAGCTCATTTGATTAAAAGGCTAGTGTGCTAATGTCTCAGGAATAAGACCAATATGTACAACCTCTAGTAATCAATTATACTAAGGCTAGGAAGCTAGGGTCAAGGAGGTTTGAAGTTAGTACTTCAATAATATAGTTAGAACTAATGTGTTAGCGCTAATGCATTTGTGGATAAGTCGTTAAGTATAAATACGTTAGGCCAAGAGGCGTGCTAGAGATAGACACTTATTGGCTAAGTCATGGAGGATGTTATGGACGTATTGGCCCCTATAGGCGCACTAGAGAAACTTGCGTGTACAGGAGCATGGCTTGGCAGGGACGCATTGGCCTTGTACGCGCTATAAAAGCTAGGGGCGCATTGTCCGCTATGGGACGCGCTTGATCTACGATGCGGAGGAGGCCAAGGATACCAAGGATGCTAGGCTTTTGAGGACGCCAAGGATGATGAGGAGCTGGACGCATAGGAGCTGGGACGTATAGGAGTTAGACACATAGGAGATAAGGGGCGTGCTCGAGCTAGTAGGGATGCATTGGCCTTAAGGACGCATCAACATTAATAGGGTCGTTGCTCAGGGACGCCTAGTCAAGTAAGGTTGTGTTTTAGGGTGAAAACAAATATACTGCAAAGTGGTACTTTCAAGTAGGTTCGAGAGATCAAGCTCAAATAGGACGAGCCTAAACCAATAAATGGCCGTTCATGTCCTGCTTCGATTACAAAGATGGAAAAGATTAGGGTAGGTCTTAGGGGATGAAAGCAAGAAGGTTGAGAAATACCAGTAGTGTGTGAAGTATAATGGATTCTCCTTAGAGGAATCACTAATTCTATAAGTTTTGGTTTCTTCAGACTGGTTGTGTGGTTGTCTTATTTTGTCTTGTTTTGAATAGATGAGAATCATCTATTTATAGTTTGAAGAGGACACATTGATTTTCTCGTAATTCATGGAAGTTAGGGAGAGATATAAAAATAATGATTGTGGAGATTGTAGTGGAGTGGTGCCCAGAAAGTAGGGAAGACCTGTCTGACCACTACTCCTCATCCTCTCAACTGCTCTGTAACCGCCCACTTATTGTTACCTTCTTATTCATAGGGTTTGTGTCACCACCCACGATGTCATAGACCGCCATACAATACCCCGATGAGAATACCCCATGTTGTATTTGATATCTCGTGGAAATAGTAGAGTCATAAGCCACTATGGTTTTGATTAAGTCAAGTCAAGTCAAATAACTTGCTAATTCAGTGAGACAAGTTGTGTGACTCACTAGATAGATAGTCACACTGATCCATGTTGGATATGGGAAGTTCAGTGACCATGTATTTTCGTGAAAGTAATGTGGCATATTTAATGGCTAAGTATTAACTCAGAAGTGACTTGTTGTAAGTCTGAGTGGCATTTGAGGCCAAAATGTTATAGAGGGCTCCTTGAGCAAGGAGACCCACTGGAATTCGTATAAGACTCTATGTTGGACCTGTATTGAGAGGAAAGGTGTATTTCTGAAGAAAGTAGCTAGCAAAGCCAACATTATCTACTTAGCGTAAATAAGAAGGTGCTAACTCTGTTAGTGTAAAAAGACTAATGTGCTAACGTCTCAGGAGTAAGACCAATATGCAGAACTTTTAATAAATATTAATTTTACTATGGCTAGGAAGCTAGTACCAAGGAGGTTCGAATTTATCACTTCAATTGGATAGTTAACACTAAGGTTTTAACATTAATGTACCTGTGGTTAAGTCGCTAAGTATGAGTTCGTTAGACCAGGAGGCGTATTAGAGCTTGAGACTCATTGGCTAAGTCATGGAGGATGCTAGGGACGCGTTAGCCCCTATATGGCATGCCAGAGAAGATAGAGATGTATTAGCCATCATGGGGTGTGTTAGCCTTTGGCCAAAACCGCGTAAGAGCTAGGTTGCAAAGGAGAGGCTGAGATGCGCTAAGGCTAAGAGCGCATGGGCCTTGGACGTTAAGGAGCTGGGACATAGTGGATTTAGAGACGCATTAGAATTCTAGGGCGCCAAGAGAAAGCCAAGGGCAGGGTTAACTAGTGACCCATCGGCCATGGGAAGCGCATTGGGCTTGGCGCTGAGGCTAAGGGAGTGCACAAGAGCTAGGGCGCCAAGGAGATAGGAGACGCGCTTGGCTTGTCCGCTAGGGACGCACATGGCTGAGACACGCTTGGGAGCTTGAATGTATATGAACTTGGGCGTATATGAGCTTTGGATAGGAGCCAAGGGCGTCATGGAGCTTGGCTAGGGCGTCACGGAGGCGCATAGGCCTTGTTGCGCACTTGGAAACTAGGGTTAATGTATTTGGCACTTAGATTAGGGTTAGGAATTTAGTGATAGAGTTAAGATGGAAATACATTGGCTAAGGCCTTAATAGGCTAAAATATGCTATATAAGACCACTTTTGGTTAGTTAGCGCTTCTCAGGTGCTAATTTTCAGTACCAGGAAAGTTAACACTTTTAGCGTTATTGTGTCTAACTGGTGCCAATCCATTGCTAATCCAAATGGCTAATGTTATCTTGTGCTAATACAAGAAAAGGATAGGATTAGCCTAGCTGAGAGGTTCAATGCCCCTTTTACGGAACTGCTTTTCAGTTGTGGCACATCCAAGAGGAGTGGCGCATTAATTATGGCTTATATTTAAGCAAAGTGCTAAAGTAGCACATTTAAGCTCGAAAGAACAATTTGGAGAGCATTCGTTTGCGGATAAAGCATTAAGCTATGATGTATTTCAGGGTTTAAGCATTAGCTACTCCCGATGTTAATGGATGTTGCTAGAACATCAATGTTCATTCGAGGCAAGTTCTAGGAATTCAACCGTGGAATTTATGCGACTTGAGACTAGTTCAATATGGCATGGGTATTTGGTCGGTTGTCATCCAAGCAAACTTAATTCAAGTTCTTGCTTCACTAATATAGATTAGAGTATAGTAATAAGAACAAGTTCGTTCCAACATAGAGGCAGGTGATTGTTAATTACTTTCGATTACTTATGTAAACTGGGGGTTTTGGTTGTGATTATAACTAAATTATGCTAAAACAAATTGATTAAAACGAATATCAGAGATAAAGAACATTGGTTAGAGAGTTCATCTTCCATCTTCAAACATGTTATCAACCAAATTATACTCAACATTCATGCACTCTCAATATCAATAACCCTAAAGCATCCTATCGCAGGCTTACTCCGGCAAAACTCATATTATCATCAAAGGCGCAAGAGCCACTCTTTGAATCCTTTTCAACGAATAACTTGGCGCAAGAGACACTCAAGTTTAACCCAATGAAAGCAATGGTCTTTGTGAGTTGAGGTTATTCTAAGCAATCCGGCGCAAGAGCCACTCGGGTTTAACCTAGGTCACACTTCTACACATAATTGCATGGTAACATCCCGTTATTAACAACTAGCTATGCTACTTGTAACAAGGATCCTTCGACAATTTCGGATCTCAAACCCTAGTTTAGCTATAGATGTCAATGCATGCTCATCTAACTCGCGACTTAAACAAACAAGCAATCCATCATACAAGGCGTTATAAACGGTAGAACATAAGCAATATTGAAGAGATTATGAACATATGAGAATGAATACTTCAATTAATAAACATGTTTTCCAACTTAGGACTACATATCTAACAATAAGAAAAGTTTAGTTTATCATGGATTTCTCAAAATCCATGGAAAATAATCAAGAAAACAAGTAAAGCAAACCCTAGAAATTGTGATGATCAATCGCAACTCCAATCCCTAGCTTCTTGTTCTCCTTGTGTTTTCAAGTCTCCAAAAGTGTCCCAGCTCTCTTTCTAGGGTTATGGAAATCTTCTTATATAGTCTCCATCATATCTAGGTGTAGAGTCCTAATGGGACCATGATACCTTGATTTGGAAGTCAAAAACGTGTCTTAGAAGTGCCTCCCGTCGAGTCATAATCGGTAGGCAAGACCCCCTCCTTAACTACCGATTGTAAGGGCTCAAAATATAACTTTCTTGTACCAAAAACGTGTCATAATCGGTAGGCTCGCTTTCCGTGTAAACTACCGATTGTTGGAGCTCAAAAACGAAGTTTTTCTGTACCCGAAATCGCTTATAATCGGTAGGTTATTTTCCCTTGTAAACTCCCGATTGTGATGCTGAGTGTTTTATTATTTTCTTTCGGCTATTTTGCTCATAACTTCCTCATACGAACTCCAAATGACCTAATTCTTTTTGCATTGGATTCATATTCTCGTTCTCTTCAAAATGATATTAAGAACTACTGGATTTGAATGAGTTGAATTCGGTCTTTGGCCCTTCTTCTTTGGCAGAACTTAACTTCCTTGTTCATTTCGTGTCGTAATGAACTCCTTTCTTCTTCTTTGGTTGAATACACTCCAAAACTCCTAAAAAACTCATAATCAAACAAAATCAAAGCATAATGATATGAAAACTAACAAGAAATCAATGAATTAGAGTATCCAAATAATACAAATAATGCACCTATCGAATTCCCCCACACTTGCCTTTTTCTAGTCCTCGAGCAAACTATAAATCTAAACTAACCTAAACTACAACAAATCCATTTCGTAAGACACGTTTAAACCCCTAGGTGTCCCTAGTGGACGATTTATAGTCTCGTGAGGGTTTACAAGAGGTATACCAACAAAACCTAATTTCTAACTTTCAAATATTCCAGAGCACCTTCATCCAAAGAGCTACGAAGATATAAAGTTTCTGCACACTAACAATAAGAAGTTAGAAGTATAGAGAATATTATTCTCATGCTTAACCCTTGAGTTAGGAGAAAACCACATATGAAAGAATCCAGGTTCGAGAACGACCGAATGTTTCTGCCTCACCAACAGGATTTTATGAATTTGACACTCAAAAGACGCATTTTATGGTTCTCACATATGTGCAGGCAAGAATGAAGATAGAAATCCTGCACACGTTGAATGGTGGGAAGGAAAGATAACCTTCCGAATCATATGAAGATGTTATCCCATAGAACGTGGGACGAAAAAGAACCCCTTTTTATTTTTCTAGTGACCTCTAACAAAGGAAATCAATCACTATGCGAGGATGAGAATGCTTACTCACCTTCTCACCCAATCGACAATCAGCACCACTCTAACATCCAATAGAAACGTCTTCGGTCTTCAACTGTTGAAGATGAACTCTTGAACTTCGTAGAACATTGACAATTTGTAACTGTTTTCCTCAAATTCTTGTTGTTTGAAACTTCTTCATAGATTTCTTCTTCCCCGCGGCCTTATTGAATGAATACAAAAGAAAATATACACTAAAGCAATGATAATCATTTTTTTTTTCAAAATATAGACTGAAAAGTAAATGATGAAATTACTACGTCCGTGGGATAAAGACTTTACCACTTGATTCTTCACAACTTGTATTGCCTTGATATCATGAACTTCACTAACTCACATCTTTTGATTTCATTCGCTTTCTTACATAAGTCTTCAACATGTATATATAATTCTGCTAATTGTATTGTTGCTTTACTTGAATATGAATTTTTTTATTTCTTGAACGGTTGCTTGTAAACCTTGACTGTCTTCAACTTTCCTTTAAATTTTTGATGTTCCGCTTGTTGATGATGATATGTTTTTATGGATCTGTTGTTATCAAGAGAATGGTGCCAACTGTAAACAAGACTACAAGATAGAGTTAGCAATTCTGATGGCACCCTCATGATTGATAGAAATAGCACTCAAGAGATCAAAAAGTAGTGCTGAAATTGGTGCGAGGTTAGGTAGCTCATCATTCTACCCGGAATTTGCGCAGATGAAACACTCTAAACGGACAATTGAAGGTTTGGTGCCTCACTCATGGGTATTGAATGATCAACTCTTCTAATATTGTATTTAGTCTATTTTTGTAAGCTCTAGCCTCTCAACAACTAAGCACTCCGAATATAGTTCTCTAATACTTCTAAGTTCAGTTGTTTCGGTTAGAACTCCGTATGTAAACGTATCTAGAAGTATACTAAGTGACTCTAAAGTCTCTAAAAGTTGAAGGTTTTCACGCAAATATCTACAAAAGTTTTAAAATTCTACCTACAAAAGCGAATACTAAAACTCTATATGCTTAATTACTCCCCCACACTTAAACTTTACATTGTCCTCAATGTAAATTGATTCCTCCAATGTAAAATCAAGATGGGAAATCCTAACATGATACGAAAAACTTATAAAAATCAAAAGATAAATATAGAAATACAAAACCAATGGGTTGCCTCCCATTTAGTGCTTAGTTTAACGTCTTCAGCCCGACTGTCTGGTCGCCCATAGACCAACAATTTGAAAATTTGGGGATCCACCCGTAGAACAATCTGCCTTGCAAATATTAACTTCACACAAACATTAGTACAAGAAAATAATAGTGAAGTTATCACTCGATAGAAGTTTCCTCCACACTTAGTCTTTTCTACACTCGAAAGTGGATAAAGAACATAGAATTCGGGAACTTTTATAGACTCCTCTTTGCTATCCTGCATAGTATGAGAATTAAATATTTCCAACAACGGATATTTAGAAGCAAATTCACTCAACAATACTTCTGAAGCACATACATTCAAGCCAAAACGAGGTAAAGGAAAAGGATCAATAAGCAAAGGTTTAGTCAAACCTTCTAAAGTCTCTTGTATTATGGGATCCTTATCTTTTTCAAAAATTTCTAATGAATTACTTACCTCTTGTGTATTGTGGTCCTCTATCAAACTTTCTAACCTTTCTTCATTAGTTTCTGCCTCAACAAGAATCTCGGCATCAACATTATTAATATCATCCTCGGCAAGTTCAATTGGGTGTTCCACACTGTTGCTCAATTCGGTTTCATTCTCAACATACTCCTCTTCATTTTCAGACTCACCGTAATCAGAATCTTCATCGGTTTCCCAACCTTTATCAGAACGTCGTTTAAATTCCATACGAGTGGTTCCATTAATTCTTCGAGAAGCTCTTCCGGGGCTCTGTCATCTTCCAACTTGTATAGTTTCTGAGCAAGTTTTCAGACATTCACACGTTTTCCACTATTAACTACAGTAGAATCTCTTGCACACGACTCTTCCCTTTGAACGGGTGAATGATCATTATTAAGATCAAGAATTGAGTTAACTACAAAATTATCATCAAAAATCAGATTCGGAGTTGGAGTAACGTCAACACTGGTGTAAGGATTTTCAAAAGGTTCAAAATCATCATCGTATCCCATAGAATAACTTCGCTCACGTTCATCTCTCAAAGTTCTTTTAGCTTCTAGAATTTCTGCACATGATGCCCCTTCATCTATCAATTTCTCAACCTTATATCAAGTTCTTTCAAACTTGGTAGTCTTACACCATTACTTGTGGTAGAGTTTCTAAACCTTATCTCCTCCCGTTGAATAGGTGAATGATCATAATTAGGATCAAGAGTATATTTAGATAAACCATCACAAGCATAATTATCCTCCCCTCCTTTTAATTTTTCACTTACATACCTACTATAAGGAGATTTCCATGTATGAGAATAATTAAAAGGGTACGTTGAATATTGGTCATAACCAAAGGATTGGTTGTGATTATACTCCCCGTATGGTTGGAAATTGTCATAGGGTTGAGATTGAAAACCAAATTGATTACCATTATAAGCTTGATCTTGTGCACCGTACATGGAATACAAGTACCTGAAACAAGATTCTCAAAACTAGGTTAGAAAATAATAAAAAAACAAAAATCAGAAATAAAAATAAAACTAAAAAAGGAAAAAGAAAAAAGAAACCAAAAACAAATAACAATCAGCTATGCCTCCCCGGCAGCGGCGCCAAAATTTGGTCGGTTGTCAGCCAAGCAAAATTAATTCAAGTTCTTACTTCACTAATATAGATTAGAGTATAGTAATAAGAACAAGTTCGATCCCACAGAAAGGCAGGTGATTGTTAATTACTTTCGATTACTTATGTAAACTGGGGGTTTTGGTTGTGATTATAACTAAATTATGCTAAAACAAATTGATTAAAATGAATATCAGAGATAAAGAACATTGGTTAGAGAGTTCATCTTCCATCTTCAAACATGTTATCAACCAAATCATACTCAACATTCATGCACTCTCAATATCAATAACCCTAAAGCATCCTATCGCAGGCTTACTCCGGCAAAACTCCTATTATCATCAAAGGCGCAAGAGCCACTATTTGAATCCTTTTCAACGAATAACTTGGCGCAAGAGCCACTCAAGTTTAACCCAATGAAAGCAATGGTCTTTATGAGTTGATGTTATTCTAAGCAATCCGGCGCAAGAGTCACTCGGATTTAACCTAGGTCACGCTTCTACACATAATTGCATGGTAACATCCCGTTATTAACAACTATGTTATGCTACTTGTAACAAGGATCTTTCGACAATTCCGGATCTCAAACCCTAGTTTAGATATAGATGTCAATGCATGTTCATCTAATTCGCGACTTAAACAAACAAGCAATCCATCATACAAGGTGTTATAAACGGTAGAACATAAGCGATATTGAAGAGATTGTGAACATATGAGAATGAATACTTCAATTAATAAACATGTTTTCTAACTTAGGACTACATCTCTAACTAATAAGAAAAGTTTAGTTCATCATGGATTTCTCAAAATCCATGGAAAATAATCAAGAAAACAAGTAAAGCAAACCCTAGAAATCGTGATGATCAATCGCAACTCCAAGCCCTAGCTTCTTGTTCTCCTTGGTTTTCAAGTCTCCAAAAGTGTCTCAGCTCCCTTTCTAGGGTTATGGAAGTCTTCTTATACAGTATCCATCATATATAGGTGTTAGAGTCCTAATGGGACCATGATACCTTGATTTGGAAGTCAAAAACGTGTCTTAGAAGTGCCTCCCGTCGAGTCATAATCGGTAGGCAAGACCCCCTCCTTAACTACCGATTGTAAGGGCTCAAAACATAACTTTCCTGTACCCAAAACGTGCCATAATCGGTAGGCTCGCTTTACGTGTAAATTACCGATTGTTGGAGCTCAAAAACGAAGTTTTTTTGTACCCGAAATCGCTTATAATCGGTAGGTTATTTTCCCTTGTAAACTCCCGATTTGTGATGCTGAGTGTTTTATTATTTTCTTTCGGCTATTTTGCTCATAACTTCCTCATACGAACTCCAAATGACCTAATTCTTTTTGCGTTGGATTCGTCTTCTCGTTCTCTTCAAAATGGTATTAAGAAATCCTGGATTTGAATGAGTTGAATTCGGTCTTTGGCCCTTCTCCATTGGAAGAACTTAACTTCCTTGTTCATTTCGTGTCGTAATGAACTCCTTTCTTCTTCTTTGGTTGAATACACTTCAAAACTCCTAAGAAACTCATAAATAAAAAAAAATAAAAGAATAAAGATATGAAAACTAACAAGAAATCAATGAATTAGAGTATCCAAATAATGCAAATAATGCACCTATCAGTATTATGAGTATTGATAAGGCTACAAGGCCAATTTTAGAATATTTAGATAGAGTTTGTATTCTTAATTCGCTTGCAAAATGCAAAATAGAAGCACAATATTCTGTATTAAGCATATATGCATAAATATGCACATATATGTTCTTGTTGCTTAGTAGAGGGCAGTTTTACAATTATAGCCTTTGCCAAAATCTCACCATCTACAGGCCGGTACTCGGGGACGTGTCAAGCTAGAGCTAACCAAGAGAGTTAGCGCCTTTGGCGTTAGAGTTAGAGTTAGCACTTTTAGTGCTAGGGTTGAGGTGCCAAGGTGGTGATGCGCTGACTAAGGCCTTATTAGGATAAAATGTGCTAGATAAGACCATTTTGGGTTAGTTCGCTTCTCAGGTGCTAGGGTTTAACATTAGGGGAGTTAGCGTTTTTAGCCGTAATGTGGCTAACTGGTGCCTATGTGGTGCTAAGCCAAATAGCTAGTCCTAACTTGGCGCTGATAGGAGAAAAGGCTAGGGTTAGCCTAGTTGGGAGGTTCAATGCGTCTTATGGCATTGCTTCTTGATTGCGGCGCATCCGAGAGGAGTGGCACATTATTTGTGGATTATATTTAAGTGAAGTATTAAAGCATATTTAAGCTCAGAAGAGCAATTTGATGAGCATTCATTGCGAATGAAGCGTTAAACTATAATGTATTTCAGGGTTTAAGCATTAGCTATTCCTGAGTTTAATGGATGTTGCTAGAACATCAATGCGCATTCGAGGCAAGTTCAAGGAATTCAGCTGTGGAATTTATGCGACCTAAGACTAGTTCGATATGTCATGGGTATTATGAGTATTGATAAGGCTACAAGGTCAATTTTAGAATGTTTAGATAGAGTCTGTATTAATATAAATAGAAGCACAATATTTTATATTAAGAATATTCGCATAAATATGCATATATATATATATATATATTCTTGTTGCTTATCAGAGGGAAATTTTACAATTCTAGCCCTTGCCAAAAACTCACCATCTACACACACCTTTTGCAAAGTGTGGAAAATCCAACTTGTTAAAGAGATATGAGTAATCTAATTAGGTGAACATCTTGCGTTGCCTTTTGTTAAAGTCTTATTTAGGATGAAGAAGCCTCTAGTTTTACCATTGGTGGAAGGCTAGATTATTATTTAGTTTTTGTTGATTACTTGTGTTGAAATAACAGTGTGGTCATCTTCGGTTGGTCAAACTTGATTTTTTAATGTCATTCTCTTCTGATATAAGGCCACTCAATTTTGTTTGAAGGTTTGACTAGTACTGTAACACCCACAATTTTCGCATGGCGCTTACTCATGGATGCGTCATGGCCTAGGTTGAAGCTTTATCCTAAGCTTATAAAGCTTACCCAGATATGCATTGGGGTGTGGATGCCTTGACCTTGAATTATAGTGTTAAGGCCCTATTACGTGTGATGCGTATTCGAGGAGGCATGATAGTGCAAAAGCACTATTATACCGAGCCGAAGTTGCATAAGTTGGAGCATCATAGTGCTAAGGCACTATGATGCCATGATGCATGACCCAATGCGTCACCGAGCCGAAGTTGCGTAAGTGAGAGCATCATAGTGCTAAGGCACTATTATGCCGTGATGCATGACCCAGTGCATCACCGAGCCAATGTCGTTATTCGATAAATGCATCATACTGCTAAGGCACTATTATACCGTGATGCATTATCGAGAATGCATCACCGAGCCAAGAACGCTCGGTTTTGGCAAGAAATCATCATTTTCGGCCTTGCAGTCGATGGATGGCCCTTACCTTTCAAATATTTATTTGGAGGGATCTTTGCTTGAATGTGCATGAGCGGTAATGCACATATAAATGCGATGGAGCATACTTGATGCTCATCAGCGTGTTTAACTGTAGCTTACCCGAGAATGCTTCGCTTGGCTTTGGCAAGAAATATTCATTTGCGGCCTTGCAGTCGATGGATGACCCCTACCTTTCTAATATTGTTTGTATAAATGCGAATAAAACATATATAGGGATGGAGCTTAGTTGAAATGTGCATGAGCAGTAATCCACATATAGATATACGAAGTGGCCAATACGTTGGAGCATACTTGATGCATAAGCATCAATATGCGGGTAGGTTAGCCTATGAATCTTGAATTATGCGAAAGCATCTTTCGATCGTGCTACGTACTTGAGAATGCATATTTCAAAATAAAGAGCGATAGTTATGCACAAGCTAGTGCATACCTTGCGAAAGCCCTCTGGCCTACACGTACTAGGCTTTGCTTGGCCTTTGGCCTTGCGATGAAGTTGGAATCGAAGTTGGCTTTGCATTAATAGGCTTAAGTTGCTTGTCCCTTTTGAATTGACTCTTTGATGAACCACGGTCATGTTTAATCCCATCAAGGTACGGGTTGGGTACGTAGGCATCCTCAATGTAATACATTGAGGTGCAGCACCTTGTCGCTCATATCATCTAATTTGGGAGATGATTGCGACTTTATGGTAACTCATATCATCTGGCTCGAAAATGCTAAACAAGAGATGATTGTTGCCACACTTGATGGGGTAGTTGTAATTCCATTTGATGGATTGTTCATACTTCCTTGGAACCGTCGCAGCATAAATGGCATGTGCCTGGATGTTGCACCCTTGGAAAGAACAAGATAAGTGCAGGCTCCAGTGCATGGTCGAAGAAGAATTGATGAAGCGAAAGCTTAGGCTTGAAATAACCTAGGTGTTGGTCCAAGGCATGAGTTAGGCCTGGACAATGATCGAAATTATGTGATGCTTGCCAAAGGCATTCCCCTTAGCTTGTATATCCTTCGACCCTTGGTATAATGAGGGTAAGTTGGAATGGTAGGCTAGTTAAAGGCATTCACCATGGGCTTTAATGGCCTTGCACCCTTTGTAGGTCAAGGGTGAGTTGGAACGATATGGAGACTACAATATGAGTACCATGTTTGCAAAGCATGTTTGAAAAGGAAAATATATCTGGAACGGTATAAACGTAGCTTGAACGATGTGGGAACTATGTTTCAAGTATAATGCTGACAAGGCATGCTTGGAAAGCAAAAATTTACATGCACTTTCCACCGAGAAGTTAAGCTATAAGGTCCGAAGACTCTTTTTAAATTCACGCATCGGGGAGTTCTGGCCTGCCCAGCGCAGCGTGCTAGAGGCAAAATTTTCCGGTCCGTGACAAATGGTATCAGAGCAAGTTCCGAGAAAAAACACTAGGGACTGTGAGTTTTGGACTCGTCGGTGAGCATCTTGCATTATGACTACAAAATTTTCCTTCAAAGGAAATGGAAAAGTTAGAAGAGTAGGCCAACTGTTGTACGAAAATAGAATGGATAAATAAGGCCAAGTGCCTATACAAAATAAATTGTAACTCACTAGTTATTCCGCTAAGATTTGGACGCGCTCGAGTGTGCTGTGAGTTTGCCAGGAAACCCGTTTGGAACGGTGGCTGGTATCCGACTACCCTTGGCAGGGGACTGATCATCCCCACCCGTCGCTGGAACGGTGTGCGTTGTCAGGTTGGCTAGTGGGAGACTTTTTAAGATTAATAAGATTTGGAATTTAGAAGCATGTGAACAATTCAGGGTGACACTAACCACTCTAGGTAGATAGAAACTTAGCCATTTTGCTATAAGGAATGGTGTGCCCAGCTAGATGGTCTATTCATAAAGGAGACAGAGTTCAGGTGTTAGAAATAACATGATAGTTATCACCACCATATCACGTTCTGTTTTATTATTTGCAATTTCGTGTTTCTCTGAGAGTATTGGTGGGTCCTAGCATCGACGTGTTAATTAGCGCTGGAATGACATTTAGTGTGTTGAGATCATGCCCCAGTATGAATAATATGTTATTGTCTTAGAGTTATGTGTGTGATCCCCCTGTCTCCGTCGCCTAAGCAAGCATGGAACGCAGGATCCATGGGAACACACATATATTAGGAGTCAAAAAATTCAAAAAAAAAGAAAAAAGAACAAATCCTCCCAAATCCGAATCAAAGTATAACTCCCTTTTTCCGGCCAAATTCGGATTTGGGGCTATTTTTGCTAAAATTGCTGTTTCTTCACGTGTTTAATCTTGTATTGTCCTCTAGTATATTGTGTATCAATTTGGGACGAAAATATACAAGTTTTATCATGAATCAAAGTTCACAGTTGTATGCAGACGATTTCCGTGACTGGCTTGACTTGGTCAACTCGGGTTGACCGATTTGACTCGGGTTTGACCCGATTTTGACCGAGTTGACTCGAGGGTACCCCTTATTCACTTCTAGTGTGCCAAATAACACTTGTCCTTGAGTGCCTTTATCACTTTTTGAGCCAATTTTTCCACAAATCTTTATTTTTCAAATGTACCTACAAAAGCATAAAAACACGTAATATTTGCAAAATCGAATACTAACTTAATAGAAACTAAGGTGCAATCTAGACACTAAAATGTGTCTATCAGCTAGCACCCACTTACGAGTGGAAGATCGTCCGGGACGATAGCTTGCATCCGACTGCACTGGCATTAGAATTTGGTTCTCACAGTACTACGCTAGAAACTATTTATAAATTCACAATGACTTTTTCCAACCCCTGTGAATTTTAGGGACTCTTTAAGTGTATGGTATGGGACGTCCACTTAAGATCTCGTGTTGAGTAAATCCTTTTGCATTCTTGAACATGTGGTATGGGACGCATGTTTAGGGATCCATTTTGATTTTCTCTCGGTAGAGTTATAAAACCTTTGCTGACCCTCGAGCATGCGGAATGGGACGTATGTTCGAAAGGTCTCAATCGGCATTTATGGCAATCGTAGGCCCTATTAGGATTCTGGGATATGTGGAATGGGAAGCATATTTCAGAAGGTTCTAATTTGTCCTCATTAACAAACATTGGACCCTTGCAAGATTTATGTGCATCATGGAATGGGATATATGCATAGGAAACCCTAATCGATGAAGCTTGTCCACAATAGTTTTTGAGTTAAATTTCGGGGACGAAATTCTTTGAAGGTGGTAAGAATGTAACACCCGTAATTTTCGTATGGGGCTTACTCATGGACGCGTCATGGCCTGGGTTGAAGCTTTATCCTAAGCTTATAAAGCTTCCCCAGATATGCATTGGGGTGTGGATGCCTTGACCTTGAATTATAGTGTTAAGGCCCTATTACGTGTGATGCGTATTCGAGGAGGCATGATAGTGCAAAAGCAAAATAAGTCAAAATAATCTAAGTGAAAAGTACAAATCTAAGTGATTTTGGATCTGTAGGATAAAAATGTTGATCAATCAAAATAAACAGACTCTGTTCTGTGTGGTTGATTAAAATGGAATCAAGTTGTTTTGCAGGGTTACTTTTGAAGATTGAAGAGTTGAAAATTTTTCTTTTTGGTTTTGATATTTGTGGGTGACTTAATGCAAACTTAATTATCTGGGATTACACAAGCAGTTTATTTTGACAAACATCAGACTTTTAGAAGATCGAAAAAACTGTCTAATTGGATTATGTTGCTAGGATAGAGCTTGTTCATCAAGTTCGATTATTTCGATAATCATTATCTTGGTTTGATATTTTGACTAAAGGAGTTTATTGATTAAATGGAAGATCCTTTCACTATAATTTATCATTGATCTAAAGATTGATTCTGGGTGATTACTATATGAGTTTGTTACTAAAACAGGTTAGCCATTTACTATTTCAGGTACGATCCAAAAAATTCGAGTGCAGAAGTCTTCACAGTTGTGAATCGAATCAAGATAGTTGACTCTGTCTTGGGATTCACGTTCGTTGGATAGATTGGTTGTAGGCGTAAGGATACTTAAGGAACTGGGTAACTTATGGTAGTTTACTTGGTCTCAACTATATGAAATTGTGGTAGTCAATTTGTATATCGTCTTAATTATGAGAGTATTCAAAACTAGACTAGGTTCCGGGGTTTTTCTGCCAAGCATTTATCCTCTTTAACAAAATTTTGTATGTTGTGTGATTTACTTTACTTCCATATTATATTGTTTATATTTATAATTAAATTAAATATACTTATATGTTAACTATTTCTTGGTAATGATCCTATAGTTAGTTTATTATAACTTTGACTATTACCAAGAATCTTTTGGTCGTTATTGTTTCGATAAGATTATACAAGATAAGTTTTCATAGGTTGATATCGAAAAGATGGTGGTGTACTTGGTACCCTCATCATTTTATTTCACATACAACATGATATGTTTCGCCCCCGTAGTCATTGCTTATTATTTTTTCCGTTAGATATGTCTTTATCAGCATATATAATTCTATCACCCTCCGACAATGTTACCTAAGATTTAATAACAATACAAGGGTGTAGATGGTGAGTTTGTAACAACGGTCAGATTGTAAAATCATCCTTTTGCTAGTTACAGGAACATAAAATTATCTGCATACTTGTGCGGATACTTCTGACTTCACATCAGAATACGAAATACTGTATTTCTGCCTATATTCTGCAGGAGAATTAAGAATACAGTTTATTCAAATAACTACAGGTGTTCTGTATTGACCCTGTAGTCTATCTAAAGTCTCAATCTCCTAGATGGATTGCTCACTAGTGTAGAGCAACTTGAGTCTTCTCTAATGTTATTCCTAGAACTTAACGTCTTCTCTAGTGTTATTTTTAGATCTTGTTCTGTATCCGATGTCTTTTCTAGTGTTATTCCTAAAGCAATGTCGATATTTCAATTCTTATTTAAACAACATCAATTTAATGTTATACGCATAATATGGGAGTAACTAATGTTTAATCCCCAAAATATATTCTAGCTTAACGCCTTTTTCGCAACAAACACTTCTAAAATCGCTCTCCTAAGCTTAAATATGCTACTTTAACACTTTTCTTAAAGATAAGCCATAAATTATGCGTCACTCCTCTTGGACGTACCACAAACAAGAAGAAATACCTCAAAAGACGCATTCATCTTCTGAGCTAGGCTAACCCTAGCCTTTTCTCCTATCTAGCACCAGTTATTTGGCTTAGAATCATAATGGCGCTAGTTCACCATCATAGCGCTAAAAGCGCAAACCCTAGTGCAAAAAGCAATTAACTTTACTAGCGCTAACCCTAGCGACTAAGAAGCGCCAACTAGCTTGAATAGCCTAGCGTATCTGGGCCTGAGGAGGCCTTGGCTAACGCACCTCTGACTTAGCGCAATTTCCTGGTGCGTCCCTGCTCAAAGCTCCTCATCTCCAGCGCGTCACTATCCTGACACGTCCCAGCTGACGCGCCCTAGCTGGAGCATCCTCGAGAGTGCAACTCCAGCTACAACATCCCTACCTGGCGAATCCCTAGCACTGATGCGCCCCATGGACTTAGCGCCCTTGGATGGCGTGTCTCTTGGAATTAGCTCCCATGCTTGGCGCTGGTACATCCCTAGCTCCAGCTGACGCGCCTCTATGGCTGGCAGGTCCCTAAGCTTAGCGGGTCTCCATGGATGACAGGTCCCTAAGCTAGCATGTCTCTTTGGATGACAGGTCCCTAAGCCTAGCGCGTCTCCATAGCTAGCTCCCCTTGGCTAGCACATCCCATCTAGCATGTTCCTTGGCCTAGCGCGTCTGTGGCCTTAACGTCTTCTTTGGTGCAAATGCCTCTTTGACTTTGGCGGAAGTACTTCCTTGACTTTGGCGCAAGTACTTCCCTCAGAATACGCCCTTCTTCTCAATATTGGTCCAATACCAAATCTTATATGGTTTTCTAATAGGTCTTCTTGCTTAAGAATCCCTCTATAGTATTTGGCCTCAAATGTCTCTCACGCTTACGTTAAGTCACTTCTGAGCTAATATTTAGCCATTAAATATGCCATGTTACTCCTAAGAAAGTATATGACCACTGAACTTACCAGACTCGACACTAATCAGTCTAATTATCAATTCAGTGAGTTATGCAACTTGCCCACTGACTTAGAAAGTCATTTAACTTGACTTGACTTAATCAAAACAGTAGTGGCTTATGACTCCACTATCCATGAAATATCAAATACAACATATAGGGGGATTATCATTGGGGTATTGGTCTGGAGGTCTATAGCAATTGTGCGTTGTGGCAACATATCCACGAACAAGAAGGTAACAAGTAGTGGGAAGGTTAAAGAGCAGTTGAGAGGATTAGGAGTAGTGGTTAGAGAGGTCTTCCCTACTTTCCGGACACGACCCCACTACAATCTCCACAATCATCACTTCTCCACCTCTCCTAACTTCCACCACTTACGAGAAATCAGTGTGTCTCATTTGAACCATAAATAGATGATTCTCATCTATTCGAAACAAGACAACAAGTCAGGAGAAACTAAACATACAAAATTAGTGATTCCTCTCAGAGAATCATTTCTTATTATCACATTGATATTTCTCAACCTTATTTGCTTCCTTCCCCTAAGACCTACCCAATCTTCTCCACCTTTTTAATTGAAGCAGGGCGTGAACGACCATTTCTTGGTTTAGGCTCGTCATCTTCGATTTTGATCTCTCAAACCTACTTGAAAGTACGATTTCACCGTACATTTATTTTCACCCTAAAACAGAGGGTACCGAGTATACCATCAATTTTTTTTTATTTAACTTATAGAGGCACACCTCGTGTAATCGTTTTGATTCCTAAAGATCAAACAAACAAGGTGACCTTGATAATAATTTAAGTTCAACCAAGAAAAAATAATAATAATCAATCAAGGTATGATTATCATACAAGTGTAATTAATTTATTTATAAAAAAAATGCAAAAGTAAAGTAACAACACATACAACACGATTTTGTTAACAAGGAAAATTGTTTGGCAGAAAAATATCGGGACCTAGTCCAGTTTTAAATACTATCAAAATTAAGCTGATACAAAAATATCTACTTGCAACCTCATGTAGTTGAGACCGAATAAACTACCTATATTTACTCAGTTTCCTCAGTATCCTTTCGCCTACAACTAATTTAGACAATGCACGTGAATCCCTCGACAGAGTCCATTGTCAAGAGTCGCTTCAAAATCCTTCATGAAAACTTTTGCAACCCGATCCTTATGAACATGCATCTTCAAAACTAAAAAAAAATAACCTGAACCCTTCGCTACCAAATCACAATCAAAGATTAAATGATTAAGTTCAAAGTTAATATTCTTCTATTTAGATCTGAAATACCAAGATAACAAGAAAATCACATATTTAAAACTCCTTGATTAAGATCAATCAAGATTTACGATTACCAAAATAACCTACTCGATTACAAGGTTTATGTTTATGATAAATCATAAATAACTTGTCAATCCACAAGATCAAAATATCAAAATCTTCGAATCTTCTTAATCTTCAAAAGTAACAACTTGCACTTGATTGCAGTATATGATTTATCTTACAAAACAAAGTATGCAAACATAGGAAAATCAATAAATTTATCAACATATTCCAAATCACAAAATCTGTTATAGTTAGATTTTTTAAAGTTCTCGAGTGGCCTTATATCAGAAGAGAAGGACCACGGAATAAACAATAACTTATATATAGAAGATAACTATGCGTTAGTTTAATAAAAAGTAATATACAACGAAAAATAAATAACAACAATACTACTAGTTGATAAGTGTTTAATCTACATGTTTTGATTGTCAATTCCATTCTTGTTTTAAATATAATTCTTTCATATTACCTTGTATTATGATTTCTTTCTAGTTTTTATGTGTTTTGTTATGTGAATCAACCAAAATAAGTAGAATAACTATAAAAGTGTTAAGAAAACAAGACTACAAGTGAAGAAGGGCCGAAGACCAACAAGAACTCATTTACCATAATTTCATATCATAGGCTTGTGGAAAACGAAGAGAAGAAGCTAACGCAAAAAGAATGACGTCAACCGGGCACCGACGAAGAAGTTATGAACAAAATGGTGAAAAAAAAGCAAGAAGATAATTATTCAATTGGAGAAATATGCAAAAAAAGAGGTTTCATAGACACTTTTCATACATCTAGTTTGTGAACTAGTTTGCCAACCCTAAAACACAAAAGGCATCAGAAAAG
The DNA here is from genome assembly GCA_023531435.1 of Papaver californicum. NCBI lineage: Eukaryota > Viridiplantae > Streptophyta > Magnoliopsida > Ranunculales > Papaveraceae > Papaver > Papaver californicum. The sequence goes on along the minus strand of JAJJMC010008370.1, from coordinate 363,204 downwards.
TTGTTGTTTTTTTTACTAATTCTCAAACCAAATAAACTAGTTCACGAACTTGCGGAATTTCGACCTCTCCTGGATACTTTTTGTAAAACAGTTCACACAACTGAATGTTTTAGTTCACGAGCTAAGTATTCACGGTCAATTCATCCCTAGATTTGGAAGCAAACTACTTGGCTATTTGTTGACAAGGATTCAAGCATAGGGACGTACACATTTGGGTTTCCATATATGGATTAATTCTAATTGGAGGATACTTGGGGGCTAAGCACTAGAGGTTATATAAGGATACATCTAAGGCTCAAACAAGACATCTTTTACCTTTTGATCAAGCAGCCGTCAGAGAGAAGGGAGACATTCCACATTCAATATTCTATGGTTTTCCTTTTAGGGGGAAACCATTCTTCTTCTTCTTTTATATATTTTCCATGTGATTTACTAAACCCATGAATATATAATTCTTCAATTGGTTGGGGATGTAATCCAAAGTCCTGGATCAATCTGGTGGTTAGTTCTAACATTAGTGATCTCTTTTATCGATTATGTTCTACTATTAATTTCATCATGTATAATTGAAGACTTGCTTGTTTAAGTTTCAAATTGAATGATCATGTGTTCATATATAAAGCTAGACTAGGTTTTAATATCCAGAATTGTCGAAAAAATCTAATCACAAGTAGCACATCATAGTTGTTAACGACGGGTTTTCATCATGCGATTATATGTCGACACTGGAATTCTTAGAATAACCTCAACTCACAAAGACTATTTCTTTAATTGGGTTAAACTTGAGTGTCTCTTACGCCAAGTTATTCATTAAGAAGGATTCAAAGAGTGGCTCTTGCATTTTTGATGATACAATGAGTTTTTTCGGAGTATGCCTGTGATAAGATGCTTTAGGGTTATTGGTATGAGAATCAATTAATGTTTTCTAATAAATAAATGAGCACGCTCGATGATGGAGGATGAAACCTCTAACCAGTATTTTCTCCCCTTGATTACAACTTTTAGTTTTAGTTAGATTTTACTTTATTAGTTTAGTATTTATACAACCCCCTTAATTTTTGGTTATATAAGAAGTTGAAAACAAATAACAATTACACAGCTCCTCGTGGAAACGATCCTTAATGCCAGTATATTATTTGTTAGTATTAGTGAGAAATATTTATAGTAATTTGTTATACTTATGACACACATCAAGTTTTGGCGTCACTGCAGGGGAGCAGGAGGCAATTGTTTTTGTTTGAGATTTTTTTTATAATTATTTTATGTATTTCTTTTAGTGTAGTTTTTCAGTTTTTTAAGTTTTCATGGTTAAAACATCTTATTGGTGGAATTCGCCATCCCTTAGAAGCGGGAGGCAGATTCTGCAAACAGGTTGTATATATTACTTTTATTTTTGTTTTTAGATTTTAGTTATATTTTTTTCCTACTTTTTGTGAGTCGTCTTACAGAAATAACATGTATGGTGCATAAGATCAAGCATATTTTGGTGGTAATCAATTTACTTATAATTCTTAATCTTTCAATAATTTCCAACCAACCGTAAGATATAATTATAATTAATCCTTTGGTATTGACCAATGCAGAATCTTTTAGAGATTCTCATACATACCAACAACCTTATGGTGGGTATGTAGGTCAACAACCACAAAGGTGGGGCTGTTATACTTATAATTGGATCTATTCTAGTTGATACATGTTCTTGATCAACTAAAGGATATGCAACTTGGATTAGAACAACTTTCACATAATAGGGAGAGTGTTGTACCAACCTAATTCCACAATAGTATAACTTACCCGACTCTTGATCGTAATTATGATCATTCACCTACTCAAAGGGAAGAGTCATGGTCTAGTGATCCTATTGTAAGTAACGGTAAAAGACGTGTAAACTTTAGAAAAATCTCTAAAAACTATATCAACTGGAAGATGACGGAGCACCAGAAGAAATTCTCTTAGAAATTAGTGATACCATATGTATGGAATTCAAATGACGTTTTGCTAATGGAGAATATGAGGTCAATGAAGATTATGAAGAAGAGTCGGATATCGACGATGATGAAAGCTTTGGGAATACAGCTAGATTGAACAATATCATGGAAGACCAAATTGAGCTTTCTAAGTATTAATGATAACGTTAATGTCGAGATTCTGGTTGAGGCAGAAACTGATGAAGAATGGTTAAAAAAATTGATAGGGGACCACAATACATATGAGATAAATAATCCATTGGAGTTTTTTTAGAACAATGAGGATCCTATATAACAATATATAGTGGAAGGTTTTCCTAATCCTTTGCATAAATCTATATATTCTGATCCTCCTCCCCAAATCGAAGTAATTTCTCAAATAGTTGCTAACCAAACTTTTAGGAAAATATCTCATTTAGGATTGTAGTTGTGTGCTTCCAAAGTTTTTATGGATTATTTTTCTCCTGAGTATCCATCATTAAAGATGCTTGATTCTAACACTGTGCATTTTCACTAAGAGGAACCCTCTGAAGTTTCCAAATTCTATGTTCTCTATACACTTCCAAGTGTAGAAAGGACTAAGTGTGGGAGTAAATTTAATCTGATATTGGTTTTACTAGTAATATTATATGCTAACATTTGTGTGAAGTTGTTATTAGAATTGCAAACTGTTATCTGGATAGATCCCGGTTTTCAGATTGTTGGCGTAGGGGCGATAACCACAAGGTCAGGCTGAGGACATTAAACTAAGCACTAAATGGGAGGCAACCCATCTTTTTTCAATATATTTTTTTTTAATTATTATAGTCTGGATACCATTATAATAATTTCCCATCTTAAGTTTTACATTGCACGAGTCAATTTACATTAAGGACAATGTAGAGTTTAAGTGAGGGGGAGTGGTTAAGCATATCGAATTTTAGTATTCACTTTCCTGGATAAAAGTTTCAATTTCTTAGTAAATATTTGCATGAAACCTCCAACTTTAAAGATTTCAGAGTCACGGAGTGTACTTTTTGCTAAGTTTACATACAGAGTTCATACCAAATAATCGAACTTAGAAGTCCTAGAGAACTTATATTTGGTATCCTTAGTCATTGAGAGAGTAATCGTGATAAATTTAACCATGCCGATGGAAAATTAGGTGAAGAAGGAATGTAGGATTAGAGAGTTAATCAGATAAGATTTTCCTGAGAACATGTCCATTACCATAATACTCAGAAATCCCACAAAGAGTTCCAATTTTATAGTAAATACCAAGTAGGACCTGCTGAGCATACTTCCTAAACCACATATCTAAGAATCCAAAAAGGGTCCACAATTTTCTGGTGAACGTCAGTTAGGACCTTATGAGCATACATCCCATATACCACATACCCAGGAATCCTAAAAAGGTTCACAATTTCCCAAGGGTTATCGAACGTGACAAGTAATTCTTACTGTAGTACTATGAGGACCAAATATAATGCTAAAGCAGTCAGATGCAAGCTTACTGTTATTCAACAAATGCCCTTCTAGTTTGTCACCATAGGTGGGAGTTGGCCGGCCTAACAACACACACCGTCCCTGAAGGGTGGGGATGATCAGTCCCAATATCTTCCACCATTCCAAACGATCTTCCGAGTCACCAACTATCTGGTGGGTCGCCAATTAAGGCCTGGCAAACTCACAGTGCTTGGCTAAGTCTAACACGATTTGTAAAGTAATTTCCATAGTCGTTACAATTTCTCTTCACACACGATAGTTGGCCCACTCTTCTAACTTATCCCTTTGTCTTTTATTATTTTCAAGGAATTTTTTTTAAAGATAATACAATCAAATACTTACAAGTCCAACACGCACAATCCCTAATCGTGTTTCAGAACATTCTTTAAACCAATAGTGACGAATCGGAAAACTCTGCCTCCAGCACCGCGCAGCGCAGGTCGGAACTCCCCGATGCTTAACAGTCTTACCCAACATTCCCCTTGTTATGTTAAGAGTTCATGGAAATAAAGGCCAATGGTGATGCATTAAGTATGCATCATAGGCTTGAAATTATTGTCCAAGCCTTGGACTAACACATATGCCATTGTAGACCTATTTTCCAAGTCTTTACTCCACTTCAACTGTAATACCCGCATCTGAATTTGAGGTTAATTATGTTTTTTTTATCCTATGGGTATTTTTATAATTCTTGTAACGAGGTGTGTAAATTATTTTTATTATAGTTACTTTTTGATACTCTGTAGAAACCCCAAATTTGCATATTTATGTCCAAATTTATTAAATTAAAATAACTTGGATGTAAATAGAAGAATATCAATAAATTTAGTCTCAGTGGGGATGACAGACATCCAGAATTTCAATACTGTAATACTCTGAGTCAGATGACAAAGGGCTTGTAACGAGCCCATAGCCATTTGAATCACCTAAATCAGAGGTTCAGATCTCAAGATATGGTCAAACTGGTGAAACATGTCAATATTAGGTCCAATATGGGTACACTTATTCTAGGATAAACCCTATTTTTTTGATGGGTTAGTGGGGAGCCAATGGCGGGAGACACTGGAAGGAGGAAAGGAAAAGAAGAAGAAAGATAAACAAGAAAATAGGGAGAAATGAGAAAAAACCAAAACCTTAGGAGAATGAGAAGGAGATGGAGCTAATGTTTTTAGAGAGGAAGCCTAAGAAGAATAAATAGGATTTTGTAGCTAATAAAGGTATAATACTAAATACCTTTCTCTTTGGGTGATTTTTCTTATACTTGATTTTAATTTTTGTATAGCTTTGTACAGTTAGATTTCGGTAATTTATTTATGTAATTCTATGTTTTCTGATCGATGATCAACTTTCTCCTATTACTAAATAATATGCTTAGGTATCTATGGTTAATCTACCATATATTAACCGTTGAATGTATCTTTTAACTTGGGTGTTGTTTTCTGAAATTTCTGGACAATTTCGCTTTGTCATGATCTTGATCCTTTTAGGAAGTCTTGATGATATTAGAATGATTTGTGGACTAATAAAAGTTATAAATATTTGTCTTATTTTTCATTGTACTTTGGAATTTCTTAGTTTCAAATTATTGTAAATTAACTATGAATATTTTGGTAACATAATGTAATCTGTCCAGTTATTAGAACGATCTTGTAAAATTAATATATTTTGTTTGAGCCATTGATTTGATGTGAATTTTGGATATATTATATATATTTGTGTTAGGTTCTCATAAATTTTTTTAAGATGATCGGACCATTATACTATCCATAAACATCCGAGTTATGAAGGACCTTTTTGCATATTTCGTAAAACGTAATATAACTATTAAGACCTCAAGAAGATATAATTGTTCTTTTTTGGATATGTTATAAATTGTTGATCTAAGGGTGTAAAAGTTATAAAATAATAAAATCATGATAAGTAACCTAAATATTGGTGAGTCTACAGTTGTGTGTGTAAATTTTTTTGTTATAAGTAGATGAAATCTTTCATAATTTGATATCTAGACGTTACTTTCCTTTGAAATTTATGCAAAATGTAAACATTTTGATTATGATTGTTTGGTGAAAATATCTTTGTGTATTGATTGGTTAGTGTGACAGGAAAAGAGGTTGATGTAGTTTTGTGTGTGTAATATTGTTAAAGTTATCACTAATTGTTTTTTAGGAAATGATGTAGGCTTTCAAAGGTTGGGTTTGAATTTCTACTAATGATGGGTTCCAACAATATAATTGTATTGCACAATGGGATCCATGCGATCAGGGGTTTTCTTAAGTCTTGTTTTATACAGCTTGAGCATATTTTATTTATCACCAAGTTAAACGTGAATCCATTCTTTTATTATGTTGATGAAATACAGTTGTGCTTGATCCCTGTGGGTACGTAGGAAGCCGTGTTGCGGTGCAGCATATGTGATTAAGACACACCATCTGCATGGTCTTGTTCTCATAATTCGAGTTACTCATGAATTTTCCACAACTAATTGTCACCTGTATTTTGTGTGGTCATTAATGATGTTTCATTGATCTTTAGTTAATTTAAGTTGTTTACGATGAATTTCAGTAGTGAAATATATGAATGATTTCTATTTAATGGACTTGGATGGAACAAATTGGGCTTGGACTCCAGATGCATATGTGACATTTCGGACTTTGGAGTTAGGATTTTTGGAAAAAATCAAGACCCCAAATTCGAGGTGTTACATCAACCATGTGCTGGGTGCATGTATTGATCTTGCTCGTGCTAAGGGAGTACCTTCCAGGCACATGTCGTGCATCATTCCTGTGATGCAAATGGTCTATGCAAGTTCCCATAACTTGTAAATCTGGTTAGCTTCTTTTCCTAGCCATGCCTAATTCACAATTCGTGCATGCCAACACCGTATACCTTGATAAGAAGTATAAACGTCCAATGAATGGACTGCAACTACCTCATAAAGTGTGGCAACAGTCATCTCTTATCTCGCATGTCGAGCCAGATGATATGAGATACCAAAATGTTACAATCACCCCCTAATTAGATCATATGATCAACAAAGTGTTGGACCGCGATGCGGATGCTTACGTACCCTACCCTTACCATGAAGGGATCAAGCACAAACCGTAGTTCATCCAAAGGGACATCTTAAATAGAACAAGCAACTTAAGGTCATTAAGGCAAATCCAACATCGATGCCTAGGGATGATTGTTTTAAAATATATGCTAAGCCATATAAAATCCACATTACCAACAATTACCAGCTTGTGTCACAAGGCCAAAGGCCAAGCAATGCCTAATTTTTTATAGTCTAAGGGATTCTCGTAAGAGATGCACAAGATTGTGTATAATTGATGCCGCTCGCAAATATGCATTTTCATGTTCGGGAGATGCAAATTTCCGCAACATTCACCATAGTGATGCGTTCTCGATAAAAAACAAGCAATATGATGATGCTTCCTCGACATGCAACATAGGTAAGATAATGCTTCTTGTCCTATATATATTTTTAACCAACACATCCTCCCTATATATGTCTTGTTGATATTTCTACATATTGATAAAGGGGAAATGTTCTCCATGTACCGACTCCCTCCCTTTCCACGACATGATGCTTGCTAGATAAAGCATCCTCGATAGGTAACACAACAAAATATTACGCCACTTTGTAAGCGAAAAGCAAAAAGATGCATTGGCATCATAATGCCTCCACGGGTAAGCAACATTGATAAATTCGCATTTCTTGGTAAGGGACAAGCATAATGATGTCGTCATAATGCCAAGTTAATACATCACTTGCACCAAGTGTGCATTGAAAGTCAAGGTGATGCATTTCTCCTAGCAATTAATCACAGAGTACGCGTCATCACTAAATAGTGAACTTCGGAACAAGATGCATCACTTTACCAAGTGTGCATCACAGACTTGAGGAGATTATCAATGAAGCATTCCAGAGTATGCAACACATGCCCGAGATGATGTTCATCTCATTTATTGACGCATCTAGAGTATGCGCCATACGAAATATGCTGGTGTTACAAGGATAATGTAAAGTTTAAATGTAGGGAGGGGTTAAGCATATAAAATTTTAGTATTCACTTTCATAGGTAGAATTTTTTCTGTTTTTATTTGCATGAAACCTCAAACTTTAGAGATTTTAGAGTCACATAATGTATTTTTTGCTAAGTTTAGATATGAGTTCTGACTAAATAGATGAACTTAGAAGTCCTAGAGAACTTACATTTCGTATTCTTAGTCGTTGAGAGAGTAACCGTGATGAATGCAGTATCAGAGAGTTAATCAATCATTAGTGGAGACCATTCTTTGAGTGTGGCACCAAACCTTCAATACTCATTTAGAGTGTTTCATCTGCACTAACTCCGAGATTGATGAGCTACTCAACCTCGCACCCTTTTTGATTTTTTGATTGCTAATTCTATCAATCATGAGGATGATACCAGAATTGCGAATAAACCTCATCCTTATAGTCTAAATTGAAGTTAGCACCACTCTCTCGAAGTAGCAACAACATAAACATACCATCATCATCAAAAAGTGCAACAACATCAAATTTATGAAGAAGTTGAAGAGTTTAAGGTTTGCAAGAAATGAAAGAAGAGAAATTTTATATCCAAAGTTAAGATAAAGTAAAAAGCACAGAAAAATAAAAAGATGTAAGTTTTGAAGTTTATGTAACCAAGAAAATACCAAAGTTGTGATTAATCAAGTGCTAAAGTCCTTTTCCTACGAACGATTCATATTAATTGCTCATCAAAAAGGTAATAAAAGTAAATAAATAAATAAAATTTGTATATCCTTTAATCAAGGTCGTGGAGAAGAAGAAATCTATAAGAAAAAGTTTCAAAACAACAAGTAATTGAAGAAGAAAAGAGTACAAGTTGTCAAAGTTCTAAGAAGTTCGAAAGTTTGTCATCAAGAGTTAAAGCTAAAGACGAAGACATTTCTATTCGTTGTCGGAGTAGTTTTGAATGTACATCAGATGAGAAGGTGGGTGAGCATTCCCATCCTCGTATATGGTTGACTTTCTTTCTTAGGGATCATCAGAAATTCAAATTAGTGTCACCTTTCTATGTGTAAGTATTCTTTTCTTTATCCCATTTTGCACACATGAGCGACTCATTTCGATCTTTTTTGTATGACCAAACAGTGAGGCATAAGTCGAGTTAAAATATTTATTGGTTGCTCTTGAAGTTGTGTTCCATCATATGGATCTGGTTTAACATATTATTTTTTCTTGTTCAACAATTAAGCGTACTTATGATTTAAGAATAATGTTCCTTTTACTTCTAACTTCTTGTAATATGTGCAGAAACTCTATGTCCTCATAGCTCTTTGTGAAGTAACCGAAATAAATTAACAACCCATATACCCCTGAGGAACGAACTTGTTAGTGATATTGTACTCTAATCTATATTTGTGAAGTAAATAACTTGGAATAATTTTTCTTGGCTAACAACCGACCACAAATCTTACCCAACCCACCAAAGCATGTGGACTCCCAAATCTTACTAGTTTACAAAAGTATCAATTGAAATAAAATGTTTGAGGATTTTATAAGAAATTTTTTGTTGTATAGCATATATAGTCTATCTTGGTGACAGAAACTGATTATTTAAGTTTTGAATTGAGCAATGACGTCGTCACGAAAAGTATTTGTCTATTTGTCATCTATATTGTTTCAAAAGGATTTTGAATTTGGATTAAAAATAGATTCATATAATAACTAAAATCATGTCTAGAACTTAGATTTAATCCTTTATCAATTAAGTGTTTAGCTATTCATGGATGTAGAAGCATTCATGTTATACATAAGAGTAAAGAAAATTCCTTACGATGATATATAACCGCTCATATACCCTAGCTCTTGCTCCTTGTGTTGTCGATCTCCTCCAAGAATTGCAAACAGTGTAAAAAAGTGTCTTCTTGGGGTTATGGAAGTTTTCTCATGTAGTCCTCACTAAATCTAGGTGTTATATTCCTAGTGGGACCATGTTACCTTGATTTAGAAGTCAAAAACGCGTCTTAGAAGTGACCCCCATCGTGCTACAATTGGCCAATACAAACCCCTCATAAACACCGATTATAGAGCCTCAAAAACAAGAGTTTTGTTTATAAAATATCACCTACAATCGGTGGATAAATCCTCCTTAAGCGCCGATTGTAAAAGTCTTAAAAATGCAGTTGTATGTATAAAATATCGTGCAGAATCGGTTGATCTGAACCACCCGTATCCACCGACTATGGGCTATCTTTTTCTCCGACTGTTTTGCTCATAACTTCCTCATAAGAACTCGAAATAACATCATTATTTTTGCGTTAGATTCGTCTTTCAAGTATCTAGATTCTACTATATGGTGATAAGAAATTATGGATTTGAACTGGTTGAACTTGTATTTGGCCCTTATTCACTTATAGAAGTTGACTTCCTTGTTCATTTCATGTCGCAATGAATTCCTTTATTTTTCTTTGCCTCTAGACACTTGAATACTTGGAGTATTTCACTGTTTAGCTAGGTTTTAGCCATTTTCATTCTTATTAGTAGGATTCACCTAATAGAAACAAATATAAGAAAACAATAGTAATAGCAAGTAATATGCAAGAATTATAACAAATATTAGTATGGATTTGACACTAAATCATGTAAATTATGCACTTATCATTGTGCTAAGTTTGAACACTGAACTTAGAGTAGAATAACTGGAAATAGAGACCACGGGGTTACTGAAAATAAACTTAGACATACGTTTAATTATTACTTTGTTTGAGATACTTAGATTTCGTAAATATAATATTTGGAAAAAGGTTTTTAAGAACAAATGTTTTAGTTTGACAAACAGAGAATAATGATATTTTTGATATTTGCTTCCATGTCACTAGATTTATATTCTTGTTTGTTGTTATTGTTTCTACGACGCATGATTTGTTATATATCATAAGTAGAAAAATATGTGAGTTAATTGATGAATCTACATAGACTAAACATTAAAAAGTTTGTAGTTCCTACAAAAACGGAGGGCATATAATTTTGATAAGTCATCCTATATTGTGAAATAAGATCTGAAGCAACATAATGAGAAACTTGTTTACTTGATTAGTTTAAATGGTTTCAAAATTGATTAAGGAAACAAACACGTAAGACCGTTTGTTACATATGCACAAGTAATTCATCGGATTTTTATTCTAACTCATATGATGCTCATGAAAGTGACAACATGCTTGTTACTTTTTGACATGAAAACCTTGGGTGAATATAATGTAATTTTTTGAATTGAAATTGTATTTATTTTTGCTTTATTTCATCACATTGAAAAGATATTTGTAAAACAATTAAAAAAATATTCTACTTATAAACTAGTTTTCACTCATTTGATTCTACTGCTAAAGTTTTTATTGGTTGCGTGTGATTGCACTAGACAAAATGAGTAGGTAACATAGTATGCGCTCTTTGCTACGTGATTGACTATATGTATATTGCTTCCAGGGGGTTATTTGCAAACTTACTAATAATCCTAGTATGGCAAATTAATAAAGCATTGAGAAGGTTATGATAAGGTGCTTGAAATGAACCTTGGACCTAGAAATACATTATCTAAAATTTACCACAATCCTTCAAGGATACTGCGATCCTGATTGGAATATCCTTTCAGTTGAATCCTCTAAGGGATAAAACGATTCAATCCTCTACTAGATAGAAAGATAACAAACATACTAATCCAATGTGATAGTACCGCGGATATTGCAAGAGTTGAGAACCGTTAATTACAACGGTAAAGTCGACACCCTTTTATAAAATTTCTACTCCCTAACCCATTGTCTCTCAAAAACAGTGTTAGGGTAAGATGTCATTTATTATTTTTATAAGGGTATTTTTGTAAAACACAAACTATCAAATTATTCCACGACCCTTTTGCATCAATCGCATATTCCACGACCCATAACCTAATTAGGTTATAAACTTACGACCTTTTTACAAAATAATGCAACAAAAAAAAATTGAAAAAGAAAACAAATGTGCGTGATAATTTTTTTTTCTACAAGTGTGATTCTGAACAAGAATAGAAGTGTAAAAGCATCACATTTGCTCACAGTGCAAGAGTGATTGTAAAGGATGTTTTACTCGGCTGTTTTATCACGGGGACGTCGCGACATCGAAGAACTGCTTGAACAATTTTGTCCAGAGCCGCGAAACATCTTAAAAAGAGCGACCTCATCGTGACTCAAGTTAAATTATTATTGAAGAGAGGTTTTATTAAACAAGTTAAATTATTATTGTTTTATTATTATTTCTTTTACTCACCTGATTGCGGACCTGTATCACAGTAGTTGAAAAGGTTGTCGTGCTAGCCTACCAGCGAGCCTCATGAGGAAC
>JAJJMC010008370.1:316890-351287 GCA_023531435.1 Papaver californicum | reverse complement strand
CCCCCCCCCCCCCCCCCGGGGGGGGGGTTAATACCAACTTCCATGTCAAATTCTGCAGTATTGCGCCTTCGGTGACTCGAACCCAAGACCTCCTGGAGCGCATCAAACCTGTTAGGAACGAGGATGACCAGCTAAGCTAGCTACCCGTTATTATTATATTATTAATATAAGTATTATAAGTATTATTTTTTTTTATTATTTATTTATTTTATGAGGAGGCAATTTTATTAGAAAAATAAAAATGTTTACAAGGAATAGGTTGGGAGTCTAGCAACAAGCTAAGCCCCAACGCCTTTATGAATATCTACCCCTATTATTAGTATTTAGTAAAATTATTATTATTAATATTATTATAAATAAATGAGTACTTTACAATGAGTTGGTGGGTAGTCTAGCAACAAGCTGGGCACCAACACCTTTTTGGATAGCAAGTCCTAATCTATGAAAAAGAAAACTATCAACCCTTGCATTAGCATCTTCACTGGCTAGGCAATTCTTTAATCTCTTTAAAAAGGTTATCATATCATTACCTAGTTCTCCTAGAGTGGAGAAAGCCAAAATGCGAAAATTGTATCCATGCGCCAAGCACTTGCCTAGATATTTATTCCGTTTACAAGTGAAAACATTAGAAATAGCTTGACCTGGAGTAAAAGAACGAATTCTACTACCTGTGAAGGGTGAAACACCAGTAACATCAAAACACACATCTAGGCCATTTTCCAAATTGTAGACCAGAATGTCTGCGGGTCTCAAGCCACTGTCTCTCTCTGAAAGAAAACCCAAGGAAACCTCTTTTCTGGCGAGCACACCTTCCTTGTAGCAAATATCCGATAACACGTCTCTTACCAGGTCGTGGCGAAATTTGAGTCCTACATCACTCGCACAATGTAGATCGTGGTCCCCATAAATATCCGTCACCTTGGGTATAAATCATGAAAATAGAAATACCAAGGCGATAGCAAAGAACATATTTAAATTTCCTGACCCAATACATTGGTTGAGCCCACTAATGGGTACAACCATGAGATAATCTTAGGCATGTTTAACTTTGTTGCACTGCCAAAGTATGGAGTCGCAAATAGACATATGAAACTTATTGGGTATCTCTTTCTTGACTACATCGAAGTATTGTACTGCCAGGGATTGCATGGGATGAGGGGCAATATCGTCGATGATAGAAGCAGAAGGGGATAAACCACATACATGTTTAAAGGTCTGAAGAGCAGCATTCTGAAAAGTATTACTCGCACTAAAGACTGAGGAGTTACGAAGAATAACCTCTTGTACAGGGCTTGTCTGGATGTAGGAAGAAATAAAACAATATTGACTTGTACCCAAAATTGAGTATATGCCCAGACCACCATCATGGATGGGCAGTGAAACAAGTGTTTGTTGCAAAAGGCCAAAGCGTGTACCATCGCTAGTGATCAACTGCCTTAAATACTTGAATAAATACGTATCAAAATGTGTATTTTCCTAATAGAGAGCTTGGGGTTGTGTTGTGCGCATAATGAAGTAGAGTCGGGAAAATCGAACACACTTGCAAAGTAGTAACAACTCACTTTGTGGGTCTTTTAGTTTATGGATATATAACTGCCATAAGATGAAGAGTTTTATCAACTCTAGCCATAACAACCTCACTGCAAAATTTGGAGCCTAAACTCATAGAACCACCGAGAAGTTTAACCCCATGGACAGATCTGTCAATATTTGATGGAAATGTCCCGTCAATTTTGCACCTGGGATTTACAGTAGGCCAAAACACTTCCGTTTTACTAATGTTCAGGTGGAGACCAAACTTATTTCCTTCAGACTGGATGATATTGAGAGCCCTTGATACCTTAAGGTGTCTTCTACAATCGTACCATCATCTAGGTACCAAGCATGTAGACTTAAGGTACATTGTGAAGCAATATTCAATATTAAAAGGTGCAAGGTAAAAACAAATAGTAAGGGACCTAGAGGGTCGCCTTGTAGCACTCCTTGGGATGAAGATAAGATGTGGTCACTATAGTATAGACGCGCGGTTTTAGCATAACAAAACTCGACTCATCTAGAAATGGAAGGGCATTTACTTCTTACTTCTTGTAGCATGGATGACATGTCGATTAAGTTGAAGATATTAGCAAAATCGATTAGCCTCATTGACAGAACCTGTTGGCTACCTTGTGACTCCATCAACCTATTGAATGAATGAAGTATGCCTTCGCCACCATAAGGAATTTCCACTCCAAACTGATAATTCCCAAGGTATGTGCATATTTATTTACAAACTGCGGTTGTAGCAAGCTTTGAAACAAGCCTCCTACATATAGTCCCAACTACAATGGGCCTTATCCCTTCTCCAGGTATTATAAGTGGTGTAAGTGGAGCACTTGCGATATATTCACCCAAAGAAGAGGGCCATTTACCAGCTAGAAAGAGATTGGTGACACCCATAATGGAGATTAATATGTCTTCTGCAATGGCAGCAGCAGGCCCGCTCAACGTATCCATAAGGTGTTGAGCGCGAAGTCCATCTCTCCCGCAGGAGGTGCCTTTGGGGAAGCTTTTAATGGCATTAAAAACTACGGTGGTTGTAACTGATATAGGTGCAGTTTCGAGGTTATCAATTGGCATATTGAGTGTTGTGGCCTGGTGATGTTTTTGCTGCAAATCAGATAGTGTAGAAGCATTCAACGGAGCAATACCACTATATGAAAGGATCCTAATAGCTGCAGTGTAGTGGCCATAACTGAGCTTCTTGCGACAAGCTTGTAAATTGGTGGATTCCTGCTTCTGCTTACCAGAATGTTTATTTTGTTGTTTGTGATGTGAGTGTTCTAAAAGTTGTTGAATCAAAGCAAAACATCTAGGTGGCTCTCTCCATCTTAACAAGGCTTGGTTGATGGTGGAGATCTACAATTTCTTCCTAGTATCAGAGCGTTCTTTCATAGTACATTTAGGGATATATAAAAATTGAGGGTGCATATAGGTAGTAGGAGCAGTTGTATCCATGACTGTAGGTAAATGCGGAAAATTCTCAACTGATTAGTAAAAACCAAAATTATGAAAGAAAAAAAAACTAGCTTAATTGGGGGATTGTGGAAATAATAGGGGGCTAAACGAAAAGATAAAATAAGGTCATCCAAAAGTAATTCCTAAAACCCCTTAACCATATATTTTTATAAATAAATAAACTATCCCCATTTGATTAGTCCTAATATATGATTAGTTTAATTAATTAATTAGATTAGATTAGTTATATAGATTATAATGAGGATTAAAATTAGTGATTTTTTTTTGTTGTTGTTGTTTTATGAGTAGAGACGAATAAGAGGTTTTGGTAAAAGTGAAAACTAGGGTTTGAGAAATGAGTAATTCTAGTGGAAAAATTGATGTTGGAGAACCTTCAAATAACAAAGATGATTGTGTTGATGGTAATCTCGACTTAGATTCTCAATTCGATTGGGTATATAATGTTGGTCGATTAATATATGAAGCCGAAAATAAGGGTGCAAATGAAGAACCTCAAGCTCAAATGAAGAAATCAATGCGTAAAATGAAGAACCCATAACTCAAAATACTCAGGTAAACTATTGGTAGTGTACAAATGGTCGAGTTTTTGGTTAAATTCGTCGAATCATTATGGTAAATCAAAGATACATCATAAGAGTTATCATGGTCGGGAGGTTACTACCATGACGATTCTTCAAACTTCGTCATGGTCATGACAGTAAACCCTAACGACCCTTACCTGCAAATTTTCCAATTTATGAAAAGTCGTCATGGCCAACATATCGACCATGACGACCCTTACCTAATTGATAAGTTTTAGAAATAGTGGTAAAAGATTCGATACTCAGACTCGTAAAGATTTGATTTTTAAACCTAATTTTTAATACTAAAAATAAAGAAGATTAAAGTAGAATTGATTCAAAAATTGTGGAAAGAACTGAGACTACGGATTCCACCATTAGCCAAATTTTCAAGTGATTTAGCATGAATAGTTATCTTGCAACTCAAACATTCAATTGATTCTAAATATTGCCAAAGTTAGATTTTTAAAATAATAGCTGTAAATCAAAAGTATGAGACATCAATAGCTCTAAACTAAGTATGACTCATCAAAAGAAAACAAAACTAATTGATGAAAATCACTATTTCAAATTTAATTTAAGCAAATAATCATAAAAGAATTACAAAAAATTAATAAAATAAAAATATACCACTTTATTATTGGAAAAATGGCTTCCTCCGTCGCCTCATCAATGAGGTCTAGCTCCTCATGTCAAACACCCTCTCAAAAGATTGGTACATGGCTCAAAAGTGCTTGAGAAGAAGAAAAGAAGCTAAAAATAATAAAACAGGAAATCTGCAACGTTTTCTGGGCGTTACAGATTAACTGTTGCAATGAAGCTGAAGATAAACGTTAAGAAGCTGAAAATAAACGTTGCGATGGGTTGAAGAAACCGTTGCAGCTGAAGATAAACGTTGCAAACCTGAAGATAAACGTTGATGATAGGTTGAAGAAACCGTTGCTTTTTCTTTGTTTTTCCCGTCTTCTTCAGCAGCAGCAACACATAATTTTCCTGAATTGATTTTTTTCGCTCTGTTTAGCTTCCTAAGCTTGACCCAACCTTCCTAACCTCTTTTATGACTTGGTACAACCTTTTTCTACCCCACGGGAGCAAGGAATCTCCAAGAGAATTCCTCCCTCCAATTTTCGGTCGAAATTCTTCGATCGAAACTCCTTCCGATTTTCTGTCTCTCTCACCTTATATAGCAAAACCTAAAACCCTTTCCTTAATCGATAAGGAGTAAAACTCCTCTTCAAAACAACCAACATTTCCGTGATTATCCTCTTGCAATAATCAACCTGTTTCCGGCAAGAATAGGGATTCTTCAGCTATTTTTACGGCATACAATACTCCTTTTGACGTGTTTCAACACGCTTTAGTTATTACTTCATGAATCTTTCCTTTCAAACCAAAAAATCCGGTTCCCAAATAAATCAGGAAAGCTTCACGCCAAAAGGATTTTTCCTGCCAATTTCGGGATTTCAAATAAGAAGGGGGTGCCCCTAATCCAAAATGCAGGTGCCTTCATCAGAACTCCTGGGGTGCTTTTATCAATTTTCTAAGTGCCTTTAGTAATTTTTTCCCGGAGTGCTTTTATCACTTTTTAAGCCAATTTTTCCACAAATGTTTATTTCTCAAAAATACCTACAAACCATATAAAATCACACAATAAGTAGAAAATCGAGCACTAGTAATATAGAGAATTAGGAACAAATTAGACACAAAAATGTGTCTATCACTAATGTACTACTAGTTAACCCAAGTTTGAATCCAGTAATTTTATTAATCTAAGTCTAAATGTTTATATCATTTGATGTCGTCATGGTCGATAACTATGGACCGCGGCGACTCTATAGGTTATCTTCTGTATTATATTGTACTTAGCGCTGCTAAGAATCATCATGGTTTATAGTTTTGGACCATGACGACTTTAAAGCTAAATTGAAAATAACATGACCGTCGGGGTTTTGTATATATAATCAACCCCCTTCTCTAGGATAAACTTCCCCAAACCTTTAGTTTTCGTCGTTTCTACATCTTATATTTGTTTTTGTTTTCATTTGAAAGTGAGACATCAATGGCAATGGCAGAAATGGGAACCAGCTGAAGATACTGACCTTGTTAAATCTTTCATTAAGGTGTTTCATGAATGTCTGGATGAAATTTATTCAATGTTATGGAATAGAGTGAAAGAGTTTTATTATGTGCTCACCACAAATCCCAAAAACCGAAAATGAAGAGACTTACCGTTTCGATTCAACTACATCAAGATTTTAATTCGAGAGTTCGTTAAAGTTAAAAATGGTGAACGACCATCATCCCCAAGCTCCTCTTACTAAAAAAGTGAGTAACATACTAACATTTAATATTTTGTGTACCATTCTCATAAGTTTATGTTTGCAAACTAACATTTAATTCATTTAATTTCAGCTGGAACGATTTAATGGCCTATGGAGAATACCACATGGTGAAAGAAAGTTCATTCATGTGAAAGAACATGGGGTATTGTACAATCATACTCATAGATTCATTAATGATGTATTAATGTGCAACATATATCGTTATCCATACTAAACCTCATGTAATGCGAGATTGATGTAATGTTATTTTGTTAATGAAATCAATGTTTTTTATCTTTCCAAAGAAATCAATGTAAACACAAATGGAGACAATTTCTGGACAAGGTGTCGTCATGGTCAATTAGTATCGACCATGACGACTCTATCTTCCAAAGGTGGGTTTTTCCTGGATGGTTTGGTGTGATAGGGTCGCATCGGTTCATACCATATACCAAGACGACTCATATATGCCATTATTTGGGGAGATAGAGTCGTCATGGTCGACACCAATAGACCATGTCGATCCTGCTGCCAAAGTTTAGTTTTTCCGGGATGTTTTAGTGTAATGGGGTCGCATTGGTTCATACCATAACCATGACGACTCATATATGCCATTATCTGGGTGAGCTAGAGTCGTCATGGTTGATACTAGACCATGACGATCCTAGCTTCAAAAGTTTGGTTTTTCCTGGTGTAGATGGTGAGTTTTTGACGAGGGATAAAATTGTAAAAAATTTCCCTTTCCTAAGCAACAAGAACATATATATATATATATATGTGTGTGTGTGTGTGTGTGTGTGTGTGTGTGTGTGTGTGTGTGTGGTGCATACTCACGCGCATATGCTTAATATAGAATATCGTATCTCTACCTATATTCCGCAAGTGAATTAAGAGTGCAGACTCTTTTTAAACATTCTAAATCGCCCTTGTAGCATCCTCATACTCATAATAGTCATACCATATCGAACTAGTCTCAAGTCGCGTAAATTCCACGACTGAATTCCTTGAACTTTCCTCGAATGCGCATCGATGTTCTAGCAACATCCATTAAACTCGGGAATAGCTAGTGCTTAAACCCTGAAATACATCATAGCTTAATGCTTCATTCATAACGAATGTTCTCCAAATTTCTCTTATGAGCTTAAAGTATGCTACTTTAGCACTTCGCTTAAATATAAGCCATAAATAATACGTTACTCCTCTTGGATACGCCACAACGAAAAAACAATGCCATAAAAGGGGCATTGAACCTCTCAGCTAGGCTAACCCTAGCCTTTTC
The DNA here is from genome assembly GCA_023531435.1 of Papaver californicum. Lineage (NCBI taxonomy): Eukaryota > Viridiplantae > Streptophyta > Magnoliopsida > Ranunculales > Papaveraceae > Papaver > Papaver californicum. The sequence continues at coordinate 344,109 of JAJJMC010008370.1, read as the reverse complement.
TCGTATTAGCGTCGAGATAGCATTAGTTATTTTTCTTAGCACTGCATTGGCACCAATTAGCCATAATAGCGCTAAAAGTGCTAACTTTCCTGATGCTGAACTCTAGCGACTGAGAAGTGCTAACTAATAAAAAAGGGGTCTTAGCTAGCACATTTTAGCCTATTAAGGCCTTAGCCAACGTATTTCCACCTTGGAACCTAAATCCTAGCACCGAAATACTAACCCTAATCTAAGCGCCAAATACGCTAACCCTAGTAGCCAAGTGCGTCACAAGGCATGTACACCTCCAAAGTTGCGTCCCTAGATACGTGACGTCCTTGCTAGCTCCGAAATTCCCTTGACTAGCTCCGTGATTCTCTTGGTTACTCCATGGTGCCTTTGCTTTCTTCTTGGCGCCCATGGATCCAATGCGCCCCTAGTGACCTCCGCTTCCATGGCCTCCGCGCCCCTAGTCGTGACGTCCCTAGACTTGGAGCCATTGGCTTCTCCTCTACGTTCATGGCATCTGCGCCCCCTAGCTGTGACGTCCCTAGCCTTGGCGCTCTTGTCCCTAGCTTCTACGCATCCCTTAGCCTCAACGTCGCTATCTTCTCCCATGCGTATCTTAGGATAAAACGCCTCCAAGGCCAACACGTCTACAAGGCTAGCGCATCTCTTCCAATTCCAATATGACTCTAGCCATATTTAGTGCAACTCTAAGTAACGGCCATGACTAATGCGCCCTTGGCTTAGTGTAGCCATACTTAGCGACTTATCCACAAGTACATCAATGCTAAAACCTCAGTGCTAACTATACAATTGAAGTGCTAACTTCGAACCTCCTTGGTACTAGCTTCCTAGCCCTAGTACAATTAACATTTACGAGAAGTTGTGCATATTGGTCTTACTCCTGAGAAGTTAGCACATTATCCTTTTACACTAAATGAGTTAGCACCTTCTTATTTGCGCTAAGTAGCTAGTGTTGCATTTGCTAGCTATTTTCCTCAGAAATACGCCTTTCTTCTTAATATAGGTCCAACATTGAGTCTTATATGAATTCCAGTGGGTTTCCTTGCTCAAGGAGCCCTCTACAATATTTTGGCCTCAAATGCAACTCAGACTTACAATAAGTCACTTCTGAGTTAATAGTTAGCCATTAAATACATTACTTTCATGAAAGTACATGGCCAATGAACTTCCCCAACTCGATATTAATCAGTCTGACTATTAATCCAATGAGTCGTACCACTTGTCTCACTGACTTAGCAAGTCATTTGACATGACTTAACTTAATCAAAGCCATAGTGGCTTTTAACTCCACTATTTCCATGAGATATCAAATACAACATGGGGGGTTCTCATTGGGTATTGGTCTGGCGGTCTACGACATCGTGGGTGGTGACACAACCCCCATGAATAATAAGGTAACAAGAAGAGGGCGGTTATAGAGTAATTGAGAGGATAAGGAGTAGTGGTCATACAGGTTTTCCCTACTTTCCAGGCACCACCCCACTACAATCTCCATAATCATCACTTCTCCATATCTCCCCATACTTCCACGACTTACAAGAAAATTAGTGTGTCCTCTTCAAACTATAAATAGATGATTCTCATATATTCCAAACAAGACAGAACAAGACAACCACACAATCAGTCTGAAGAAACCAAAACTTGCAAAATTAGCGATTCCTCTAAGGAGAATCCATTCTTCTTCACACACTACTGATATTTCTCAACCTTCTTTGCTTCTCTCCCGTAAGACCTACCTTAATCCTTTCCATCTTTGTAATCGAAGCTGGACATGAACGTCCATTTCTTGGTTTAGGCTCGTCCTGTTCGAGCTTGATCTCTCGTACCTACTTGAAAGTACCGCTTTGCAGTATATTTATTTTCACCCTAAAACACTTGGATGTTTTTGTGTGCTAGTATTGCTCAGTTCATACCATATATCATAACGACTTATATCTGTTATTATTGGGTGAGTATGAGTCATCATGGTCGACAACAATAGACCATGACGATTCTTACCCTTGATAATTTGAGCAAGCTTTTCAGACCTGCAGTCTTCAACCTGCTAAATTTTTATCATGATGACTCCATCTCTGGGAATTCTACTATCTTAACAGAGTATGAGTCGTCAATCTGTAGAAAATTTCAATGATGACTCTTTCTCTAGGATAGTACTTTACTACTAGAAAAATAAAGTCGCCAGGGTCGATATATAAAGACCATGACGGCACCCATAATGATTTAAGGCATAAACTACTTCAAACTTGGCAAAATTACAATGTTTTAACAAACCATTCACATTCAAACCAATCCACTACCACACTTATTATACCAAATTAAGTTGTACCTAATAAATGTAAATAAATATGAGTTCAAGTAAGGTAAAATCAAATTGTACCTAAGAAAAGTAAAGAACCACGAGTTCAAGTGTACTTTTGCAATGTCTTAAAAACAACATCTCCTTAACCATGACCACGACCTTGATGACTTCCCCGACTAGCTGATCTCTGGCCTCGCTTAGTAGGTCCTTGATTTCCACGACCTCGTCGAGCATCTCTTTGGATTCTTTCTCCTTGTTCAGCACCTTCGCCTAGTTCAGCACCTTCGCTTATTTCACAATCTCATTGGCCCTCTTTGCCTTGGGTGTAAGCACCTTATTGGATTACTTGACTATAACTTTTTAAGACCTCTAATTTTAAAACTCAGCTCAACAAAAAAATTGGTCGCACCGGGGTTTTCAATGTGTATCAAGTAGTCAATATACTGACTTTGTTTTTCAGGCATCAACGCCTTTCTCTTTCCCTTCAAGCAACACATTCCCTTGATCATAATCTTCACTAGATCCCTCTATTCACATTAAAACTATAATCGAGGTTACATACTGTTTATGGGGAAAAATAAATTAAAGGGTAATTTAGGAAAAATGGGGTGAGCAGGTGATAATTCGTCAATCCTTAAATATTTGTACTGCTGAAGTACTTTATTTATATTCGAGAAATCAATATGTACAATCCTGGCCTCAACCAAGCAATGGTTGTTCCAGTCTTGTTTCAGTCACAATGGAGAAGGAGAAGAGTTGCTCTTAGGGAGGGAAACGGGAGAAGGATTGAGGCCAGAGTATCAGATTTGTGGGATGTAATAGGTGTGAATAGCTATGAACAATTCTATGTGTGAGAAGGTTGAATGATGGATTTGTTCGATTTGAATTGCTTTGTATTATACTTAGACTTAGAATTGTCGCGTGTTCAATAGATTGAGAAATCTATTTTATAGTCATAGCTATTGTAACCGTTCACCTGACCTCTTCTCTGGAAGAAAGTGTCATGGTTGAGTAGTGGTAAACTGGAGAAGGTATTGACAACTGCTCCCCACTTCGATTAAGGTTTAATTACGGTTTCTCAGCCCACCACTCCTCTACTCAACTGTTGTTTGAACTTTCCAGAGTTTTCTCTGTAGTGGGTGCATTGCTGGACTATGTGTCGTAGATTGCCAGACCAATACCCTAGTGATTATCCACTCATTTGTGATATTTCATGTCTCGCGTAATTTTTGTTGTATTTAGTACTACTAATAGTATTAAGTCGAATAAGACTTGCTTAGTCTTTTGATTGAAGGCATATCTCTCTTGACTAGGCTGATAAGTCTTAACAGACTAAACATAAAATAAATATGTATCTATTTATGTGTAAGGAACAGTATGTTCAACTTAGTCAATTTTGCACCGAGATACTTATTTTGTAGAAATAAGCGTATGCTGCTGAGCATGAGAACATTTATATAAAGCCATAAAATTTATGAGTGTGAGGCCACATATAAAAACATATGAGTGAGATGCCACACATATGAATGAGACTTAGTATGGCCTTTGATAGGCAAATTAGGGTTTTGAAGCTTGTATATGTGAAGCAAACCCAAATAAGCAAGCATTAGGAGCTAATGCTAAGGTGGATGAGCTTAGGAGCTAATGCCTAGACAAATTAGGTTTAATGCTAAGAGGTATTAGTGTTTGGGATTATACTAAGCTGCCTTAGTTTTTAGCGCTAAGACTAAGCCTCCTTAGTTGAAAGGATTAATAGTAAGCCTCCTTAGTTGTGAGGATGGTACCAAGCCTCCTTAGTTGAAAGGAGTAATACTAAGCCTCCTTAATTGAAATGAGTAGTACTAAGCCTCCTTAGTACTAGGAGCTAAGGATAAGTGCCTTAGTATTTGTCTATTGTACTAAGACGTACAAGTTTTCCTATTAAACTAAAAAACAAGAGTTTTGCCTTTGGAACAAAGACACACGAGTTTATCCCTTTGGAACTAAGACGCACGAGTTTTACTTATTTGAACTAGGACGCATTAGTTCAGGGAAAAAGGGTAAAAACGCCTAATTTTGGACAAAGAGGTAAGACACATGAGTTTTGCCTATTGAAGTAAGATGCACGAGATTTGTTTTTTAACTAAGGCGCATTTGTTTAGGAAAAAATGTAAAACGTCTTAGTTTGGTCTTTTGAGACAAAGACGCACATGGTCTGTAGCAAGGCTAAGACGTATTAGTCTTGTCTTTGAGACAAAGACGCATTAATCTTGTCTTTAGACAAAAACGCACATGGTTTGTACAATAGAACTAGTACGCATTAGTTTTATGTTATAGTCTTTTGTAACGCTTTAAATCCAGCGTCTCCTTTTTGAGTTAGGGTTTGAAAGTATTCTTTGATCGTTTGAGACGCTTATAAGTGTTGCGAACTTAATTTTAAGCGTTTTAAAAACCCTAAATTGAATTCTTTTCACCCACTTATATTAGTTGCCTCTTTAAGCAAGGATTAATGTGACTGCGATTGGGTTTGCTAGTACAAGCTATGAAATTGCGTCTAGCATAATTTTGACTTTGAATTTAAGCACAGTTGTGGTAACTTTAATCAAATAGTTCATATGTAATATTCTATATAAAGCTATATAGGTATTTTAGTGAGTCGGTATTGTTCAGTTAAGCATGGTTACTGATATAAGATAGTGTTTGGTAATCCAATTACGGAGTATAACACCAAATAATACTCAAGTTGCTCTATAGTAGTGGGAAATCCATCTAGGAGCTTGAGATTTTATGTAAAAATCATAGAACATCTGGGAATGTCGTAGTAAGCACCAGTATTGTTCTGATGACTTCGTACAATAGTGAATGTTGGTCAATCTATTGAATTTGATCGTATATGTAGCTGGCCATACATACAAATATAGGACATGGATAAACGCCTGAGAGAGGACAGGGATAAGCACCTGCCTAAAAATTCTTTGCAGAATTTTGAAGTTTAATATTTCTTAGACTCGAGTCTTGAGAATCTTACTATTTTATCCTTGTCAAAACTCCACCATCTACATATACATATAAATGTATATATAGTAAAAAGAGAATAAAATAGACAAAAATACTCACGACGAGCTTTAGAACGCTAGAGTCAGTTCTGGTGTCGGGTGTAGAAGTAGAAGCATTGTTGATTTTCCACCCACGAGTATCTATCTGTATCACACGACCATGGGAGAACTTTTGGTACCATTCCAAGTAAGCATCTTTTTTCTTGTAAGATTTATTCACATGCTTCCAAAAAGAGATATTTACCTTGCTAGCATGCCTATTATCCCAATGACTGGTCTCCGGTAGAGGTTCGTAAACCACCTCAATGCTAGAAACTTCAGAACTACATTCATCAATTTTGAGTTAGAATTTTGGTACATAATCCTCATCACGTGACTCTTGAATATACCCAAGATTCCATATTACTCTCAAAGGATCATACATTGAGAATCCGGTAGGTTGAAACAAAGGGCCATTGTAAAAAGCGACCTCTTGCATTCTATCAACTATATCTCCCCTATATGGATCAAAGACTACATCTTTGGTTATCATGTTGTCCAATTTTTCCCGCATGGGTAACAACATGGACTTATGAAACTTCTCCCGACCCCCAGTGAATGTGTATTTCGTCCCTCTTGGTTGAGCACTGGTCAATTCTTCGTTTACATTAACGCTTTTGTTGTCTTTGAACAATAAAGGAATTTTTTTGTAAATCCACACATATACAATCATCAAAATAATAAAACAAGTATTCATCAAACAAAAGATTGAAAAAGAATATTAATTCATCCGACAAACAAATATGATCACTTCAATGACCTGAAGTAGACTTGTATTTCTGTTGATTTGAGAAGTTTGTTCCCTAGATGGTTTGTTAGCTCCTCATTCACATGTGCTATGATGGCAATCCTCCACGAGTACTTACTTACATCTTCCAAAGGATGCAAGAGCTGGAGATAGTGTGTGTTGATCTTGTTTCTTAAGCTGTCATAAAACACCACAACCTCTAGCACGTATAACAGATAAGCGGCGCTGCAACACGAACTTCTACCTCAGGGAGGGGACCATTTTATCTTTCTTTTTTAAGGGACCCTGCATATATTTCCCTCAACTCCACAAGGTAGAACTCTCTCTTCCGGTATATTTTTCCCATGACCAACTTTGACTGCATCGTCTCTTCATCCCAGCCAAACAAATCTTTGCTCAATTCATAAAGTTTACTCCAAAGAAGGGGTTTCTTAAATTTGTCTCCAGTGGATTTTCCTTCGACCCAAAGCCCTAAAATCTGTTCTGTATCCACTAGTACACAATATGGATTAAGATGATAGAAAATCTACAGTTAAACTAGATGCATCCTACACCATCCACATGGTTCCACTCCGAGCCGTTTATTACATACCATAAAAATACTATATCTTTAAATGTGGCTAAGTCATAAACTGTAAACGCGTGCAGATATCGATGAAAGATGCTGAAATTTCAACAGTTCTTATTTGACACACTTATTACCGTACATGTGGCACTAACTGAGTCGTTTATTTTTTACCAAAATTTACTATTTTTAAAAAATGGATGTCATGTTGTAAAACTTTAAAGCCTACACGTGTCGTGAACTAAGTGAAAAGCGATGTAATCTAGGACGTTAAACTCGATGTTTCCAACTTCGTGCGCCTGAGACTAATCGTACTGTTCATTTCATAATAATTTTTATAATATTTTAAAATTTGAGGTAACGTGATTAAATCTTAAATTCATTGATATAAAATTCATATTAATAAATCAAACAGCTCCATGTTTAGCTTTGCTATAACATTTGCAAATGAAAATAATAAAAATCATTAATGTATAACGTTATCTCTTTGTCTTTTTAGGTTTTGGTGTCTCCCCATTATTTGAATCAGGTTTGTTGCACGCTCTTAGCGCCAAGCCTCGTAAACCTATTTCTTGTATTTCCAGGTGCAACATATATCTTTTTTGACTTCTTAGGTGTTGTTTGATTCACATCCGGTTGATCTTCGGGCAGTGTTTTCCCACAAATATGTTCTGTTTGTAGACTCTCGGTTTGTAGACTCTCGGCTTGTTGACTCCCTAAATGTTGATATCCTATGGACTCCACATTCTGTTGATCATCTGCTATGCTGATAGGTGCTACAAAATGTGCTCTTGGATCAATGTCTGATTTCTTATCAGAAACTTGAACAACAACTGGTTGTTTCTGAGGATTTCCATGTTACGGAGTTTCCTGCAGCAAAAGAGTAATATTTAGGATTAATGCAAGAAATATTCCCAAATCCAACGTGAATTTAATTAGTCTTGTGAATTCTCATCAAGACACGGATAAAATTATTTTCCAGCAATAACTATCTGGAATGATGGATGTACTTTTTTAACGGTCATTGAAACACTGCACAATGCAACACTAGCGCCTATAATCAAATCGGTAACCCAATATCCCGATTTAGTAAGTTAATTATCTAATTTACACTGAAATTTATGTTTCATTTAGTTGATAACATATTTGTGTCTCATATCATTCTTTATACAAACCAGATAAACTGATTTACATAAAAGAATGTATTTGATGAATAAAGCAAAAAAGCTTCGAAACTAACCTCGTCAGTAAAAATACAGTTATCTTTCGGCCAAGCCACTTGACTTCCACGAGCATCGTGTAATGTCTCAAATTCTCTAGTATGTATGGTAAAAAGGAGTGTTGAATTTACAACCCCATTAATTAAGACATGATTGTCACTAGCAAGATCTTCTCCATGTACTATCCGGTTTGCAACATCATAAAGAACCTTACCTCTAGCAATGATGATTTCCTTAGATCCAAACCAAAAGTCTCATTTTTGAATTTGTAAAAATATACGGCATATGAACATCATAGAGAGGAAACTATGAATTAACATTATAGATTCAAACGCCAACAACATAAAAACATACATTTCCAGATGTCGTAGTATGATGTTCCCCCGTCGATGTGGGCGACTTCTGCAGAGATATTGAAGAAGTAGTCTGGGTAATAATAGTAGAGTTCTACATAACACTAAGAAAGTACTTCATAGATCCATTAGAGCGGTTGCTAGGTGCAAGAGTTACTTGTGAAGATAACCACATATCTCGAATTGTATAGGTTCTCTAATTTACACTGCCATTCGTGATTCATAGATTTGATAACATGTTTCTTTTTCATATCCTTCTTAATAAATACAAACTAGATAGACTAGTTTATGTAAGAACTATTAAAGGAACAAAGCAAACAAGCCAAGCAATTACTAAACTTAGGCTTAGGAGGGTCAGCAAAACGCACATTATATTTTGTCCAAGGAATCATTTTCCCAAGAGCATCTTTTAATCTTTCCACACCATCATTTTGTACGGGTAGACAATAAGCTCCCTTTTATACTTTATCAATAGAGATATAGTAGCATGGAACCACATCATCATTACCCTAACCATGTAATTGTTTGTCTTTCTTACACCTGAAAAGCTCTACCTCTAGCCAGGGCCATAAAATCGCCCCCAACCTCTAGCCAGGGCCATAAAATCTCCCCCAAAATACTGTATTTTTTGCCCTACAGAAATATATGGCATATGGACATCGTAAAGAGAAAATCAAAAGCGGTATTAGATTTAAAATCAAAGTAAAAAAATAAAAAATAGACACCGGTGGAACTACTTTTGGTTTCTTGATCTGAGATTGGCTTGGATTAGGTGGAGCCAGTGATTTTACAGTCTCGGTAAAATGCACAGGTTTTGGTCGACTTACCTGCAACTGTAGAGTAGTATATAGTATTAGTATATGGCATATAAACACCGTTAAGAGAAAATCAAAAACGGTATTACATTTAAAATGCAAGTAAAAAAAACATACCTTTGGAACTTCTTTAGTTGTCTTAATCTTAGATTGGCTTGAATTAGGTGGAGCTGGTGATTTCACAGTCTCGATAGGTTTTCCAGATTTTGGATTACTTACCTGCAACACTAGAGTAGTATATAGTAATTGCATAACAAATATACCAAAGTCCAATGTGAATGTGTTGGTTATGTGAAGACACAGCTAAAATCATTTCCTAACCACATAAGTAGAAAATTAGAATGAAGGGTATACCTTTTGTACAGTTATTGAATTATGGCACACTGCAAAACTAACTCATTATCAAATAGGTAACCACATTTACGGATCTATAAGTTTTTCTAATTTTCACTAGCATATGTGATTCATACGGTTGATAGTATATTTGTGTCTTATATCCCTCTAAATGAAAACAAGGTAAGATTGGTTTGTGTAAAACAATATTATATGAATAAAGCAAACAAGCCAAGCAACCAACCTTGTGATTTATGATGGTATGACCTGTTGGACAAAAAATAAAAGTACCAATACCAACATCTTTTAAAGTTTTTATCCTAGCCTTTGGTACGGGTAACGTGATACTTTTGTCAATAATATCATCAATCCGGACGTTGTGACAGTCAATGGTAGTCTTCATTTTTTGGGAAAGTAACACCTGTACTGGCTTTAACGGGTACGATGTGCCTGTGGCAACGATGTTAGACTCCCTTTCACACCAAAGTTTACATCTTAATCCCTGTAGAACACATGGCGTATGAACACCGTATATAGAAAACACCAACACGGTATAGATTTAAGTGCCTGAAAAAAATATAATTACTTTTCCCGGTGGGACTTCTTTGGATTACACATTATGAGATTCCCCCGTAGATGAAGGAGATGTATACTTCTTTTAAGAAAATAGAGACACTGGGGATTCATTAGAAGGGGCCGTCGTTCTTGTACCAGGAGAGTGTTGCTTAGATCCAGCAGACTCTTTCCAACTTCCATAAGATTTCTCTTGTGCAAATTTCCCATCATTTTTTGAAAAAAAATCAGGTGCATTTGCCAACCGATCATCCGGTTTTGAACATATCTTATACTTAGATCGATCAGAAACATTGCTAGGTCCTCCATCGTTTACCTGCTTGGATGACGGTGTACTTTTCTGATTTTCCTGAAGTGTGCGGTTGAACAACGTTGGAAACAATTAAAAATTAGTTTCCTAAGCACACACTATCCAATCATAACTCAGTTCACTTATTATTCCCCAGAATTGCCTAGTATAATGCACACAACGTCTGGTACGGGTTGTCCGTTAGACACCATGGATGTTGTTAATGCCCTAAGCATATTTTTCAATTCCATATGTTGTTGATCCTTAGCTACCATATGTTAATTTAGTTTATCAATGGAGTTTTTCTTGGATTTTCTCGATCGTCTTCCTCCAGTAAATGCTAGCAGTCACCCCAAAGACATCTCATCTCACACGCCCACTGTTATCTTTTTCGATCACAAGAGTTAGGGCATCCTCGTTATGACCATTTCTTTTTATCTCTGTCGTTGAGGATCTTAAGCACTTATTTGAAGGAGTCGAATATTTTAATGCGTCTGTACAAAAGCATTTTACTTTACATGCAGTTTTTTTATGGTTAATAAATGATTACCCTTCTCTCAGTACACCGTGTGGTTGCAAATACTCGGGAAAAATGGCTTGTGTGGTATGTAGGAAAAATACTAAGTAAGTCAGACTCACAAACTGCGATAAAGAGTGTTATATCGTTTATAAAAGATGTCTACCATATAACCATATATTCAGATAACAGAAGGGGTTTAATGGACAAGAAGAACACGGTGTATCTCTGGAACCTAGGACCGAGGAACAAATATACGAGGAGGTAAGATCTATAGAGAATTCATGGCGAAAGGGACCGGGGAACATGAAAGTGAAATTGGTGCAGGTTAAGCCCGGAAGAGGTGGAAAGATAAAAATGGAGAGTCCAAAGGACAATCAACGGAAAAGGTCAATGGGGGGTGGCGATAATTATTGGAAAAATCTCAATATATTGTTCTGGATCCCCTCCTATTGGCGACATCATCTTGTCCACCATTGTATAGATTTCATGCACGTCGAAAAGAATGTCTGCGAGAGCCTCGTCGGAACATTGTTGAACATAGAATGTAAGACGGAAGATGGAATGAATGCTCGAATGGATTTTCAGGCTCATGGATTCAAAACAAAGTACATCCTAAGACAGATGTCAAAGGAGGATTTGTACTACCTGTAGCATATTACACATTAACCCTGGAAGAAAAGGACAAGTTTTGTCAAACATTATTCGAGTTAAAGGTTCCGCAAGGGTATTGTTCAAACTTTTCAACCCTGGTGAGTATAAAATCACATGACTATCACATGCTAATGCAACAATTTTTTCCCATTGCGATTAAATTAATTATGCCGCCACCAACAAGATACGATGTTATCAGGTTTTGTTATTTTTTTCAGAGCAATATCAAGTAAAGAAATCAAGGTGGCAGAGCTAGATAAACTGCAGGATGATTTCTACGTAACACTGCGATTATTGGAGAAATACTTTCCTCCATCCTTTTTTAATATCATGGTTCATTTAACTGTGCATCTTACCAGGGAAGTTAAATTATGTGGTCTTGTATTCTTTCGATGGATGTATCCTTTTGAAAGGTGCACGAAGGTTATTAAAGGGTATATGCAAAATAGAAACAAACCCGGAGAAGGCATTGTTGAAGAGAATGTTGCAGAAAAGACAATTGAGATGTTCAGTGAGTACTAAAGAAACATGAAGACAGTTGGAATTCCACCTGAAAAGCATAACTCATATGACATTGGTGAAGATTCAATTCCTTTAGATGGAAAAGGAATATCAGCTGGTAAATCGACGGTTATCAGTGCTGAATTATAGGAGAAAGCGCGTTTATGTACTGTAGAACTCGCCTGAAGTTGTTCCTTACATCAAGTTAGTATTAGTTTTAAAAAAAAATTGCTTTGTTTAGTTTTTCTATTTTTTGGCATGTTAAATTTTTTAAAAGGATAACAACAATTATCATTGTACTGCCATCCGACACGTTGATTTTTTGTACGAACAATATCCTAATGAACGAGAAGCACATCGACAGAAACGACGAGTGAAATGTTCGGGGAATGGCTAAAAGAGGAGGTAAGAGTTTGCAGAAAATGTTAGTTTTGCCATGTAATGTTTTCTTCAAGATGAAAGCTAATCCGTATAATGTATTTCAGGTTATGAGAGAGTAGGCAGTGTCAGTGAGAGATTAAGGTGGCTCTCAGAGAAACCGAACCTTGATGTAATGAAATATGAAGCATACCAGATCAATGGATACATGTTTCACACACAATCTTCATGAAGGTTCAGTGAACCAGGATAACGGGTTTACGTATAGGCCACTGACACGAACATTGGAAAAGAGGGAGTAACCCTTGATCAGGCGGATTATTTCGGTGTTTTACAAGAGATATGGGTGTTGACTTATCATGAAGATAAAATGCCCCTTTTGAACTATAACTGGGTTGACAACAAATAAGGGGTCTCGAAAGAAAGATTTGATACATTTTGGTTGATCTTGATATGTTAGGACACCAGGAGGACCCATTCATTATAGCTTCACAAGCTAAGCATGTATTTTATGTGAGGTACCAGGAGAATGAAAAAAAAAAGTCAATTGTGTTAGTATCACCTATGAAAAACTATAGAGATGCATATGATGATGTCGACGAGGAATTCAGTACGGCAATTCATTGTCAGAATAAATTTAACTTGCCTCTTGTAGATCCACTTGACATGCGCAAGGAATCCAGGGATGATTATTATCGGACTGCCTATAATGGTAAAGTTGTACGGAAAGTTGTACAGAAAGCCAAAGAGAAATCCAAAGCATGACATGCTCAAGCTCTCCCAATTTACTGTTGTTGTTGCCAATGTTGCCAATTTGTTGGTCATTTATGAGGATTGATCTTGGCTTTTTCCTTGGGTCGAGACTCGAGTTTGCTCTATTATGAGGTTTCTAGTAATTGTATGTTGTTTTTTTTTTCTTTTTCTTTCATTTATGGATTAACTTTTTTCTCTTGGATTTCAAACTGGATTCCCTTTGCTTCTTCTCCGCCATTCTGCAATAATACAAGTTATCAATCTTCGGTTTTGTTAGTGAACTTATAGACTGGTAAGGACCTTTTTTATGTAAAACGTATCAAGAACTTCATAGATGATAGACATGCTTTTCATGCGAGAAAGCATTGTACTAAAGGTTACTTGGGATTCCCTCTCCTTTTTTGTTGCACTATGTAAGAAAGGAGTCTATAATACATGTTTGTAACTTTATTCTAGTTTAATATAATTAATGTTTTGCTTAGCAAAAAAAAGAAATATGATTAACCTTTCTCCTAAAAAAATAAAAAATAAAAAACAACCTAAGAGACAAACACATGTGCACAACACAGATATTACACACATGTGAATCTGAAAAAACAGAAACATATAAGTTTTTTTTAAGAACAAATAAGGTAAGGTGTGTTAGAAAAACCTAGCGGACACTAGTATTTATAAATTATTTGTCGGGCATAAATTCTTAAATCTTAAATCAAGTCCACAGTTAACCAATACGCTATACCCCAGGCTTTATCCATGCTTTCATTCCTCGAATTATAACATGCCCATCAATAATCCTAGCTAAGTTGTAGAATTAGCATATGGACTAGCCCCAAATTAATATGTAAGTTGTAAAATTAATTTGTGGACTTGGAGGCTCGATTCCCAGTTACTGCCCATTTCATGTACCCTGTAACTCGAACTGGCGTGTCTAAATGGTATCTTTAGGACACGCAGAGAGTTTCCCAACGGGAATGTATAAATGGAGCCTTTTGGACACGTAAAACAATCTACGAACTTGCGTGTCCAATAAATCATATCCTTTAGACATGCATAGAAAACTCCAAAGTGGCGTGTCTAATGAGCTAACATTTAAGCCACACATAACAATATATGAACTGGCATGTCCAATAAAACTACCTTTTAGACACGCAGGGAAATCTATATAGTGGCGTGTCCAATAAAACTAACCCTTTAGACACGCTAAAAAATATTTGGAATGGCGTAGCAAATCTATTGCACACGCCAAAACTGTTTCATGTGTCCATAGATTGGTCTATAGGCATGTTCATTGATAACCACAAAATGAGTGTTGCTAAATGATACCTTTTGGACACACCATGCTTAACGTGGTTTTTAATGAACCGAATGGACACGCTAACTAAGTGTAACGTGGATGAATATGTCAGTAATAGACACAAAGTTTTTAGTGGCGTGGCTACATCTATGATTTCAGATATATAGTCACGCCAAAAATCAAAAACGTGTCAAAAAAAAATAAAAGTGGTGTTGCAAAGACCATTTGTGTACTAGTAATCGTCAGGAGTTATAGCCATCTCGCCAAACGAGAATTGGAAACAATCGACTTCAGGGTAAAACCTCTCACTGAAGCAAGATACCGCGACCCTGTCAAATGCAATCATGGAGTTCTGTACGGCAGGATACAAACCTGTGTTCTCGATTAACTCTCTAACTCTTTGACATTCATCTTCTAGTTTCAAGTACTTCATTTTTACATAGGAAGACTGGCGTCGAAAAGACGTACGACATTCGTGTGATCCTACAAAATGGAGGTAAAGTAGGGAGAAAAAAACACAATCAGAAACAAATCAACAACAACAATTTAATTAAAAAGCAAAATTGAGATTCTTACAATAGTCTAATACCACGAGCTGGGATATGTAAATAGAAATTTTCCTCCATATAAGGATAACCCTCTAGTTTTTCCATTACGTCGACCTTCCAAAATCAAGGGGGTGGCGTGAACGTGCCTCGTGGGTATGGCTTTTTCCTTTCCCTTTCCCTTGCCCTTGTCTTTGACTTGCACCTCCTTCTATTCTTGCACCTCTTACTCTTCCTCCTCATCACTAGCACCACCAAAACCACTAGATCCACCAGTAACAGCACCACCATCCCCATTGGTCTCATCAACATCATATTCAGTTTCTTCATTTTCATAGTCTGAAGTCACATCAGATGGAATGGAGGAGGAAGGAAAAGGGAAATCCACTGGTGCGTTATGTTGGTATACACGTTCACGGATAGAAAAAGGTATCTCCTTCGGACGTTTTCCACGATACGGACCACCCCCTAAGAATTTATCATTGCGGGGAGGTTTTGAATAAGGAGTGGGCACATGTTTTTCCTTTTCTTTCTTGGGATTTTTAAGCATACTACAATTGAAATTACACAAAAATCAAAAATTAGAACCAACATTCATAGACTCAGTACAGAGGTCGTCATGGTCAAAATTTTCGACCATAACGACCCTCAGTTAAACCACGACGACCTCATAGTTATACAATGACGACCCCTTGGCAAATCTGGGTGATTTTTTTCATATGGGATTGTTATGGTTTATTAAAGGGTCGTCACAGATTATAATTTCAAGTCGTCATGGTTTTATATATTTTCCTAACGACCCTAAATATACTCTTCGCCTTCAGGGAAAGTAACCAGTAGGTGTCGTCATGGTCACAAATCAAAGACCATGACGATTTTTCATAAATTTAACATGCATATGAAAAGTCGTCATGGTCTAAGATTTGCGACCATGATGACCCTTTCGCTGTAACTGCAATTTTACGGTTTCTAACCTAGATTCGCACTCAAAACACACAAATAAACAATCACAACAAGTAGAGTAATGGGTTTTAGTTTACTTACTCTCTAATTGAGGCCATTTCATTGAACAATTCTCCAAGGATTTAATTCAAGGTGCTTCTCGAATTCGACTTTCCTTTTAGTTTCTCTACGATTCTAGGTGGACTTACTTCTCTTTCTAATGCTTCGTAGGAGCCATGTTTATAGAAGAAGTTAATTGTCGATTAAAGTTTTCGAATCGCCAATTACGATGATTAATTGATTTAAAAAAAAGATGGAGGAAGAGGAGTCGTTAGGGAAAGGGGAGGAAAGGGTGAATTTGATTTTTAGGTTTTAGAATGAAAACAAATAGGAGGCTGATGGGATAAAGAATAATAGGGTTTTAGGATTAGTTATTAGGAAAGAGTAAAATAGAATTTTCACTACCATTTAGCACCTTCCTATAATTTATATAGTGTATGTAGATTTCTAATAGCCCTTTGTTATTTCCGCAAGCCCTCAATTATGCCAGAAAAAAAATAGAAATGCTACACCTACCGTAATTTTTACCGCCAAAAATCTGAAGAGAGAAAATCTAACGATTTCTGGATGCCCTTTACCATTGGGATCAAAAATGGGTAAAAATGGGACCAGACAGTTGTAAGGGTCGGAATTTTTTATGGAATTTCCGTCCATCGGGCTAGCATTTTTGGAAAAAAAGAAAGAAAGCAAGTCAGAAGGATTTTTTGCAATCACCCGTCAGTCCAGGTTTCATCCGTTAGTTTTTGGAAAGATATGGGTAAAACCCAGGCATGCACCAACGAGAAACTGATGCAGTAGGTTGAAACTAATACGGAGTACTATATAACTGTGAAATATATTGAACTCACTACCACCCTTCTGTCTATAAATAGAAACTTTTTTGGAGTATCTATGGTTATATAATTAACCATATGCACGTAAATATTTATGTCTAGCAACCTACTATTCTCCATGCCATGTATATCCACTAAGTTTGCAGGTAGCTAGCCTAAGCTAAACTGCGAGTAGCCTTCATAATTATCCCGCGAAATCGTGAAGTAATTGCGATCCCATCAAATTTTGATAAGGAAGATTCTGCTCTACATCTAAGATAGAGTACTGGACCTGCTCATCAACACCCCCAATATGTTCTCTAGGGTAGAAAAGAGGATGTGGAGCTGCTGGTGAAAATGACAAGCCATGTTGTTGTAGACCGAGAGTCAAAGAAACCCCAGTTCCAAGATTGTTCTGCTGATTCACCCCGTCGTTGCTGTAAGACGAGAAATCCAAGTCCTCAATGTCAAAATTCTCATTAGATACTCTCCCTGCTGCTACTAACTGCTGCATTCGTCGTTGCTGCTGTAATTGCTCTTGTTGCTGGTAGTTGTGGTAATGAGAATGTGTGTTTCTACCATTTTCTATATGCTGATCAATTTTATCTGGCATGTTGATAATGGAAGAGAGAGTTTCAGAGTCACCCCGAACAAGTTGGTCATGTGTTGGTTTGTGATCCTCGGAGCAAACTTGGGGGTTTCTATGAGGGTTTGGATTCAGCCGGCTGTTGTCGTCTAGTGATATTCCTGTAATCCAATCTGATGAAGAAGCTATATTGTCTTGCTCCTTTGTTTCTTCCACGTACATTTCTTCTACCATGGGTTTCCATAGCCTAACTCTGGCGTTAATAAACCAATTTGACACCTATAAAAACAATGAAAGTTATCACTTTTAATACATTCTACTATTTAATAATCATGTCGAAATAAAATAAGGGTCTTATCATCTTAAAATATTATTACTGTGCTGATGGATGGATCCCAAAGAAGATTTTTGGCATCCATGATGCAACCAAATAATAATAGTATGAGATATTTTTAAAAAGATTGAAAAAATGGTTGTAGACATGCCTGGCTTCTTGAGAGTCCTGTTTGGCGAGCTAAAATGTGTTTATCCACATCACTTGGATACCTGCAATGTTGCAAAAAAACAAAAAACAAATCAACAACAAACCACTTAAAGAGTTTTGTAACTGGATTTAGCATGCGTTGTGCTTAATTTAGATAAAGACCAAATGCAGTTAATAATGATCAAAAGATGGTAGTTGTTGTGTCGTATCCAAGTAAAATGCTGTATGCTTCAGAGAAAAAAAAAAAAGTAAAATGCTGCATCAGTTCCAACTGCCCTGCCCGGCGATATCACTGTACAGACGTTAGCTACTACTTAGTTTAGTAGTACTTGTAAGAAAATGAAGACGAAAATGTACAAAGAAACAAGAAAAACGCATCTAAAATCTAAATATTAATAACATATCTTGCTTGTGCACGTTGTACCTTAGTTTCAACGTTTTCACTAATAACAGCATTGTTGGTTACTAAATGTATATGTATTCAGCAAACAAAGAAAATAAATACCCTGGAAGGAAGATATGTGGTTGAGAGAGAGTGAAAGTGAAGAGAAGTATATATTTACGGGTGAAGGAAGTGTTCGAAGAGCCAAGCACGAAGGACCGACACTGATCTTTCTGGTAGACCTCTTTGGGGTCTCCAAGGATGACTTTCCATCATGGTCATTTGTTGAAAAGCTCTTTGTTGTCTGAGTGTTTGATCAAGAAGCCTAAGCCTTGGTGTTTCTCCTTTAGTGGTCCCTGGTGCAACTGGATCCTTCTCTCCCATTGCCTTCTTAATTGCCTTAATTTGATCAACAATCCCATCTCTTAGGCACCTAAAATGTTTTGACATAGCCTTTGATGCCAAACATGAATATGCAGACGCCGCTCCTCCCCCGACGACTGCTTCAAACGAAGACACGGCGCCCTTCATTTGATCACAATATTGCCTGTATCTTCTATCCACCTGAAAAACAAATTATACAAGGAAAGAAAGAATGAGATAAATAGTTACAGACTTACAGTGCCATGTAAAGAAAGAAAAGGAATAGATGTTTCTAAAGATTAAATCGGAATGAATGCTTACTTGGACAATATATATTAATGTCAAGGCCCCCACGGGGTTGCTGATGATCATCAATTAGTTCAAAAGATTCATGTCCAAAGATTTTTCGGATTAATACTGTGAGGAATCCCTCACCACTTACTAAGTTTAAAAAGAAGAAGGTTTTCTTTTTGGGGTTTTTTTTTTTGTTTTGTTTTCATCTGGTCTAGTCTAGTGATAAGAAGAAAATAAGAGATTCAATTTTTTTTTTTTAATTTTAATTAAAAAAAAATACTAAAAAAAAAAATTGTACCTCTTCCAACATGGAAATCAACTTGGTTTTACGTTTCTGCAATTCAAGCAGGTCAAGAGAGTACAGGAATGATTGCTTTCTTGAGGACTCAGTACTACCATTTTCGTCTTCTGATTGTTTCATTTTCTGAGATTTATTCTGCGTCCTCTGTACTACTTGCTGTGTATCATCATTTTGTTTAGTTCCAAGGTTACACAACTCATACAGCAGTTCTTGAGCAGGAACTAAGTATTTTGAATTCTTCAGTTGAATATTCGTTTGTTGATAAAAAGTATTATTGATTAAATTCCTCGCATCTTGCATGTTTGTTTGTTGAGGAAAATAACCAGAAGCTGATTTCCCAAAGAACCCATCCTGAAGATCTTGTTGATTTTTGGCTCCTGACTGATCAAACGAATGTATTCCTCCAATAATATTACTTCTGTTCGAAGAGAGGGAAAGAGAGAGTCCTTGATTACTACCACTTGGTTTCTCACAAGGATAAAAACTTCTAATATTATTAGAATCATCATCTACTATAAGTCTGTTGTTGTTATTCATGTTTTGATCTTGCCAAGAAGAATTTTGCTGCTGCAGTTGATGATGATGATCAGAAGATGTTGCAGGAAGGATTAGATTCTCACTACTTGTTGTTTCAGAGATTAATCCACTACTAGTTGATAAATTTGGATAGGAACTAATATTCTGCTTGGAAGAAGAAAAGGAAGCAATACTAGGGTTAGTAGTGGGTTGTTTGTCGAAGAACTCTTTCCACATAGAGTTAGGATCAGCAGAAACATCTGTTGTCGATGATGATCGATGATTAGTATTATTATTAAAAGCTAACATCTCCATGCCAGTTGTCAAGTTGAAGACTTGTGCTGGATTTGGTTCAAAACTTTGCATCTTATGATGATCAACTAGATTCACAGAAGAGATATCTGATGCTGGTGCTGATGACGAAGCGTACCAGTTTTTTGGTTTCTCTTGTTGAGATTCACCAGCCATGCGACATCCAAGTAGTTGTAGTAGTATATTGTTCGAATGTATTATGTTATGATGATTGATCAATACATATTTAGAAGATCGATGACTCTGCAGAGAGATAAATCATTAATAAGAACTGAACAAGAAAAAAAAAACATAATCAAAATCCAAGTTGTCTGCTTTTGAGTTTTGATCAAATACCAATTAAAAGTTTCAAACTCTTTATTAACTAGTCTTAATTATTCTCAACTAGCAGAAGCAAAAAATTAAACATTTTTTTTTATTTGGCTGTACATAGATGGGTTTTGTGAAGTTATGAGAAGACTAGAGGGGTGGCTCTTACCGATGTTTGAAGAAGAGATTATATCTTGTCGTTATTAATTACTAACTGTCGAAAATATATATTGTTGTGGTAGTAAGGAAAGGGGTGAATACTATAGATGTTGTTGTGGTGCAGGCGGTGGTGGTGGGGGGTGGGGGGTTTGGGAAGGACTAGTAATTTGTGTTAGAACATAATAGCTAGGTTTGTTTCTTCTCATAAAGAAAACTGAATAAAAGATATGGACACCATTATTTGGTGATCTCTGTCTCTAGTCTACTCTCTACTACTATTCTTCTCTAATATACCACTGCCAGTACCACCACGTAAGGCCAAGTGGGTCAAATGTTACTATACTTCCTATATTCGTATAAAAATACATCCAAAACAAACTTCCTCCTTCCCAAATCAAATCCTCTCGAATCAATTATTGATTGATTTTTTGTTTTTATCTTATTCTTACTCTACCTACGTCATAACCTTTTATTTTGAGAACTAATAAAATCTTACCCAATAATATTGCTTAAGGATAATATCTTGTTTACCTTTTGGGTTCTTATAAGTACTATAATTTTCAGTAGCAGCAGCAGTAGGTGTACTTTGCAAGCCGCCACATGATATTTCTCTGTTATATACAGTACTTCGAACTTTACATGTCAATTTTTTAAATTTGTTATGGATCAATAGAAGCTGAAACAAGCAAAAGAAACACTTGATAAGTCTGTCTTTTAAGATTTTTATTTTGTTTGGAACGATAAATAGTTTGGATAGAGTTTCGAACTCACACCGTTGATATCATCCGCTAATGACCTTACTACCATTCTAGCTTCAGAATTAGATTATGAAGATGTTATAGTACACACAGCTTAATTGATTGATGGTGGCGTGGGTCGTTTTTAACATTTAAACTCTTAAATATATCTTGTTCACCCCAAAATATTGAGTTATTTGTCATTGATTGTATAAGGTTTATATCATGTTTGTTTTTCTTTTTTCTGGATGTGATTCATCTGAATATGATTAAAATTACCTGATTCATCTAGATCTGACACAAAGTGTTTGTTTTTTGAGTCAGATCTGATTCATTTAACTTAAATATGTAAGTTAATGGTTTAGTCTAATGAGTTAGGGATATTTTCATACCTAACTCAAATAGGTCTGAGTCAGGGGTTAGATTTGTTTCAGCTCGAGAGTCAGATCTGACTCAAAATGAAAAACAAACGGTCTGACATCTGACTAGGTCCGAGTCAGAGGCCGAGTTAGATCCAGATATCGAGTCAGTAAAAAACAAACATGGTGTTAGTTTAGCATTTGGCTAACTGAGAGCGTTGACCTTGATTGACTTCATTGAAGTTAACTTAGTATTAATTTCACGTTACAAATTTGATCATTTTACTAACTAAACCTTGGTATTTGGCAGTCTGATATTTTATG
Organism: Papaver californicum; assembly: GCA_023531435.1. Taxonomy (NCBI): domain Eukaryota; kingdom Viridiplantae; phylum Streptophyta; class Magnoliopsida; order Ranunculales; family Papaveraceae; genus Papaver; species Papaver californicum. Next base: position 322,249 of record JAJJMC010008370.1, on the reverse strand, counting down.
CCCTCCACATTTTCTATTAAAAGATTTCGCTATTTAGGTAATGTTCGTCGTTGGTCCGTAATATTTATTTTAAGATCCAGTCGTTAATTCCTAGATTTAGGATTTAGATGAGAAAAAAAGTAGGAGTACACGGAATATGCAGATATTGCTCAGCCTATACGGGCATGTAGTAAAAGGGTGTACAACTAGTGAATTGAACAACAAATGTATGTGTTAAATGATGAACTCGAAACCCGATGAATGCTCTGTTTGTATACTGAACAGTCTTTGCTGGCATTTGATCAGACTTTTAGTTAAGTGGATGTTTCATTTCATCTTGGAAACTTTTCGGGTCTTTTCTTCTCTGGTCTAAACTAACAGAACTTTGTTTCTGAGTTCATACTAGCCAATGACCATAGAGATTCACTTGAGGGAGAGCGAAAGAGAGAATAGATGCTGAATAATGTTCTAAAAATGGGTCTGGAAAAGTAAGAGATGAGGTGGTCCAGTGTTTCCAACTCATTCCTAATGTAAAACCCGTAATATCGTACCCGGTCCGACCCGGCCATCCAACTCTCTCTCTCTTTAAAATCTTACCTCAATCATCCAAGTGGGGACATCACCTCCACCTCTAATTTCTTTTCCATTTTACTTTCTTTAAGTTTCTATGGTCCCCACAACAGTCGACTTCTTCGGCCGCTTGCCTTTTAACTTCACCCTAAACCGGACCACTCTATTTAATAAAAACAAAATAGAAAAGCCTTCATATGCACCCATACATCATCGATAAGGGCTACCTATTTATTCATCTCATTTGGCTATTGAGGTGTTTGATTATTCCATTCAATAAAAACAATCGATACAAATTTCACTCTGATTGTAAATTTAAATTTAGAACTCAGTAACAAAAGAAAGTGTTAAACTAACAAACGTATCCGTGGGATTATGCTTCAAAAAAAAAAAACTTATGTAATAAGTCATTTGATAATATTTTCTTATTCTAATATATCTTCCTGTTTCATTAAAAGAAAAAGTTCTTTTATCAGAATACTATTAATTACTATCAATAATAAGAAAAGGAATCTCAAAAATAAAAATAGGAATCTAATGGGCCTGAGCTGAAATTATTAGTACATTTTCTTCGGTTTTATTAATATTTCAAACTTAGGTGACCTTATGTTGATCTCCATATACTTTATGTTCCAGTTGGAAGATGCAGTATCGTGATGCCTGATAAATTTGAATCTCCATCCGTATCAAATGGCCATACGAAGCCAGAGAAATAGTAAGGCGATACAAATCTTCTTTTTATTTAATTGAATAGCTTATTATCTAGGTATATATAAAAATCAAATAATAAATATACGAACTCATTATGTATCTATGAAACAGGTATCTCCGATTTTAACCGAGCTTATTCATGATCGTTAAAAACAGGTGTTGATTATTAGCAAGTGGGTACCAATTCATGTAAAATAAAGTAACCATGTCTGCTGGTTGGATTCCTAGAATAGTATCCACCCTAATAATTTTAATATCTATTTTTTAGCAATTATAAATTTATTTATCGTTGTTATATAATTATTGAAAAAGTTGGCTTGGTAAAATAGTTCTCATGATCAACTCTGTTGAGAGTATTTTTAAACTGAGGATCTGATCTAAATCATTCTAACCGAATCCAATATATTTTTCTCATTGTTTCTACAACGTGATAAACATTTAAAGCTTAGCTAGGAAACCCCATACTATTTTGTTCAAAGTAATGAGAATTAAGATATCACTTTACTGTATAAAATTACTATTTAAGCGTTATTATTTGATGATCAACGTAATTTAAAATTTTAAATTAGTTTATTTATTTCTTTATTTATTTTAATGGAAAAGATGGTTTATTTCCTTACCACAAAATATGATCGTATACTTATACATTTTAATTTTTTTATTTGGTTCCAAATATATATTCCTTCCGTTTTAAAATTTTCGTCCTCTATATTATTTTTGTTTGTTTTAAAATTATGTCCAGCTTCTGTTTATAGTCATATTTTTCCAATAAATTCTCAAATTTATCCTTATTATTTTCATTACAAATCCATTTTATATGGGACTCAATATAAAATTATAAAGAATATTTTTTTAAATAGGAAATAAATATAAATGATATCTAATTACAAATAATTTTTCCTTATTTTTCTTCTAAAAGTTTCCAAGAGAATTAAGATATATTTTTTTTAATTAATTTTATTTTCTATTACAAACAAATTTATTACCAATTTATACGATTTTTAATAATATAATTAAATTTTAATTATAATAACTATATGACATTAATTAAGGGTACTCTAAAACATCATATGATCTTCTTAATATTTTGACTTTATCAAAACGGACTAAAATTATAAAACGGGGTATTACATATCTACGAAAAAATGAAACTTTATTATTTGACTTGAGATGCATTGGGCAACTATTAATGCATTCTCTTGTCGACCCATAACAACTAGCTACATGGTAGATATCAGCCACCCCAAGAAATGATGACGTTTAATGCTGTCATTTGGTTATAAATGATGAGCCCCTTTGTTAAATACGCACCACGCATATCCTAACAACACCCGTTCTGAAACAGGATGTTTCACATTTTAACTCATCTTTACCTTATTTACTCAAAGCTTAAATTCTGCTTCCCATGCAGATATTTTTGGCAAAACTTGTGCAGAGTGTGTGCGTTATGCTCATGCGCATCCAAACTCTGTTCTCCTTTTTTTGATCGATAATCCTAACTCTATTCTCATTGTTTATTGGATTTTGTTTATTTGGATTTTGTTTCTCTGCTTATAATAATAAAAAGTTTAATATTTTGCTCAGAATGAGTTCAGTTCATCAGTGGGTACGATTATTTTTTTGATAAAAGGGATCGACTGTACAAAAGGATATCCATATTTTAGTTCAACACCTTAAAGGACTTAAATGGGACTGTATTAAGTTTAAAACAGAGACATGTATAAATACTTGCACCAGATATGAATCTGATGCATAATCTGGTCCCCTAATAACATCAACAGCCTCAATAACAACTACTACCACATACCTATAAAACACGTTTGCTGGTGGCGTATCCGCATAACAATTTGTTTACCATTCTTCCTTGGGCTGGGATCTATACTACTGAAAAAATATTATTACTTTTTTAAATAGAATATTCACCTCATTCCCAAAAAATAAAACTACTTATTTTAAAACTAAAATTTTATTTCATAAGCACTAATTTATTTTATTAAACAAAATATTATTTCTAAATTATTCTTTTAATTAACTATTATCGGTCTAAAAAATATATATAATTTGATAGTCATGTTTATATTCGTTATGCAGGTGTTTTAAAATATTTTCTAACGATATATAGTTTACAAACACCCATGTCATAATTTAAGAGATATATCATTTTTAAATTTTTGTTATTCTATTATCCTAAGGGTATATGCATTTCTCCTCTTTACCTTAAGAATTGTGCAAACTTGAAACAGTTCAATATTTGAGGAACGGATGGAGTATATATTAACAAAAGACTAAAGATTACAAAATAGGGATATCTCTCCTACTATACAGTCAGATTTAAGAAGGTTGCATATCCCAAGTTTTAGTTACATTAGATTTTCGAGATAGTTTAGCTAGGGCATCAGCTGTTTTATTAAGATTACGAGGAACATATTTGCATAAAATTTTATGTAAATCCGATAAGTCGTATATACAATCTTTGACATAAGAAAAATACGCCCAATTGATATTAGACACTTCTTCATTAATGGCTTTCACTAATGGGGGATTGTCAGATCTAAAAATTATATATGGTACAGAGATTGTCAGAGATGAAAATTGTATGTGGTACTTGTTTGTGAGCATCCCATTCAATGGCTTGATGGAAAGCCTAGGCTTCTGCTTCTATTACCGAGTTTGCATTGGTTTTTCAGCATCTGGCTGCAATGAAGTCTTCATTTGATCTGCACTAGACGATTCCACAACCTGCATTTGAGGATACCTTCCCCCAAAGAAGCATCAAACAAACATTAGACAACATTCTTAATAATCATTTAGAACTGCAGGAGTCAATAGATGCTTTTTATTATAAGAAATAGATGATAAAGGTGTATTCTTAAGACTATAATATAACTTTTGAGTTTGTTGTAAAGACTCTACTTGAGTTTTAGTATAACGAATAACATTAATAGGATTCTGACGTACACTTTTAATACTATCCTTACGTCTAGCTTTCTAAATTTGTCAAATAGTAATAATCTAGAATCTACAACATTCAAGCATTTGAGAAGTAATTTTAGTATGAAACCAACGTATGATACATTCTCTAATACTGGGAAATAATAGCTAAAACTTGGGAATAAATTGTAAACGAGATTTCTTTTGCAAAAGAACAATCAAAAAACAGATGATCAAATTTTTCAGCAGTTAAACCACATAAAGGACATAAGTCATCATAAACAACAACAAATCTAATCAAATAAGTTTTCAAAGTCAGAATATCCTTAAGCATTTCCATAAGAAGAGTTTAAACTTTGGGAGGATATCCATGTGCCAAAGCCTTAGCCATTGACGTTGTTTTTGTTGAGATACATTAATTTGATTCTACAAGAAAGCTTTATAAGTGGATTTAATAAAGAATTTTCCAGAAGTAATCAATGACCATCTCTTGGTATCTATGCCTGAATTTGGGATTCTAATATTAAGAATTTTTCTTATTTGGTATTGTTAGTACCTAAAACTTACTCATAGGCAAAACTATGTATTGTTGAAGTATTTTCTTTATATTCGGAAATCAAAATCGTACAAGACAAACCTAATCCACGAAAGTAGTTGTTCCATCCTGCTTCGGTCATAAGGAGAGAAAATGGGTTGATCTTAGGCGAGGGAAGCAGAAAAAGTTGAGGAAATTAGTGGTAATGAATTATGTGTGGAAGTGTTGAATTATGGAGAAATAACAGAGCTTGTGAGAACGATAAGCTTGTTCTGTTTTCTGAATAGGCTAAGTAGCCTCGATTGCTTTCTTTGAATGAGGATCTCGTCATAGCATCAAATAATGATTTTGTGCTGACATTGGTAGCATCAGGAACGTTGGTTGGCTCCATCTTTCTTTTCATGATTATTGTAGGGACCTTTCCAGAATTTCACTGGTGTTGAAATTTTGTTGTGGACTATTTCCTGGTACCAGATCAGGGGATAGACGAACTTATCTTTTTATCTCTTTGGACGTGGGCCCTAGACGTGTTAGCATCAGCAATAAATTTGGAGACGTTTCTGGCTTGCTCCATATAATACTTGTATTGCTCTAGAGGTGGTTGCTCCATACGAGTCTTGAGAAAAGCGAGTA
>JAJJMC010008370.1:293587-316880 GCA_023531435.1 Papaver californicum | reverse complement strand
TCTCTTTATCAGATTTGAGAGACTTGGTGATGCTTGGCTATCCATGGTGTTTCTAGTAGCACTGCTTGAAAGAGTAGTGTTGGTATTTATTTATTTTTGTAAAATAATTTTGAGGAATGGAACACCAGAATTCAGATTTGTTGTTGGACCAGAATTGATGTAATTCTATGAACCAGACCTAAGACCCACCTTTGATTCAGGCGGTTGAAGAATTGATTTTCAAATGGTTGAAGAATTAGATTTGTGACCGAGATATTGATCTCCCACTGTGGTCGCCAAGTGTTAGTCCCTAAAACTTACTCATATGAAAAACAATATACTGTTGAAGTACTTTCTTTAGATTCGGAAATCAAAATCGTACATGACAAACCTAAACCAGGAAAGTAGTCATTCCATCCTGCTTCGGTCACAAGGAGAGAAAATGGGTTGATCTTAGGGGAGGGAAACATAGAAAGTTGAGGAAATTAGTGGTAATGAATTGTGTATGGAAGTGTTGAACAATGGAGAAATAACAGAGCTTATGAGAATGATAAGCTTGTTTTGTTTTTCTGAATAGGCTAAGTAGCCTTTTTATAATAGTTGAGAGCACACATGTCTTTCCTTGTAAGTAGTGGAGGTAGTGAGGAGATGGAGAGATGGATATTGTAGGATAATGGTATAACCGCTCATTATGTTTGGGAAGTTTCTGGAAACTATTACTCCATTATCTTTTTAACTGTTATAATCGTCACCACTACTTTGTAACTTTCTCATCATGGGGTGTTGCCACGCCTACCCATGAATAATCCCCTCATATAATATATTTTGATTTCTCGTAGGAGTTACTGGAGTCATGGACTCAAAGCACGTGAATAATAGTGCTACCAATAAGTTTTATACCAACTTAGCATGACAATGGCATATTTGTAACATGTTTGCAACATGCAATTTGTGCTAGCAATAATGTCACATGCGAATGTTATAGGCACGATTGAGGTATTGCTAGCACATGCTAGTTTCATGAATATGGCCTAGGTGATAGTGTTATCAACGAAGAATGATGCCGGCACAAGTCGGCAAGGCTTAGCATGGCACAAGCATTGGCAAGGGTGGCGCACGAGAGGTAAGTATTGGAAAGCATTGGCGCTAGCGCTGTTGGAAGTGCAAATGCAGGCGCTAGCGCTAGCGTTAATGCTGGTGCAGGCGCTAGTACTAGTGTTAGTGTTGGTGCAGGCGCTAGGCTGCTGGCAGTAGTGCTAGGCTAATGTTAGCGCGTAGGCTAGTGCTGGGAGAATGGCTAGGGCTTGTTAGGGCTTGCTAGGGCTCCCACTTGCTGGTGTCGTGGACATTGCCTATGCAATGCTAGTGTTGGCACTTTCTAATGGGGTGTCCATAGCCATGGCTTGCTTAGGGTTTCTCAATTGCGTGAGATTTAATGTTGGTACTATGTTTGGCTTTGGTGCAGTGCATACAGAACATATTCAAGGAATTCAGATTGGAAGTTTTGCGACTTAAGATGATGTTCTATGCGACCTTGCATTTAGATGGTATGCATCTAATTAGCATCTTCATTCAGAAATGACATAGCATCCATTTCGAATATTCATAATTTTGCACAATCAGTTTGTTCAGATTAATACAAATAGTTTGCATATATGCTCATGAAATAACGAGGGTTTAGTCGGGCAAAGACCTAAAATTTCGGAGGCACATACGTATATAAAAGATATTCAGGATTAATATAGTCATGGGATGAATACGCATTCTCAATTCCCTTGCGAAATATAAGACAGAAGTACATATTCATAATTCTGCTCCAGGGCCAGAACGTTTATACATATATATTTATTTTATATCTCTGCAGCTGAGCAAAGGCAATATACGATTTCTCCCTTGTCAAAAACGCACCATCTACATTAAGTCCCCTGCTTAGCGCGGAACAAGTAATGTTGCATGGTAAGCACTAGATGGTGGTCTGCCAGACGAAATAAAAAATGACTTTTATCGTTTAATGGTTAGATATTAATAGCTAAAAGAGTAGCAGTTGGCTGAGTAAGTTTTGCTCTTTCTGCGATTGTACTCTTAGGTATTTGGAGCATTCTTCTTCTACCGTAATAACAACGGGAAGGTATTTGGAACATTAGTTGGTTGTAAAGAGTGTTGAGGTAATGCTGTCGTTGAAACATTAAGATGATTGTTGAGGAAATATTTTCGTCAGAACACTAAGATGAGTGTTGAGGCATTGGTTCCGTGAGAACACTAAGAGGAGTATATGAGGAAGTGGTGCCGTCAGAACACCAAGATATGTGTTGAGGCAGTGGTGTCATCAGAACACTAAGACGAGTATTGAGGAAGTGGTGTTGTTAGAATACTAAGATGGGTGTTGAGGAAATGGTCCCGTCAGAACACTAAGATGAGTGTTGAGGCAGTGGTGCCATCAGAACACTAAGACGTAAACTCGTATGTAACTTATACATAAAGTTATATAGAAATTTTAGTAAGTCAATATCGTTTAATTGAGCGTGAATATTGACATGAGTTGACTTTTGGGAATCCAGCTGTGGGATATAGCACTAAATGATACTCAAATTGCTCCATACTAGTGGAAAATCCATCTAGGATTTGAGATTTGTTATGTAAGAACCATAGAACATCTAGGAATGTCATAATAAACACCAGTATTATTCTAATGATTTCTTTTACAGTGATGAATATTGGTCAACTCATCAAGTAATTTATTCGTATATGTAATTGCCTTGATAAGCTCAGCATACATATATAGAGAGACAAGGATAAGCACCTGCCTTAAAATTCTTCTGCAGAATTCTGAGGTTTAATATTGACAAAAAAATAAAATAAAAAGGCTTAGTTGTGAGATATTACCAGAGATATTGTAGTAGGCTTGACTCTGAATATCGTCATGTTGATAGATCCGCAAGTCAGGTATGATTGACAAGGATGTATAGAGACACAATATCATCATCAGGGATACATCATCAATAATTCAGGTTTGTAAGTACGAGTGTACAAGTTCATATGGTCGGCCAAGCAAGAGAGGATGCCACAGCTGGGCGGACAAGCAGAGGATCTTGACTTGGACGGAAAAGTGAGAAATTATGTATAGCGGACAAGTGAGAGACCATCTCTTTCCCGGACTTGGTAATTCCAGGGAATAATTGCTTCCATTTTTTTCTTTGATAGCATCGTCTGCTTTTGGGAGGATGAATTTAACTCTATTGTTTTTCTCCAATTGGTAGTCTAGTATTGTTGAAGCATACGTAAGAAGTGGTGTAGCCCCACTTTTATCAGGATAATGCGAGTAGGAGTCTTGTTTCTATTACTGTTGTTGATCAAACACTCAGGTCGAAGGAGATGACTGTGTAAAATCTCTAAAACATAAAAATCCTTCAGTCCCCAGGTGTAGCTACTTTAGCCTGCTATTAGACGAGGAATGATTTGATAGTATCTACATGAGTCCATGCCTCTAGGGTATGATCAGCCAAGGGAAGCCAGGAAGGTTGACACCTCCTATTGTTGTTGTTGTCTTTACGCACTAAAGCTGGAGCAAGAACTTGAATTAAAGTTGGAGCCCTCGTTAGTGCCCGGGATGTTGAGACGCAACTGAGGTTTGTTTCGTGAGCATTGAATGAATAAAATTTATCTTATCCTGACCCTTTGGCTCATAAGCTTATTTTACCCTTCTGGATGTGACGATGGTATGCTTGGAACGCTCATATAGGAGAAGTCCTCTGGAGACGTCGGGGGTGAGGAGGATGGGATGAAAGGTTTCTTTTTGTTGACATGGTGTTATAGGTGTCTTCAAATATTATATTACCGGAGGCGTCTCTTGAGTTGTCTTCTGAATCCTTGATTGTCATAGGGGGTGGGCTACGGTGAGTAGACTCATGTCACATTTCTTTTTGGTTACTGAAGTTGTATTTTATGAAGTAGACTTAGGATACGTCTCCGCCTTGTAAGGGGGTTATAGATGCCTATCTGACGACGTAGTTGGAAGAGGTGAAGATACCTTTACGGCATGTCTTTGGAGAGCAAAGGGCCTTGTCAAGGTTGTGATTCTCTGGTTGACCGTCTTTTATAGGCTGGAGAGGTTCTTGATAGCGAAGGGATCTTGTGCAAATCCTCAGTCCCCAAGTGTGGTTCTTGTGATCCTTCGGATGCAGTTGTTGAAGGTGATGCTCCAAGTGGTGTCGTTGCGTAGGATGCCAATGCGATAAAAACTGCACCAATTGAGTATCTAAACGCTTGAGTTGACTTTGAATTTGAGTTTGACAGGGCCCGAATCTTGGAGGAAGCTGAGATGGCTAAACTTGTTGTTGGATGGCTTTGTTGTCATATGAGAGCCATTCAGGAGAACTTGAAGGAAGTAGGTGCATCTTCAGCTTAGAAGCGATTACCAAGGCTAGAGATGATGCTGAAAGACTATCCTGAGAGTTGAGGATTGCAACTGAAGCCATTGCACAGATGGAGAGAGCATATGCTGATGGTGCTAAACCAGTCTTCAGAAATCTTTTCTAAATAGTAAGTTTTGAGGGTTTTTATGTGTTTCTGAGATACCCAAATTTTCTATGGTTTTATTTTGGGATTTTTAGTAGGTAGATTTTGAATGGTTTGTAAGGATTTTCTAGAGAGAGAAATAATATTTTGTTCAATTAAGTAAATTAAAATTCTAAGTATGAATGCAAGGCACTGCAAACATTTTGGAGGAATTAAAAACGTTGCCTAAAAACAGAGAAATATTGCTAGGGGTGGTAAAGTGCTTAAGCCATGACAACTTTGTCAGGAGTGGTGAAGTGCCATGACAGTTTTAAGCCACTTGTCATGTACAACTACCCATGCTGTCTTATCAGTATTGATGAGTTTGTAGTATCCACCTAACATAGTTTTAATGATCAGATGTGGCTTTTCTCTAGGAAAGGCAGTAGTGTCTCCGATTTGGAAAAGGGTTGGGTTTCAATATCTCAGGTTGATGACATATTTTAAGGATGATTGGGTTATTGGTCTCAATATTCTTGGTAAAGACGACCCTTACCCATTCGATAAACTTTTGAAAAGGGTCAGCTTCCCATTCATATCGTCAAGGCACGTTGAGGTTGATCCTCGGGTCAAGTCCCCAAGCTTTGATGAAACATGGGACAACTGGTTGTAAAAAGAGTTGCGGAACAAGACTTCCTTGTAGGTAAAATCCATGGGCGTAAGGCATCATCTCTCTTCTATGCAATTGTTTATTGTCCATATCCGTCGTTTGGTGATATTCTAGAGATAAGCAATCTTTAGGGTATGCTGGCTTGTTGCTATATGAGGGCCCCTTGGTGATAATTTCTCCAGAGATATGTCGAGCCTTGCGTTGTTTCTGTGGATTCACGGACATCCCAGAACCATGTCGTAGTCTAGATCGACATGGTTGTTGCTGATGAAATGGTAGAAGACACCCTTGGCCACAAAATGGTAGTGGTAGTGGTCTCTCTAGATCTTTAATAATGATAAAGCTTGGTCGATGGATCCTTGTTCGCTTTCTTTGAATGAGGATCTCGTCATCGCATCGAATGTTGATTCTGGATGTGCTGACGTTGGTAGCATCAGGAACGTTGTTTGGCTCCATCTTTCTTTTCATGATTTTTTAGGGACCTTTCCAGAATTCCACTGGTGTTGAAATTTTGTTGTGGACTATTTCCTGGTACCAGATCAGGGGATAGACGAACTTATCTTTTTATCTCTTTGGACGTGGGCCCTAGACGTGTTAGCATCAGCAATAACTTTGGAGACGTTTCTGGATTGCTCGATATAATACTTGTGTTGCTCTAGAGGTGGTTGCTCCATACGAGTCTTGAGAAAAGCGAGTATTTCCTTCTAAGTGGTAGTCGTGTCTGCTTGTGCGTCAGCAAGGGTCTCTTTATCAGATTTGAGAGACTTGGTGATGCTTGGCTATCCATGGCGTTTCCACTAGCACTGCTTGAAAGAGTTGTGTTGGTATTTATTTATTTTTATAAAATAATTTTGAGGAATAGAACACCATAATTGAGATTTGTTGCTGGACCAGAATTGATGTAAGTCTATGAACCAGACCTAAGACCCACCTTTTTTTCAGACGGTTGAAGAATGGATTTTCAAATGGTTGAAGAATTGGATTTGTGACCAAGAGATTAATCTCCCACTGTGGTCGCCAAGTGTTAGTACCTAAAAATTACTCCTAGGCGAAACAATGTACTGTTGAAGTACTTTCTTTAGATTCGAAAATCAAAATCGGACAAGACAAACCTAAACCAGGAAAGTAGTCATTTTGTCATGTTTCGGTCACAAGGAGAGAAAATGGGTTGATCTTAGGGGAGGGAAGCAGAGAAAGTTGAGGAAATTAGTGGTAATGAATTGTGTGTGTGGAAGTGTTGAACTATGGAGAAATAACAGAGCTTGTGAGAATGATAAGCTTGTTTTGTTTTTCTGAATAGGATAAGTACCATATTTATATTAGTTGAGAGCACACATGTCTTTCATTGTAAGTAGTGGAGGTAGTGGGAGATGGAGAGATGGATATCGTAGGATAATGGTATAACCGCCCATATGTTTGGGAAGTTTATGGAAACCATTACTCCATTATCTCTTTAATTGTTATAACCGTCACCACTACTTTGTAACTTTCTCATCATGGGGTGTTTCCACGCCGCATGTTGTTGTAAACCACCAAACCAATACCCATGAAGAACCCCCCATGTAATATGTTTTGATTTATCGTAGGAGTTAGTGGAGTCATGGACTCAAAGCAAGTTAATAATAGTGTTACCAATAAGTTTTATACTAACTTAGCATGGCAATGGCATATATGTGACATGTTTGCAGCATGCAATTTGTGCTAGCAACAATGGAGCATGCAAGTGCAATAGGCGCGATTGAGGTATTGCTAGCACATGCTAGTGTCATGGCTATGGCCTATGTGATAGTGCTAGCAACGAAGAATGATACTGGCACAATAAGGCAAGGTGAAAATGGCGTGGCATAAGCATTTGGCGAGGGTGGCGCACAAGAGTTAAATATTGGAAAGCATTAGCGCTGGAAATTGTTGGTGCCGTGGCCATTTCCTATGCGCTACTAGCGTTGGCACTTAATAATGTCGTGGCCATAGCCATGGCTTGATTATGCTTTTCAATCGCGTGAGATTTATTCAAGGAATTCAGCCGTGGAAGTTTGCGAATTGAGATGATGTTCGATGCGACCTTGCATTTAGATTGTATACATCTAATTAGCATCTCCATTCAGAAATGACATAACATCCATTCTGAATGTTCATAATTTTGCGTAATTAGTGTGTTCTGATTAATACAGAAAATTTGCATGGACGCTCATGAAATAATGAGGGTTTATCCGGGTAAAACTCTGAAATTTTGGAGGCGCATACATATTTTAAAGAGCTACATGATTAATGTAGTCATGGGATGAATACTCATTCTCAATTATCTTGCGGAATATAATACAAAAGTACATATTCATAATTTTGATCCCGGGCCAGAGTGTTTATACATATACATTTATTTTATGTCTCTGCAGCTGAGTAAAGAAAATATTACAATTTTCTCCCTTATTAAAAACTGACCATCTACAGGTATGCAATAACACTATACCATATCAGGTAATTTACCATGTTTAATATTTCCCTTTCCAACGTTTGTAGATGTTACTTATTGGTCGTTTCAGAAAAGTGGTAAAAATAGTTCGTTCGCTGAGACTTGTGAAGATTCATTTTAGACCTAATTACGATTTAAACTAGAAAATAAGTAAAATATTTTAACAATATTGGGAAGAACTGGAACTCAGGATTCCACCAAAATCACTTCTGAATGATTTTTACAATGATTTTTTAACAATTATAGCTCTTTTATTGACTCTGTTTCTTTGCCAAAAGTAGTTTTTTAAATGTAAATCACAAGCATGCTCACCAAAAGATCTTAAGTCTTAGCATACACCATCAAAAAAAATCACAACTAATTAAGAAAAATCATAAATCAATTAAAAATCAATACAAAAGTCATTAATAATCAAAAATAGTTACCAATCATTCATGAAATATGGCTTCCTCCATTGTCCCAGTGGTTGGGTTTAGATCATCATGCTCAAAACACTCTCAAAATATAGAAACATGGCTTAAAAGTGCTTGGGAAGAAGAAAAGAAGCTAAAAATAATAAAACAGAGAATCTACAACGTTTTCTGGCATTACAGATTAATTGTTGCAACTCAGGTTCAAGATAAACGTTGCAAAGCGAAGATAAACGTTGCAAAGTGGATGAAGAAACCTTGACAAAGTGGTTGAAGAAACCGTCGCCTTATCTTCTGTTCTTCGTGTTCTTTAGAGCAACATAGAACTTTTCCGGTGAGCCTCCTCCCCCTTCTGTCGATCCTTGACTCTCTATTTATTGCTCCTAAACCCTCCAAACTCGAGAAGGATAATTACCTTACAACATCTTGGGATATCATACAACATTTCCCTTTGGGATATCAGACAACATCTTAAATCCCATAAAAACTCGGTTTCAATTAATTCATATAAACTCTTCACGTAAAGAAAACATTTCCCGCCTTTTTCATTTTCAAACGAAGGGGAAGGGGTGTCCCTATCCAATAGTGGGGTGTTTTTATCAGAACTCCTGGTTGCTTTTATCAATTTTCTGGGTACTGATAGACACATTTTAGTGTCTAATTTGCACCTTAATTTCTAGTGAGTTAGTATTCGATTTTGTGTCTATTACGTGTTTTATTGCTTTTGTAGGTACATTAGAAGAATAAAGATTTGTGGAAAAATTGGCTCAAAAAGTGTTCAAAGCACCCGGGAAAATGGATCAAGGCACCCACACTTTGGATTGGGGCACCCCTGGATCGGGTCAACCCATCGGGTCAGCCCAGCGAGCTGGATCGGGCCGAGTCACGGGTCGACTCATCGGACTCGTCTGTTTCACTGGCAGCACAAATCCAACGTAAAATTTGGTTTCTTTTGCTTCCAGATTGTTCCAAATAATAGTAGATAACCCACACAAGTTAGAACAATCGAGAAACAGCAAAAAGATCCCGTGAAATCAGTTGAAAAATCATGAACATGGCCGGAATTTGATTTCGATTAGGAATGGGATTTGTGGGCTGTTCTAGAGAGTTCTATTAGGTTTAGAACTCTCTCTAGGGTTTCTACTATCTATAAATACCAAGAGAAGCCAAGAGAATTGAGGAAAAAAGCTTAGAGAAGAGTTTAGAGATTTCCGGTCAATATTCCGTCACCGCCGACGAGCTGCTGCTGCACCGGCCGGCGTGTTCTTCATCCATCACTGCCGGAGAAGAAGACTCAGTAACATTTATATGTGTTGCTGATTTGAATTTTCCTGTCGTCTATTGCTTCAAACCATTTGTTGCTTAAACTTTTCTGTAACAGCTGAACCCTCTTCTGTAACGCTTATAAGCGTATCAAATCAGCTGTTACAGCGTTATTCAACCTTGTAATCAATATTTTGAGCAATGAAATCAACTTTTGAGCAAGTTTTCTTCACCATGAGCTAAGTCTATTTACTGGGATGATGGATAAGGTAATTTTCTCAATTTTATGTGATTTAATTATTTTCTAATAATTATTTATAATTCTTTTATCATTAAAATTGCATAGTTTCGAATAATAAAAACGGTTTTCTTTCAACAGTTGTGCTTTTGCTTGATGGATTATGCTTAGTTAATTAATTTTGATAATCCATGCTTGTGATTTACCTCTGTTTGTTAGCATAACAAAACCAATTTTGGCAATTATTTGGGCTTCAATTAAATTAAAAAGAATTATCTGATTAATCACATAGGTTGTTAGAATTACCTGATTCCTGATTCCTGGTACGTTTAAAATTATTTAAAAATCATAGTTAGGTTATTTAGTCTTTTTCTTACTCCTGGAATTTTCTAGAGTTAGTTTAAATCATTATTTTCTAAAATCATCACCTTCACAAGTTCGAGAATCGAATCTTTATTTACCACTATATAAAATCACATCAGGTACCTTTATTAATTTTTCTCGGGTGCTTTTATCACTTTTTGAGCCAATCTTTCCACAAATGTTTATTTCTCAAAAACACCTACAAACACATAAAATAACACAATAAGTACCAAATGAGCATTAACAATATAGAGATTTGAGAACAATTTAGACACAAAATTGTGTCTATCAAATACCCTCAAACTTATTATTTGCTAGTCCTCGAGCAAATCTAATCTAAAAATAAAATAAATTTGATAACTCACTTTCTCAGGCATCGCGATTGCACTTAGCATGTGCAACAAGCCTTTAAACCCATAGGTGTCCCTATCATACGAGTTTAGTCTCGTGAGGGTTTACAAGAGGTATACCCGCAAAACCTTCTACTCCAAACCCTAGCTACCTGTGAACGATTGAGGGTACACACTAAACAAGATATTAGTTGGCATACTAAATTCTTCGGCTATGGAAATCATTACCCTATATGAGTCCAATTGTTGTACACGAGTTTGCACTCAGCATACTAAAATTCATATATAAGAAAGAAAAAAAGCTCTACTTAGATATTCGTTCAACCACGATACTCAGAATCTATCAAAGTACAATCACATGAAAAGATTTAGAAGATGGATATAGACAAAATGAAGTTTGCGCGTGTTGAGTAAGGTGAAAGGTGTTTCCCATAAATGTCTGAAGGTCAGTGCCAGGATGAATCCTAATGGATTGAGATACGCTCCCACTGGTGTTACTCCTTACACTAATATAGACTCAGCTGGTATATACAAGGGTCTCAGCGATCGATGTATTGAAAATAAAACAATTATTTATTATTTTATTAAATATACTGACAACATGATTGGATCAAATGAATTCAAGAGCATGCTCCTTATCAGCATCTTACATGATAGTTCTCATGGATCCTGCGTACCACGCTTGCTTAGGCGACAGAGACAGGGAGAACACACATATTGCTATCAAAGTTTCAACACTCGATTTCTTTCTTTTTTAATAAAATACAATAATGGGGCTTGATCTCAAACACTCTACTTCATCCTGGCGGCGATAACAATTCGATACTGGTGCCCCACCAAATCACTTAGAGAAACACAAAAAAATGTAAAAATAAAAAAAAGAAGGTGATATGGTCGAGATAGACTCCGAGATATGGTGACGACTATCATGTTATTTCTAACACCTGAACTCTGTCCTTTTATTAATAGACCATTTAACTGGCCACACCAATTCCTGTAGAAAAAGAACTAAGTTTCTATCTACCTAGAATGGTTAGTGTCATCTTGAATTGTTCACAAGTTTCTAGACTTTGGAGTTTCATATTTCACTAAAAGTTTCTTCCTTATAATACCCCCAAACTTGAATCTAACATTGTCTTATTTGTGATGTGAACAATAGTAAAGAAAGTTCAATGTTCTAAAAATAAATTATTAAAAGCATGAACAAGGAGAAACTGTTACCAGTTGAAGGAAAGAAGTTAAGGAAACATATTACCGTGTCGCATGAGCATGGGTTACCTCCCAAGAAGTGCTAAGTTTAAAGTCTTCAGCCAGACTAAGAAAAAATTAGTCACCTCATAAAATCATATAGCAATAGTCGGAACAACTGTGGGTCATCTGAATCAAATAGTACTATCACAAATAAGAGGAAACTTCAACAAGCCAAGAAAATGAACAAACCGAGCACACTCTTATCTAGTTTTCTATTTAAGACAACTACTTCTAGATGTGGTTCAGGTTCAGGCTCTATAAAAGGGTTTAAATAAAATACTTTCATGGGACGGATTTCCTCGTAGGCAGGATTAATAGGATCAGGTTGTAGAGTCTGGAGTAACTCAACTAAGAATTTAGAAGCACATAATAATAACCTGAATAATTATAGATCTTTAAAGTCAAAATGTGTCGATTCTAATTCCCTAAAGTAATTAGGCTTAGTTTCAAAACTTAATAACTGACACATTTGAAATTCAAATGTTCCCACAATTGGAAGAAAAAAAATTGGTGGGAAAACAAAGTCAATCTTTGTATTATCTCCTAGGTAAACCACATCAACCAGAGGATGGGTTTCTAACAACTGAACTTCTTTTTGGACATCACCATGCTCAGGAGTTATAGTTTGAAGATGATCTTGTAAAATGGTAGAGTTGCATATGTCAAGTCCAAGTTAGGGACCTTTCTAAGAGTCAAAGGTAAAGCACAGGGAGAATTATAGTCACCCCCAAACTTAGAGTTTTCAGTGTCTTTAGATACACTAGTCACAATTTTCCTAATTTCTAGATCGTCAGATTCTTGAAAATGGTCAATTACTTCTTCTAGGTTATAATCAGGTGGTGCATCCTCACTCATATTTAAAATCTCTAGGGGTCTATCTTTGTTACCTAATACTATTGTTTCTAAATCGATGGATTCTAAAACAGTATTCTCAGGATAAACCCGTTCCTCTAAACCATTATCGGCTTTAAAACAAGAAAATACTGCAACGTCTAAAACAGTGGTATCTCTAGTCAAATCTTTTTTTTTTTTGAATAGGTGAATAATCATTAAAATTATTTGATTTGAACCATAAATAACACTAACATCATGAAGGACAATTGGAGTGACAATTTCTTGATCACTCTGCCTGTATATTTCAAGTTCTTCATCAATACTATCCTCATCATCATAATAATATGAAGATGTTTGAACCGAGTCTAAATAAGTAGGGTTACCAATTCTATCCTCGTCCTCTTGAATAGGTGAATAATTATCAAGGGTAGCCCTGTATTGGAAATTAAGATCATTTTGAGCAATATTATTCTTTGCAAGACTTTCATTCACACTTAATACGAATCTATTTGTATTCTCAATCAACTTCTTGAGGGAATCCTCTAGAGAAACAAATGGATCATAAGGAGTACTAAATCACAACTGCTCGTGTGATTCTTTTAGAGAAAGAGTTGGATTATTATTTATTCTTAACACACTTAATTCAAACCTACGTGTCATCTAAGATAACTTCTTGAGTGATTCTTCTAGAGGCATAATAGTTTCATGATGAGTACTAGATCGCAACTGCTTTAGGGCATCCCTCCAAGACAAATAACTCGAATTTTGCTCATTTTCGTGTTCATATGACGGGTGTGTATCTGAATAGTAATTGGGATCACCCTGGTATGAGCAATAACCTCCAAAAGGTTGATGGTGGTCCCAACTACTATCCACACTATATTGATAGTACAGATAATGTCCATTTTAAAATTCAGTCGGATATTCATTGTATTGGTCCTCATAATACCAGTTCGACATTTTCTGACAAAAACTTCCTAATATATTTATAAAAAATATAAGAAAATAAATCCTAACAGGAAGGGGGTTCAAAACATACACAAACAAGGCTGACTCAACCAAATCAAACCTACTGAATCTAGCAAACAAAAAGCATGATGGCTCTACTTAGATTGTTTCTAGACAATCTTATATTCTTCCAAAAGGCAACTAGTTACAGTTTTAGCAAATCTCTTAGGATGATCAGAATTAGATTAAGTCGAATAGAAAAAGGATAAGCTCTAATGAGCTTTGATAACCCTGCCTCTTTGGCAACGTTTCCTTGGGTTACAAGGCGACTCGAATCTACTTCAAATAATCGTCCTGAAATTTGAGTTAGGCTAACATAGTAACCAATACAGTCCCTTTGAAGGACTTTCCAATAAGCTCGTTACACTATCGGTCTCTTTCTAGTCAAATTTTAAGGCTTAGGTTCGCGTTTGGTAACGTGTTCCCAAAGAGGGCAAGAAGGAAACGGTGATGAAATCCGAGTCCTTATCTTGTATGGTCAGTTCTTTCCTTTTACTAGAAAATAAATCTGTATTCAGTCCTCAACATATATGCATTACGAAGGAGTTCAGAAAACCCACTGACAGGGGATTCATGGGTGGTTAGAGTCTTGCCTCCCGTTCCAGACGAGAGATGAACCGTTGAAGTCGACTCAAGCCACCGACTCCTATATCAGTGTACGAACCCGAGGGGCAGAGAAAATATCGTAATTGTCATCCTTCCCTGTGCTGTTTATATTTAATTACCCTTCTGTAGGGTTTAAAAATATAAAGTCCAAAAGTTCCAAAAAAATAAAGTCTAAAGTTCAAAGAAAAAGTCCAAAAATAAAAGAAAAATTACAAAAATAATAAAAGATTTCCTAATACAATTTTATAAAAATAAAAATAAATAAATTTCTAAAAACTAAATAGAATTAAAATTAACTAAAAAAATTGTCTTCTTTTTCCGTTCTTTTCGATTTATCTTTGACTGCAAGTCTTTAATCAATCAATATAATCTTTGGCTCCAATTTCTTTTTGATCTAAACCTTGTAATACAAAGAAAAATACCAAAGAAACGTAAAATAAAATAAATAAAATCTAATTAAACTAACTAAACTAAAAACAAATCTAAAAACATGTCTCCGGCAGCGGCGCCAAAAACTGATGTGTTTTAGAAATAGTGGTAAAAGATTCGATACTCAGACTTGTGAAGATTTGATTTTTAAACCTAATTTTTAATACTAAAAATAAAGAAGATTAAACTAAAATTGATTTAAGATTATGGAAAGAACTGAGACTAAGGATTCCACCATTATCCAATTTTTCAAATGATTTAATATTAATAATTATCTTGCAACTCATACATTTAATTGATTCTAAATATTGCCAAAGTTAGATTTTCAAAAAAATAGTTGTAAATCAAAAGTATGAGACATAAATAGCCCTAAACTAAGCATCACCCATCAAAACAAAACACAACTAATTGATAAAAATAATTATTTCAAATTTAATTCAAAGCAAATAATCATAAAAGAATTGTAAAAATTAATTAGATAAAAATATACCACTTTATTATTGGAAAATGGCTTCCTCCGTCGCCTCAGCAATGGGGTCTAGCTCATCATGCTCAAAACACTCTCAAAAGATAGAAACATGGCTCAAAAGTGCTTGAGAAGAAGAAAAGAAGCTAATAATAATAAAACAGGGAATCTGCAATGTTTTCTGGGCGTTACAGACTAACTGTTGCAACTCAGGTTCAAGATAAACGTTGCAAAGTGAAGATAAACGTTGCAAAGTAGTTGAAGAGAGTGGTTGAAGAAACTGTCGCCTTATCTTCTATTCTTCATCAACAGCAGAGAACTTTTCCGGTGAGCCTCCTCCCCCCTTCTGTCAATCCCTGACTCTCTATTTATAGCTCCTAAACCCTCCAAACTCGAGAAGGATAATTACCTTAAAATTATAAACTAATCCAAACTCTAAAAACATGTTTTAATCCCCCAAATCCAAGTAAAACTCTTTTACCGTCCGACCTCCCTCTTGTTTTCTATTTTCGTTATGTTCTGCCTTTTATAGGTTAAAGAAGACCCATTTCTTCACGTCCACTTCTTCATTATCGATAAGGACACAATTCCTAATACAAATCTAACTTTAATTCCTAATAATCCGAATCATAGAAGAAAATTATTTCCGGAAGTAAAACGTGAGTTTCACCCATTTTTTCCAGCGAGAATCACTCCTTTTTGACGTGTTTAAGCCAGCTTTGATTGTTTCTTCACTTTGGGATATCATACAACATCTTAAATCCCATAAAACTCGGTTTCAATTAATTTAGATAAACTCTTCACGTAAAGAAAACATTTTCCGCCTTTTTCATTTTCAAACGAAGGGGAAGGGGTGTCCCTATCCAACAGTGGGGTGCTTTTATCAGAACTCCTGGTTGCTTTTATCAATTTTCCGGGTACCTTTATTATTTTTCTCGGGTGCTTTAATCACTTTTTGAGCCAATTTTTCCACAAATGTTTATTTCTCAAAAACATCTACAAACACATAAAATAACACAATAAGTACCAAATGAATATTAACAACATAGAGATTTGAGAACAATTTAGACACAAAATTGTGTCTATTTTGTAATGGAAATATATGTTGCAAATCTCAAAATACGTTGCTTTAATTAGGACTAATCTTAATAATTAAGCAACATATTTCCAACAACTATATGCGTTGCAAATCATGGCTTAAGGGTAATTTATCTATTTCCTATGGGTTTTTAGGTTTGGTTTTAAACTTTTGTTTAATAATATGTTTTTTAATTCTAATTTTAAGAGAAAAATTATGATTACTTTCCCTCAAATTTCTCCCTCTCAATTTTTCACCCAAACAATCATATCCCTTCCAAAAGTTGAATCACTAATTTTTTCCCCCAAGACTAAATTTAGAATTACTTTCCCTTGATTTTTTTCCCTTTCAATTTTTTCCACAATCGATTAATTCCCTCCCAAGTTGAATCATTATTCCCACCCCCCAACACTAAATCCCCCAACTAAAATAATAACCACATATTTATTTTTTTCCTTCACTTCTTTTTCAAATAGGCACTCTTACCATAAAAATATATTTTTCTAATTCTATCAGACAAACCTACCCTTCTTTCAGGAAAAAAAAAAAAAAACAAAAAAAAACACCGATTTTTTCTCTCTCGCTCATCTGATAAACTTCTTGTCACAGATAAAATATTTGAACTATGAATCAAAAACCTTGATACTTGCTAATCTTTGAATCAAAACCTCGAGAAAAACCCCTAATTGAAATTTCGTAAACCTAAACGTTTGATTTTGTTCGTGAAATCGAAAACAAACCCTAGTTAAGTGATAGTTGATTTTGCTCAGATCTACAAGCAAATAGTTGAGGTATAAACTATAGTTAATTTGTTGCTTTTTTTTTGATGATTTTATTTTGGTTTGACCTAAAAATTATTTTCTTTTTTCTAATGAAGTAGTTGACGAATTTATGAACAAAAAGAAGACTGTTGCAACTTCTTAAAGGTATATTTTCACGAACCTTAACTCTATTTATGTTCTTTGTTGACATAGATGTTAAGTTTTTTTTTTCTTATTTGGGGTTTTTACTTACTCGATTTAAAACTAGGGGTTTTCAATTTGGGGATTTTTTTACACGATTTTATATTAGGGGTTTTCAATGTATTATGAAGTTAGGGTATAATTTGTCATCTTCTACTTTCAATCTATTTTGTTATTTTCTCTCATGTGTAAGACGTCATGTAGCTGGCCTATTGGAAAGTGAAATACTGGGTTTTGGGTTTTCACTATCTTAGGGTGACTATGGTATATCTGTA
The DNA here is from genome assembly GCA_023531435.1 of Papaver californicum. Classification (NCBI taxonomy): domain Eukaryota; kingdom Viridiplantae; phylum Streptophyta; class Magnoliopsida; order Ranunculales; family Papaveraceae; genus Papaver; species Papaver californicum. The sequence goes on along the minus strand of JAJJMC010008370.1, from coordinate 299,734 downwards.
TTGGTTTTTCCCTATGTAGAGATTAACTGACTTGGTGAGTGCTTTTATTTTGTTGTGTTGACATGTAGATTGTTTTTTTCAAGTTTCTTGTTTTAACTTATTTTGTTTATTTATCCCGTAAAATTAAAAAACATATTGAAACCAAACCTAAAAACCCTCGGAAAAGAGATAAATTACCTTTAAGCCATGATTTGCAACGTATATTTCCGCTACAAAATAAGTAACATGTATAAACGTTGCAGAGCAAAAATATTAAACGTGGTAAATTACCTGATATGGTGTAGTGAACCATGGACTGATTAACTAATCTCCATGCCATCCTAGTTAATAAATCCAAATCAAAATTACTTAAATTTATAAAACCTAAGATACCAAACCTTCTGGGTACATACACAAAGTATGCCAAGATTTAGGTCCATGCCATTTTGTTTTAGTTAATATCCTCACCAGTATATATCAACGCTGGATAATATTCAATTGCTTAAAAGTAGATATCGGTAAAGGGAGGCAAGACCTTTGATACATCGCCATATAATTTAGAACAACTTGGATTTGAATAGCTCTACCAGCCCGAGGAATTAGTTTAATTATCCTTCCACCTATCAAGTTTTCTCTGCATTTGAGCAATTTGAGGTTGAAAACTGACTACATTAGATTCATTAATAAAGAAAGGCACACCAAGATATATGTCAGATAATTTCATGGGATGCATTTGAAGTAACTTAGCTATGTTGTCTACTTCTTGGCATTTTAGGATTAAAAGTGATACAACTTTTAAGAGGATTTATGACCTTCTCAAAGGCCTTACTAAACCTAAGCAACAAATCTTGTGTATGTTTAAGATCAAAAGTTTTAGCTTTCAGAAACAGCAAGACATCATCTGCAAAAAAAAGTATGTGCGAGATAGGATGACCACTTATAGCAGGCTTAATATCATGAATCAACTTTGTATTTTCATCATGAAGAAGATGGCAAGACAAAGCATCCACACATTTAATAAAAATATAAGGAGATAAGTTATCCCCTTGCCTTAGACCTCTTGAGGTGGTAAAAGGATGACATGGTGTACCATTTAAAAGCAGGGAAATAAATGGGGTGCTAATACAATAATAAATTATATTACACCATTTATTGTCAAAACCTAACTGCTGAAAAATTTCTCGAACAAATTCCACTCTAGTCGGTCAAATGCTTTAGACATGTCTAATTTAATAGCAGCATCACTCACTTTGTCTTTTCTCATTTTCATAGTATCGATTAATTCGTGAGTTATTAGTATGTTATCTTGAATACATCTTCATGGCACAAAGGCCACCTGATATGGTGAGATAATCTTAGAGATGATATGATTCATATGATTAACTATTATTTAAGAGATTAATTTATAAGTTGAGTTACACAAACTAATAGGTATAAAATCAGTAGGATTCGAAGCACATTCTACCATGGGAACTAGAGTTTGATAAGTAAAATTCAGTTTAGGGTCCAATATTTGTGTTCTAAAAAACTCTTGCACCAATACACAATCTCTTGTTCTGTGATATCCCAAACCAATTTAGAAACCATCAGGCCCCGGGACCTTCCAAGAAGGTAATTGAGCAATAGTAGCTTTAATTTCATCAATATCATGGATTTTTAACAAATTGTCATTATCTTTAAAAAAAATACAAGGATTAATTAGCTCAATCAAATTATCATATTTACTAGGTTGGGAAGTAGAGGTGATATGTTGGAAATGACCATCTAACATATCCTCAAGTTAGGATCTTTTATTGCACCACAATTCTGCTAGGAAGCTATATGGTTTCGACGTTTATGAAAATTATCCATAGCATGAATTTTTTTGGTATTTCGGTCCTCGTAAGCAAATTATTATTCCTAGAAATCTTCCTAACATGTTGATCATTCTCATCATACAAATGAGACAGTTCAACTCTTAGTTGCTTATACTGAGGTGTGAGTTTAGCTTGAGAGTTAAATCTAGCTGAAAAATGCAACTGTTTTTTAATATGTTTGATTCTCACCTGAATACTTTCAAAACTAAGTTTACGCTAGTATTTGCAAACGTAGATTGGCCGAATCATATAAATATGTTAAAAACTTTAGCAGTTCAATTAGTAGGGAAAATTCCCAACTAAGTATTTTTGAATTTAAATTTCTCGTATCACCTTTTAACTTACCTGTTATATAACCCATAAAATTTTCTCACTGGGATTTAAGTGTTTTAGTATTTCCTTTCTTTTAAAATTTCTCTACATCGTTACCGAGCGTCCAAGTAGTTAGATAGAAAAAAATAAAAATCTTATTCGCCCAGAAAGAAATAAGTTAAAAACTTCAATTGTTTAATTAATAGGAAACTCTAGGTGTATATAAGGTAAATTGGTAGGAAACCCCACTTTTACCTAAGGAAAAGCTGACTTTGGTCTAATATTTTGATTTTGCGTTCATAATAAAATAGATTTAAAAATAAATTTCACTTGTCAACAATTATTTTTGAATTTAAATTTCTCATATCACCTTTTAACTTACCTATAGTAATCGTACACATTTATGTAACCTTCAAACTTTTTCATTATGGATCAAGCGTTTTATTCTTCCCTTTCTCTCAAAATTTCTCTTTTACAGTTACGAAAGATAGTTAGATAACGAAAGAAAGAAAACCTCTTCCACTCCAATGTTCACGAGTTTTGAACTGAGGTCGTTCATATCATCATCTAACGGTTTTACCATTTTATTATAATAATATATGTATTTTTCCCATCAGTGAATTGTTTAGATCATCGACGCCATCAGCCCCTCATGAGACAAATACCAACGTGCCATCCTACCCCAGATAGAAAAACCGTTGTTTGCTCTGATACCAATGTAACAATCCGTCCTCTCTCATTGTCGCCCCCGTTTAGTTAATGTGGCATCCACCTGTTCAGGATTTTTAAAATACGTTGTTGTGGTCATCCATCAACAACTTATCATGAGTTCTCCATCTTGAATCCCAGCTAAAGCTCCTTAACTGTAGGATTTTTTTCTAAATTCAAAATCAATTGAGATGAAAAGACCTCGATGTAATTTAAAGATATATCATTATATATATTTTATTCGATCAACCACTACTAAAATAGAGGTTACAATTTGTTATATCTTGTGTTTTCCTTACCCATTTTTCGTGTTTTGGGTTAATTTCCACCCACTTCGTGAAGCATCAAATTTTTGCTCGCTTGCAACTGAATGAAATTGTCATCAAACATTTTACTACACGTCATGTTGCAACAAATATCCATATTTTTTGAACAATTTTTCTTAGCCTCATGTCATATAATTAAGGGAGAGAAGGTTAAAGCCACGGTCCTCTCACCTAGTAATATTATGTATATGACTTTTGGATGGAAATAATTATTTTAATTTATTTTTTAGAAAGAAATGACTAGGAAAATATATAAAATAAAATATAAAATGTTGATGAAAATAAAATAAGAAAAAAGGAAAATAATGGGATTAAATAGAGGAGGAAGATAATGGGTTTGAAACTAGAGTTTTGAAGATGAAGTCTAAGAAAATTCATAGCCGAATCGAGATAGGTTTACTAACCCATTTTCTCCGGATTCTAATTTTGGTTTTGATTAGTCAATGTTTCAATTAAAAATTCTAATTTCCATATAATTAATAATGTGATGTTGTTTTCTTATTTCATGTTCATGTATGATAAAAGAGACGACGTCAAGGGTTAAATGATAGTTTCTTTTTATTCTTTTATACAGAAGTTGTGAAATATGTATTATTTATATTTATAGGCATGTATTATTTGGGAAACGCTAGAACATTATATTTGATTATTTTCAACCGCTAGTTATTTGATTCTATATCTATATCGTTTATTTTTGGTGGTTCAAAAATTATATAAATCACACGTGCATAACTATCGATTAGATAATATATGATATACGAATCATTTTACGGTTACCAATGATTCCTATTGAAAACTATGTTAAAAAGAATAAAAGATATATTGAAACTAATAAAACAAATAAAATGAACTACGAAAAAATCTAGGATTTTTCAGATTCCACCACTATTATACGTAAAAGAGTATTTAATAATTTTCTGTAATACTTTTCTTATTAGCATAAGAAGATGTAGGATACGGGCACGCCTCGGATGATAAAACTCTTTAACCAATAACATTTTAAAAATATTATCAGATTTCTTTATTTAAAAATGATGTCTTCTAAGCATGAATAAATAAATCATAAAAAAACATATGGGCACATGAAGAAAAACTATAATCTCTCGTTGCACTAAAATATAAAACTAAAGAAAAATATTATAAAAATAAAGATTGAAATTCCCTTCACACATAATAGGGATTCATCTTTAGCCCTAATGGAGAAAATTATTCCACTGCAAAAAAGGGAAAAGAAAAATAAGAAGAAAAGGAAAAGAAAATCCTAAACTAATTCTATTGCTCTTGAGTAGCACTTGTCTGCCAAAAAATCAACTCATCTTTCAGGGATTCAATCCACTTTATGCATCTTCTACAATTGGCTTGTATATTTCAACAAATAGGAGTCTCCGGATATTTCCTTCCAATATTGTATTTCTTTGTGATGTCATCATCAATTTGTACTTCAATAGCTTGGAATTCAGAAGTGTTGCTTCCGTTGTTACTTGTTGATTGAAGTTGTTTCAAATTCTGATGAAGATGTTTGATGTTATTTTGAATTACTATTACCAAAAGAATCTTTATCAATCTGGCAATATTATACCGTGCATACTTCAACCTACTATAAAACCTAAAAGCTGGATAATCATTCACCGGATTGTTCCAAGCATTAATAATATGATCTCTACATGAATCATCTCTTAAATAATATTCAAATAATTTCCCAGTATTCTTGCCAGTAGAAGTATTAGAAGTTTTGAGAAGATAGTTTGATCCCAACTAAGTAAGATGAAGCAAATGAGAATTTGGAAATTGAGATAACCACTGTGAACTAACTAAATCTCTTACAAGTCTAGATTTTACTTTACTGGTACCATATTTATTACTCATCCGTGTGAAATAATTACCATGGAATCCTAAATTATTTAATCTTGCATCCTTAATTAACAATATAATACTAAAAGACATAGAATAGCTAACATGATTAGAATTTATGTCCTCTAAATACGTAGTAAGATTAAGATCTCCTAAACAACCATTGGAAACTCAGGGTTATCAATGCCTAGTTCCTTAATGTAATTCCATTGTGCATATCTAAGATTAAGGTATGGTGTGTCACACATGCAAATAAGCAGCCATTCAGGCTTAGCATGACCACTAGTTAACAAGCACTGAATCATATTCTTAGAAGGCTGATATAGGGGCTCCCATATCAATAGAGGGGCTCCCAGTTGAGCCGAGGTGACCTAATTTTACGATAAGGGATGTCCTAGGGGTAAAGTTAAATGTTCATTTTACCCTTTACCTAATAAAAAAAAGACAAATTTGTCCATTAGTTAAAAAATTTCCATCTCCTCCATATCTTCTCCTTCTCCATTTTAATCAAATTTCTCAATCGAATTAAAATTTTATCGCCGATTAAACTCCCAATTTCGTGATGAAGAATACTAATAAATGTGTAGAAAGTAGTAGTGATGACAATCCAGATAAAACTAAATTACACTAACTAATTTGATGAAATCACGATTTGAAAGATTGATTTTTTGTTGTTCAGAGAAACTTACGGTTGGGTTTCATGTCGAACCCAACCGTAACACCAAGAACACCATTTTTGCCCAGATTTACGATTGGATTTTCAACCAAACCCAACCGTAACTAATTTGTTCTTCATATTACGGTTGGGTTATTAAACAAACCCAACCGTAACTTCAAATGTAGGAGATGAAGATTCAATTAAAATTTACGGTTAGGTTTTCAACCAAACCCAACCGTAACTAATCCTTCAAACCCCAATTGTAAAATTAGATAAATATATTTTGAGATTTTTTTTCATTTCTATCTTGTAGAGAATTGAAAGACGGAGCTAACCCAAAAAAAATGAGGTCAATCGGACATCGTATGAAGGAGTTATGATCAAAACGGTGACATTTTTATTTGTATCCAGGAAGAATTACGGTTGGGTTGGGCCAATAAACCCAACCGTAACTCTG
>JAJJMC010008370.1:210154-283587 GCA_023531435.1 Papaver californicum | reverse complement strand
AACTCATAAACTTTCTCACGTGAAACTTTTTCTTCCCGCCATTTTTTGATTTTTGAATTTGATATGAAGGTTCCACCAATCCAACTTGTGGGTGCATTTAGTAATTTTTCCGGATGCCTTTAACAACTTTTTGAGCCGATTTTTCCACTAATATTTATTTCTCAAAAATACCTATAAAGACATAAAAACCCATAAATAGTACAAAATCGAACACTAGTAAAATAGATAATTAATCACAATTTAGACACAAAAATGTATTTATCAAATACCCCCAAACTTACTATTTGCTAGTCCTCGAGCAAATCTAATCTAGAAAAAAAAATCCTAACTCACTTTCGTAGGAATCGCGACTACATCTAGCATATGTAATAAGCCTTTAAACCCCTAGGTGTCCCTAGTGGACGAGTTTTGTCTCGTGAGGGTTTACAAGAGGTATACCCACAAAACCTTTACTCCAAATCTTAGCTACTCGTGAACGATTGAGGATAAACACTAAACAAGCTATTTAGTTGGCATACTAAATTCTTCGGCTCTGGGAATCATTACCCTATATGAGTCCAATTGTTGTACACGAGTTCTTACTCAAGCATACTAAAATTCATATATAAGAAAACAAAGCTCTACTCAGATAGTCGTTCAACCACAATACTCAAAATCTATTAAAGTTCAATCACATGAAAAGATTTAGAAGATGGGTATAGAAAAATGAAGTTTGCGCGTGTTGACTAAGGTGAACGGTGTTTCCCATATCTGTCTGAATCTCAGTGCCAGGAGGAATCCTAATGGATTGATATACATGGTCTTAATCGTAATACTAATATCGATTCAACTGGTATATACAAGGGTCCCAGCGATCGATTTATTGAAAATAAAACAATTATAAATGTAATGAAAACATGATTGGATCAAATTGAATCCAAGCGCATGGTCGTTATCAGCATCTTACATGATAGTTCCCATGGATCCTGCGTTCCACGCTTGCTTAGGCGACGGAGACAGGGAGAACATACACATATTGCTATCAAAGTGTCAATACTCGATTTTTTTTCTTTTTTTTTCTTTTTTTTCAATATAGTCTAAATAATCTCAAAAACTCTACTCCATCCTGGCGATGATAACAATTCGATACTGGTGTCCCACCAAATCACTTAGAGAAACACAAAAATTGCAAAAATAAAAACAGAAGGTGATATGGTTGAGATAGACTCTGAGATATGGTGACAACTATCATGTTATTTCTAACACCTGAACTCTGTCCTTTTATGAATAGACCATTTAACTGGGCACACCAATTCCTATAGAAAAAGAGCTAAGTTTCCATCTACCTAGAATGGTTAGTGTCATCCTAAATTGTTCACAAGCTTCTAGACTTTGGAGTTTTATTATTGCAAAAGTTTCTCCCTTACCCCCAAAATTAAATCTGACATTGTCCTTAATGTTTGTAAAGATGGATGATTAAAAGCATGAACAAGGAGAAACTGTTACCAATCGAAAGAAAGGAGTTAAAGAAAGATATTACCGTGTCGCATGAGCATGGGTTACCTCCCAATAAGTGCTAAGTTTAAAGTCTTCAGCCAGACTAAGAAAGAATTAGTCACCTCATAAAATCATATAGCAATAGTCGGAACAACTGTGGGTCATCTGAATCAAATAGTACTATCACAAATAAGAGGAAACTTCAACAAGCCAAGAAAATGAACAAACCGAGCACACCCTTATCTAGTTTTCTATTTAAGACAACTATTTCTAGTTGTGGTTCAGGTTCAGGCTCTATAAAAGGATTTAAATAAAATATTTTCATGGGACGGATTTCCTCGTGGGCAGGATCAATAGGATCAGGTTGTAGAGTCTGGAGTAACTCAACTAAGAACTTAGAAGCACATAATAATAACCTGAATAATTATATATCCTCAAAGTCAGTCAGATTTGACTCACACAATTGACTACTATAAAGGTGGTCATTCTTAAACAAATGTGTCAATTCTAATTCCCTAAAGTAATTAGGCTTAGTCTCAAAACTTAATAACTGACACATTTGAAATTTATACGTTCCCATGGAAGAAAATATTTTGGTGGGAAAACAAAGTCAATCTTGGTATTATTTCCTATTAACCACATCGACCAGAGGATGGGTTTCTAACAACTGAACTTCTTTCTGGACATCAACAAGCTCAGGAAGTCTAGTTTGAAGATGATCTTGTAAAATGGTAGGTGCAAATGTCAAGTCCCAAGTTAGGGACTTTAAGTAGGGATACTTGACAATCACAAGAATCATCGGTACCCCCAAACTTAGGGTGGACATTACTCTCAGATGGACTAAAAACTATTGATTGGATTGTAGAGTCCTTAAGGTCAGAACTACCCTCGACTTCCTCTGTAGAAGGAAATAAGGTGGACTTATGAACTGGTAGAAGTTTAAAATTAGTTTTCCAATTATAAGTGTCCATCAAAGGTGCAGAATCTAACAAGTTATTCACCTTATTAATAACACTATCATCGTCAACATCAAATCTAAAGTGGGCTAGGAAGTTCTCTAAGGGATCTTCTATCAAAGTATTTGGTAATAACTCATGAACTAGTGTTCTTATCATGTTAACTTCTTTAATGCATGTGTCGTCTAGCTCAGGTGGTTGGTCACTAGTATTGAAAATATTCATCTCAATAGTCATATTACCAAACGATAAGTTCATAATACCATTTCGACAGTTAATGATCGCATTAGATGTAGCTAAAAACGGGCGACCTAATATCACAGGTATTTGATTCTCTGGGTCAAGGACAGGTTGGGTATCAAGGAAAACAAAATCTACTGGATAAATAAACTTATCGACCTCAATAAGAGCATCTTCTATAACACCACGAGGAATTTTCACAGACCTACCAGCTAATTGCAGTGTTATCTGAGTAGGTTTCAAATCACCAAGTCCTAGCTGGAGGTACACATGGTACAAGTAAGTTCACACTGGCTCCTAAGTCAAGTAATGCTTTCTTAACACGGTAGTTACCTATTGTGCAAGAAATAGTTGGGGAACCTGGGTCTTTGTACTTAGGGGTTGTATTGTTCTGAATAATCGAACTCACATGACTAGCTAAAAAGGCTTTTTTTGTACATTAAGCTTTCGCTTTCGCGTACACATATCCTTAAGGAACTTGGCATAAGAATGAATCTACCTAATTGCATCTAATAGTGGAAGGTTGATCATGACTTGCTTAAAAACCTCCATTATGTCGTTAAAGTTGGATTCCCTCTTGGTTGGTGCTAACAGTTGTGGGAACGGGGCTCTAGGCATAAAATCCGGCTTATGAGGGACTACCTCGGGCTCTAAAGAGACTTCATCAGTCTCTTCAGCTACTGGATCAGAAGGGTGAACTACAGTATGTTCACTATCAGGCATAGTTACCTTGTTGTCTAATATTTTACCGTTCCTAAGGGTTCTAATTGCATTCACATGATTTGATGATTTCTCACCAGAAGATATTTCATGAACTCCTCTAGGATTGGGTTGGGGTTGATTAGGAAACCTACTTTTTTCTCTTTCTCTCAAAGACTCAGCGATTTGACCAACCTGGGTTTCTAAATGAGAAATAGCCTGAGAGTTAGCATGGATCATCTTTTTATTGTCTTCTAAATTTCGTTCAACCGATTGCTGAAAATCTTTAGTGTTCTGAGTTAACGAGGCGACAGATTCTTCTAAACTCATGATCGTTTTTTCTAGCGGATTCTGAAATTGTATCGGTTCTGAAGGATTCTTAGTATAACCAAAACCTGGGGGAACCTTAGAATTACTAGAATGACCTTGACTCTGGCCCTGAAAGGTTATGATGGTTTCTCCAACCAGGGTTATAGGTTTCTGAATAAGGGTCAAACTTCTGATGGTTATCAAATCTAGTGTTATTATAAAGAGTATAGGCTTGCTCTTCAACAGTTTGTCCTTCCCAAAATGATTGGGGTTTACTTCCACAACTAGAATGACTCAGTTCTAAAGCTTCTAACCTTTTCAATATAGCTGTTATTTTGTCCTCTGATTCAAAAGATCCTTCTACCCTATTGATATTCCCTCTACTTAGAAGATATGTTTTCTGGGGCTCCTTTCTGTTTTCCCACTGCTGGGTTTTTTCAACGATTTCATTCAAAAATGTCATCGCACCATCGACAGTTTGATTTTCAAACCCACCAGTAGATAAAGACTCAACCATGGTTGTTGTCGAATAATCTAAACCCTCGTAGAGGATCTGAACTAGCCTTATTTTTTCTAAACCATGATGAGGACATTGTGATATTAAGTCATTGAACCTTTCTAAATACCTATATAAAGATTCCCCCTCTTGTTGAGCAAATGTGCAAATCTGCTGCCTAATAGATGATGTTTTGTGCCTAGGGAAAAACTTCTGTAAAAAGGAAGATGTAAGTTGTTCATAAGTTTCAATTGACTCGGAAGTCAAGCTATATAGCAAAGATTTGGCTTTGTCTCTTAGTGAAAAAGGAAACAGTCTAAGTTTCAATGATTCATCATCTAGGTCCTTAATCCTGATGGTACTACATATTTCCTCAAAATCCCTAACATGGAAATAGGGGTTTTCATTTTTCTTTCCCTAAGAAGATTGGGAGCATCTTTATGGTCCCAGGTTTCAACTCATAGTTTGCTTCAGTTTCAGCTAACTTGATACACTATGGACGGGAAGTCCTAGTCGGGTTCAACAAAGCTTTTGAAGTTGTCATTGCTGGCGCTATCAAAGGACTAGAAGTAACTTCGTCACTGATCAAACGACCTAAAGTATCTCTTTTCCAAGCTCGCTAAGAGATAACTTCGAGCGGTCTTGGCATACACTAAAAAACTAAAAAATAAATCCTAATTGGAAGGGAATTCTAAACAATCACAAGCAAGGCTGACTCAACCAAATAAAACCTATCGAATCTAGCAAATAAAAAGCATGATGGCTCCACTTAGATTGTTTCTAGACCAGCTTTTATTCCTTCGAAAGGCAACTAGATACAGTTTTAGCAAACCTCTTAGAACGATCTGAATTAGATTAAGTCGAAGAGAAACAGGATAAGTTCTAAGGAGCTTTGATAACCCTGTCTTTTTGGAAACTTTTCCCTGGGTTACAAGGCTGCTCTAATCAACTTAAAATAATCTTCCTGAACTTCGAGCTAGGCTAACAAAGTAACCAATACAGTCCTTTTGAACAATTTTCTTATAAGCTCGTTACCCTATCGGTCTCTTTCTAGTCAAAACTTTAAGGTTTAGGTTGCGTTTAGTAACGTGTTCCTAAAGCGGGCAAGAAGGAAACGGTGATGAAATCCGAGTCCTTATCTTATATGGCCAGTTTTTGCCCTTTACTAGAAAAGTAAATCCATATTCAGTTCCTCAACATATATGCATACGGAGGAATACATTAAACCCACTTGCAGGGGATTCGTGGGTTGATCGAGTCGTACCTCCCGTACCAGACGGGGGATGAATCGGTTGTAGGCGGGCCACCGACCCCTGTGTCAGTGTGCGAACCCGAGGGACCGACACAGTATCGTAATTGTCGTCCTTCCCTGTAGCAGTTTATATTTAAATTACCCTTCTATAGGGTTTAAAAATAATAAAATGTCCAAAGTCCAAAATAAAGTCCAAAAAGGGTTCAAAAATAAAAGAAAAATTACAGAAATAATTAAAATTTCCTAATACGATTTTCTAAACAAATAAAATCTAAAAAAAAACTAAAATCTAATTAAAAATAAAATTCTTTGTCTTCTTTTCCGTTCTTTAATTTTTAACTTTAACTCCAAGTCTTTATTTACCAAAGTCTTTGGCTCTATTTCCTTTCAATCCAAAATCTAAAACATGTAGTAAAAAGAGAAATACCTAAAGAAACGTAAAATAGAACAAAGTAAAAATAAAAATCTAATTAAACTAACTAACCTAATAAAAAACTAAAAAAAAAAATCTAAAAACAAGTCCCCGGCAGCGGCGCCAAAAATTGATGAGATTTTAGAATAGTGGTAAAAAGGGTTTGATACTCAGACTTGTGAAGATAATCATAAAAAGCAGCTACGGTTTATAAGTAAGCCTCCTCCCCGAAGGCCCTCAAAATTGAAGCAATTAACATCTACTCAAAAGGGATCGAAAATGTTCTATAACTTGCTTGCCTCCCTATCATTAAGAGCAGGTGCTTTAGTTTTTCTATCTCTCCTCGGAAATAAAAGGAGTGCCTTGGGCGAAACAAAGGGCGCATATAGTCCAGAAAGCCTAGGAATGAAGTAATTTTAAACTTAATTTTTAGTAACTAAAAATAAAACAGATTAAAGTAAAGTTGATTTAAAATTGATGGGAAGAACTAGGACTAAGGATTCCACCATTCGCCAATTTTTCAAGTGGTAAAAAGCTAGCTACTCATGTATTCAATTTAATCAAAATATTGCCAAAGTTAGGTTTTCAAAATAATAATTGTAAATCGTAAGCATGAGACATCAAAAGCAGTAAACCCAGCATGGCTCATCAAAAGAAAACACAACAAATTGATAAAAACCATTTTTTCCAATTAATTCAAAGCAAATAATTATAAAAGAATTACAAAAAATAAATAAAATAAGAATTACCACTTTATTATTGGAAAAATAGCTTCCTCCATCGGCCCAGTGATGGTGATTAGCTCATCATGTTGGAAACACTCTCAAAATAATTGTCCATAGCTCAAAAAGTGTTTACAATGATGATATAGAAGTAACACAGACGATTTGATACGCTTATAAGCGTTACGGAGAATGTTTCATGTGTTGCTGAAGAGAAAAGTAAAGAGAAACGATAAAGTACGATTCATGACAGCTTCATAAATTTAAAGAAATATGCAACAGAAACTGCGACTGTTCTCTGGAGCCTTATGTTCTTAATGTGTTCTTCACCAGCAGATTTTTTCTTCTTCTTGGAAACTTTTCCGGCTGCTCTCGCTTCCCCCCCCTTGAGCTTTTCTTCGATTGTCTTTGGTATTTATAGGCTTTGGGAACCCTAATAACTCTTCCTAAGTCGATAAGGATGCAAACAAACATCCAAATCCAACTCCAATTCCATGCAAATACGAAACAGAATGAAACTCCTTTTCCGGCTGTGAATCTTCAAGCAATTTTTCCGGCGTGAAACACTCAGAAGTGATGTGTTTAATCTTGTTTTCGATTCTTCTTTAATTGGGTAACTCAGAATTACCCCAAGCTCTTTAAAACTCGATTTTCACCAAACTCATAAACTTTCTCACGTGAAACTTTTTCTTCCCGCCATTTTTTAATTTTTGAATTTGAAATGAAGGTTCCCCAAATCCAACTTGTGTGTGCCTTTAATAATTTTTCTGGGTGCCTTTAACAACTTTTTGAGCCGATTTTTCCACAAATATTTATTTCTCAAAAATACCTATAAAGACATAAAAACCCATAAATAGTACAAAATCGAACACTAGTAAAATAGATAATTAATCACAATTTAGACACAAAAATGTGTCTATCAGCATGTACCCTTTGTAGAATAAGAGTGAGTTGGGACGATATGGAAACTACGTTTCGAGTATCATGCTTGCAAGGGCAAATATACTTGCACATGATTTAAGTCGCCCATCGGGGAGTTCTGGCCTTCCCAGCGCATAGCGCCGGAGGCGGAATTTTCCGGTCCATGACAATTGGTCTTTACATCAAAATTCTCTCCCTTAAATATTATTCCCAAATATATCTCAATATTTCTAGAGAGACGACATGATACACAAAGTATAATCCCGCTGACTACCAAATTCATGCTTGGATCATAGTCGTTCCCACCCTTGACCGGTCACCTACTTGGTCAGTCCTCCCTTCTCTGGGACTCCATCATCCTTTCTCTAGTCGGTCTCTCTACTAGTCCCTCATCCACCACTTGGTTCATCTGCCATATTAGGTATTTTTATTGCTTAATCAACTAAGGAGCATAATTTAATTGGTCCTGCTACCAATAATTAAAATAGTCTTAGTCTCTTTATTTTGTTAATCGAATAGACAGACAGAAAGACGAAACTAAATATTTTAGTGCTCACACGAATTGGCGCTTGCACGATTTGATGCTCATACGAGTTTGCTTGGAATCTCGAACATTGTAAAATATACGCTTATATTGGTCACTGACAATACAACAATCTCATTAAACCTATGCTTATCAATTCAACAAGATCATTCAAGTATCATTGTTGCCTCAGCTGACACAATGACGTGCCATAACTACCACCATCAATATCGATCAGACTCTCTAGTCTCTGATATATTAAGCATCAATACTTGTTTCAGCACACAACTGATGCTTCATCCATCAAAGAGTCAACATGCGAGACTCATCAATATGCTAAGACTGACAGTCTAGCTAGGTCAACAACTGACCAATTAATACACCTCTATAAAATAGACTCAACCATGCTCGAGAATCAATCATGTTACATGGGGGGATATTCACTAGGGTTTTGGTCTGGCGGCCTACAGCACGAGAAAGTATAAAAGTCGTGTCGGCAGTTGAAGGAGTGAACGGAATAGTGGTCGTATAACTGTCAAGTCCCACTAACACGATGGAGTCGTTTTTCACCATGATTTCTGCTTCTCTACTTTTCCACTTTTATGCAACTGTCACCACTTACGGTATCAAATATGTTAACTTTTCAATGTTATAAATAGGTTCTTCAACCTATCCACAGGACAAGAGTTTTATCTCACAAGCACTTGAACGATCACAGAGCTATCATCTTAAAGATTCTCAGAAAACTCACTTTTGTCTTCACAGCAGTTCATCACATCTCATCATCATTGACATTCAATCTCATTGATCTCAATACCTTCTCTGCTTCCCTCCCTACAGATCAACCCTTCTCCTTCCTTTGTGACCAAAATGAAATTGGAACGATCATTGCTTGATTTAGGCCAATTCCGTACATATTGATCTCTCGAATCTTAAAAGCACGTATACAATACAAATGTTTGGTGTTTAAACGATTTGCTCTTTGAACGACTTGGTTCAATAGACAACAGCCTACTCCTTACTTTTTCCCCTTTTACCCTTTTGTCATTTTTACTCACAAACAAAAGGCTAAGCCACTAGCTAACCCTATAGATGGATCATAAAACATGTTCGAAAATTTAGATGACTAACATAATTTAGGATCTTATCATAATCAATCTTGGTTTCAGATAAAAAGATAAAATTTGGCTTAAGAATGTTATCTAAATCCTTGATATATATGATATATGGTATTCTTGTTGTCAGAACCTTTAAATTCCAACTGATGATTTTCATGTTATTAAAATTGTGTAAACAGGAGAAATAGTATTATTAATGCAGAAAAAAGAAATAGAAAAAGAATAAACCTTTTTATAATGAAAATGAAAATAAAGATAAGAATTTGAGTAGTAAAGTGTGGTTGAACATATAAGAGCATCTCCAACAGCACATGTAAAATATCCTACATGGAAGTTTTATTAATACTTTTGTTTAAAGAGGTTTATACATGTAGCAAATATTGGATCCGTAGCTAATAAACTATCTCCAATAGTATAGAGATGTAACCGTTAGAATATCTTATGTGATAAAATCTTAATCGTTTAATTTTACTTTAAATAATTACTAAAACGAAAAAATAATGAAAAATATGATATGGATGTCATTCTGGAGGTCTAGTTAACATTTTCTTTAAAACTTTTGTATTTAGTATGTTATCCCTCCTACTTTGTAAGATCTACTATTGGAGATGAATTTACCTTAGATGGGGGTCAAAAATCTCATGTGTTATAAAAAATAAAATTTATACCTTCTATCGGAGATGTTCTAGACGTTTATCCTAAAACAAAGTAATAATATTGCAATGTTGGGTTTTAAAGATGACCTTGTCATTTTCATTGTCTCTCTTGGTAACAGCAGTTTGATTTGAAGATTGCTCATTCAACGAGTTGATATCAGCAGATGCAACTTCATTCACGGGATTAATTGTACTGGTTGGATTGATTACTTGCTGGCTAATGTTTGTTTCCCTTAAAACAATTCTTCCATCGTTGCCATCTTCAACATTTGGGGAAAAAATGAGTTAGGGGTCGAAGAAAAGTTAGATCGGTTAAATTTAGAGGAAATGTTATCAGAGTTATGGGTAATGTTGTCTACAGCCAGCCCATTAGTTCTAGCCCTTTAGATAATTTGTCACCAGAACCTAAATGAAATTGGCCCACTTCATTCACATTCAAAAATTTGTCGGCAGACTTTCTTAACTTTTCCACATCAGTTTTTTCCAAATGTTCAGACTGAAATGCTTGCCTTTGATAAATATATTCTTCTTAATAGCACTCACATAACCTTTTAATTTGTCTTCAGGAGGAATCGTACCAAAATGTTCTATCAATAAATGTTCTTCAACATATTTACAATGAGCTTCCTTGCGATCTATAATGAAGCTTTTATTGCACAGATGTTTTGGTTGTTTTTCATAACATATTTCAACCCGACTTCACCACCAGCTAGATTTGTTTGCCACATCCCACGAACAAGAGGGGTAGTAATATCCATAGCAAGTTGAACTTTCACCACTTTGCTTTTTTATGGATTACCATTTTTTGGCACCATGTCCTGGAAAGTTCCTAGAGGCTCGACAATTTTTTCGATGATACTTTCATAAAGTAAAATTACATCTAAATTATACAACCTGATCCAATTCTTCAGGAATAATAAATGACCTTCAGACACCATTGTTCATTCTTAAAGATATCATCGTAATCAGTTTTGGAGTTACACTTGATAATAAAAGAGTTGTGAGTTACAAGTTTCAGTTGGAAAGATTTCTTTGGCCATTGTTATTCTAATTCATCTCCGACTACACGAATTTCTATATACTGAGGTGTATAAATTCTGCTAATCTAAGCATAAGTTCATTGATCCGAGCTTTCACGAAGAATAATTGTAAATACTTTCCTCCTATGAATGTTCGCTCGGGCAAGCATGCTTGATTGATACATTTTTTAGGTAAGATTTTCAACTGAATAAAGGGATTTTTGAGGGGGTTGGTTGTTTCTACCAGAGGAATTCATGGTACGAGACCAGAGTTGATGATGAATTTGATTACAGGCCGTGGATTATAGGCCCAAAGGTGTCACTATCCAAGTACATTAAACCCAACAAAACAAATTTGACACAAAAATCCCATTGTAAACCAATTGTCCATATTACCCTTGCTTATAATACAGCCCAAATCCATTAACAAAAACACGTCCGCGCACCCCATTAACCACGAAAAACTCTTCCATTTCCTCGTCTTCATCTTCATCATCTATTGCCAACATTAGTCGACTCAGACATTGAAAAGATTAAAAGATAGAAATCATCATCAGTAACAATTTCATCATCAGTAGCTTCGTCTTCATCATCATTGTCTTCATCATCATCATCATCATCGCCTTCATCTTCATCATCATCGTCTTCATCTTCATCATCAATAACTTCATCGTCCTCATCTGCATCATCTATAACTAGAATCAGAATCAAACCAATTTTAAAATATCGACGAAACGGTTGTTCATCATCATCAGTAATATTTTCAACCTAAAATCAAAACAAAATCATAGATCAAAATCAAAAATGGTTTCATCATCTGTTAGGTTTAGGTTTCATATGTTTCGAAATCAATCTTTCATACTTAGGTTCAAAGATAGAAAGTTTCAATTCCATTTGTTTTCACCGTTATTTATTTATGATTCAATTATGTTCAGTTTTGGTTTCATCGTTTTTTTTCGTTCAGTAAAATTACAGATGAAAAAAAATG
The DNA here is from genome assembly GCA_023531435.1 of Papaver californicum. Lineage (NCBI taxonomy): Eukaryota > Viridiplantae > Streptophyta > Magnoliopsida > Ranunculales > Papaveraceae > Papaver > Papaver californicum. The sequence continues at coordinate 271,800 of JAJJMC010008370.1, read as the reverse complement.
ATGAAACCTTTTGGGGTTTCATAGTTTTTCTTTTTTCATTCAAATAAAAAAAACAGATGAAAAAAACACTATGAAACCGAATAAGGTTTCATCCATTTCAATTACATTTTTCTGAAGAAAAAATGTCTCAGCATATAAAAAAACAATGAAACCGAATAAGGTTTCATCCATTTCAATTATATTTTTCTGAAGAAAAAATGTCTCAGCATATAAAAAAATAATGAAACTGAATAAGGTTTGATACATATCAATTACATTTTTTAAAACAAACGATGAAACCTTTTGGGGTTTCATAGGTTTTTTTTTTTTCAAATAAAATTACAGATGAAAAAAAAATGATGAAAAAACTATGAAACCCCAAAAGGTTTCATAGTTTTCCTGACATTTCACCAACAAAAAACCCAAATTTTGACAATGATGATATATCATTATATTTTGTTGATGATTTTCGGCGATGACGATCTGGAGGTGTTGGTGATGTTTGTAGAGGATAGAAGGAGGAAGAAGAGGTGTTGTTGGTGGTGGATTTGGACTTATAGTGGTGGAGGAGAAACAATAACGACGAGGAAGCGATAGGGAAGGAGGAGGTGTTGTCGGTGAAGGATACGAAGGTGTTTTGTGGCGTGGAAGGTATTGTCGCTGCTGGTGATGGTGGCGGAGGAAGTATTCTTGTTGTTGGTGATGGCGGTGGAGAGAAGAAGAAGAATAAGAAAGGTGTTGGTGAAGGATATGAAGGTGTTGTTGTGGCGGAGGAGGTAATGTTGCTGCTGGTGATGGTGGCGGAGGAGGTATTGTCGCTGCTGGTGATGGTGGCGGAGGAGGTATTGTTGTTGTTGGTGGTCGTGGTGGGGAGAAGAAGAAGAAGAAAAAGAAGAAAAACACCACAAAAGGAGGTATTGTTGCTGCTGGTGATGGTGGCGGAGGAGGTATTGTTGTTGTTGGTGGTCGTGGTGGGGAGGAGAAGAAGAAGAAGAAGAAGAAGAAGAAAAAAAAAAAAAAAAAAACCACAAAATTACAATACCTAGGTTATATAGGGAAGGGCAACTCGGGTATATTGAAAATAATTAAAATCTAAGCTTAATTAGTATTAAGTGAAATGGATTTTTGTCTCATTTTTAATGAAAATGGTTTTTGTTTATAGAAGATAATATGAGAGGTTTTTTTGTATAGAAAGTTTGTTCACCTTGGTTTTTATACCAAGTTTTGATTTGATTATTGGTAATTGGTGATGGGTAGGATTCATTGTAGTAATTATGTACTCCGTCCGTTATATTATTTTTGTCCTGACAATGTCATGATATTAAGGAGATTATATTTCCCTAAACTACCCTTAATCAATGTTATATATCTGCTAAGATTAAAAGATAAAATTTTATTAAAATGAATGAAGATAAAGAAGAAAGATATATCATATTTATTTCCTATTTATTATGATTTAAATGGCCCCATTAAAAATAAATATCCAAGGTCTATTTGAGAGTTAATCAAGAAAATAAAACTATAATTAGAATCTGGATGATATCTTAATGCTGACGAAATAGTATAGAGAACGAAAATAGAACAGGGGGAGTAGCTTAATATACCGGTCAAAAGAATAGTATAACGCTAATTACAAAGAGTATCAATTAAATATTTTTGAATTTCCATAATAATGGAAAAATCCAAAACTTAGGGGAGTAAAAAATAGTCAACTTAACCCAAAAAAAGAAACTGTAAACAGATTCAACTTGGGGAACCTCTCATGTCAGAACTGCTTAGAAAGAGCAATCTTCAAACGCACACTGTTACTGGAGAAGATAATTGAACAGGGGCGGAACCAGGGCCTTGCTCACCCTGGCTCTAGCCCCTTCCAAAAGCCCAAAAACACTTGTTTTTATAAGTCTAATTTATTTTTATAAAAATAATAAGCCTAACTTAAGTCCAGGTAGATTTTTGCCAATCTCACCTTTTACTGGACTTTTAGTTCCGCCACTCTAACTAAAGATCATATAAAAAGTTAACAATCCATGGATAGGAATGATATGCAAACAAATGAAACAAAAGTAAAAATAAAAATAGATAGACAGGTAAAATGATGAAAGATTTTAGGAATCTAAAAGAAGAGAAAACTAAATATACTGAGATATAGTGCAGTTCATAGAGATTTCGAAGAGAAACTGAGTATCTAACAAAATAATCCAGCAAGCGAAGTTTAAGAATCGACTAACTACTCCATACAAAAATATACGATATCTAAAAGTAATTCTGCTGCCATTTCAAAGAAGAGGAAACTAATATGATTAAAATTCAATTATAATTAATTCTAGATTGAAATTTATATATAGATAAAGTTAATAGCACATTTTGAATAAGTAAAGGATAACTTAGTCATTTATAAACCACTAATCTTTCTTAGCATCTATCATACGTATAATCAGTTGGAAACCCTGTCATAAGCTCATAGCCGAATAATCTTGTTTGGCGAAGGAAGACAAAGGAATGGTCCGTAACAAGACACATCATTTTTATTTATTTTCCCTTGATAAGAGAAAGAATCCAAGAGTCATTTTTGCATAAAAGTTGCGTCATCAGTTCATCCTCACACTCACACAAAAAGTAGTAGTATAACTAAACTAAATTAAACTAAACATGAGAGTTTGGCTCTTCTGTCTCTGTGATATTCACTCTCCATGTACACGTTTATTTTGCTTGCATGTTGTTGTTGTTGTGTCCCTGCCCCCACTATTTCGTAATACTCCAAAGGAGCTACAATATACATCATAATTTTCTACAACATTCAAGTAATTTGCTACAACAAAAACAATGGTACTCACATCACTTATCCTCTCGCCAGCTTCGACTTCCTCACTCTTTCTTCCTGTTTCTCACTCAAGGTCAGTTAGTTTCCGAATACACTGCTGCGAGGATAGTCTTGGACGATTAAATAAGAAACACATCAACAGTGAGAATGGGCTTGCAAATTTCCCAGAGAAGTTTCTGGTCACGCCTACTACCATTATTCCTAGGCCTCGACGTATAATTCTAATTCGACATGGGCAGAGTGAAGGAAACGTTGATGAGAGTGTTTATACTCAGGTACCTGACCCAAAAATTGGACTCACAGAGAAGGGAGTATTTGAAGCTGAAGAGTGTGGGAAAAGGATTAGAAAATTAATAGAAAGTGATGAAGATGCTGATGATTGGCAAGTTTATTTCTATGTATCACCTTATAAGAGAACTCTTGAAACATTAAGAGGAGTTGGAAAAGCATTCGAGTCTTCAAGGATTGCTGGAGTCAGAGAGGAACCTCGTTTGCGTGAACAAGATTTTGGTGAGCTCCTTCCTACTTATCTTTCCTTGAATCATGCCTACAAGTCTACGTCAGTAAATCGTATAATTGAAAAACAGATCTACACATAAAATGACTAAGGCATAGAAATTAAGGACATTTAGATTTCACGAGTTGCTCACATATAGAGTTCAGTGCACGGGATTCTCTTTTCAGTTCAGTGTATTCCCTGCATCACATACTTATGAACCTTGCTCCCTTGTGTATTCTAAGGCAATTTTCAGGACAGAGAGCAAATGCGTGTTGAGAAAGCTGAGCGTATTCTCTATGGTCGTTTCTTCTATCGCTTTCCTAATGGGGAATCTGCTGCAGATGTTTATGACAGAATAACAGGTACAATCTGAAGACTAGTGACATTGTCTTCACACTTTTTTGTAAAATACTTGCAACTGAGTAAATTCTATCTGATCTACAATCATATCTAGAATTCAATTTTCATGTGTTCCTGGTACAGGATTCAGAGAAACCTTAAGGGCAGATATCGACATTGGTCGCTTTCAACCACCTGGTCAACGGAATTCAAACATGAACTTAGTGATAGTTTCTCATGGCCTAACCTTGAGGGTATTTCTAATGAGGTGGTACAAATGGACAGTTGAGCAGTTTGAGAGACTAAACAATTTTGGAAATGGAAGCGAGCTTGTTATGCAGACAGGACTCGGTGGAAGGTGATTGTTTCTTTGGTATTTCCCTAGCTGGAACTTTAATTTCGTATTTACTGTGGTTCACCTGTTATTTACATATTTTACGCCATATAATCTATCTTTACGCCATATAATAGGTTAGTGGACATTCGATAATTTAGTGGCAAAAAATACTTGGCAGTGCTGCATATTGGTTAGAGCATAGCTGAATACTTCATCTGCAGTGAAATGCTGTTCCGAGGTATAGAAAGATTACCTACTAGAATGCCAAGTTGACAGGCCCCGAGCTCGTTTCATCATAAAAAGTAATTTAGACTCTCAAATTTGATATGCAGTAAAGAAACCATTCCTGTTGATTAGTGACTAGTTGGTTTCACTGCCAAGCAAACAATGTTTTACGCGAGTTATAGTATCCTGCAAAGATTAGACTAGCACTAAACTGCTTCCAGGAAATCACTGTTTTTCACGACTTTCAGATTATTATTTTACAAAAAACGAAATAGTTTCAAGTATATGTTAAAATAGTGTGTGGAATCATTCTCTTATTACAGATTATCTCTACAGGTATAGTTTGCTGGTTCATCACACCCATGAAGAGCTAAGAGATTTTGGGCTCACGGAAGAAATGCTTATTGACCAGGAGTGGTATAACAGCACGACTTCCTCATCGACTAAACTAACATTCAGTTATATAAGCATTAAAGTCATCATCCCTACCTATATCTATTCTAACCAATACTTCTTGTTCTTGGATCAGGCAAAAAATAGCAAGACCAGGTGAATTAAATTACGATTGTCTGACAACTGGACCTTCGTTCTTTAAGCACTTCGATGATACATGGAAACAGCAACACTAGAAGCTAAATCATGCCATTCCACCGGACAGGATAACCTCCTGATTGAAGGATATTGGGCAGCATCTACTAATACTAACCTGAGCATACAGGAAATTTGAGTATAAGTGAAACTGCTGGCCAACAAATTAAGCTAATGAGAGAAGTTTCAATAGTTCAAAAGGCAGACAGGATTAAACTGCCCGGACACCATATATGTAGAAGGTAAAGAACAGGATTATTTCAATAAACATGTTGGGTTTTTATGGACGAAAATTAGCATCCTGTCGACCCTACAGAAAATTATGAAAATAGATTTCTAGTTATCATCCCAATAGGAGGCTCAACACTTAAGCGTCAATTAAGAGAATGCTTTTTATCTTGTTGTGATAACTCAGAATAAATTTAGGTCAGATTTAGAAAAGATGCAGTGGCCTCTGACATTCTGTAGCTGTTGTATTAAAACTTATTATTGATTAGTGGGGAGGTTGTACAGTTTTTTCACCATCGTGCGGTTTATGTGCTGGGGAACCCAAAAATGTTATGCATTGTTCATTTATTGTATAAATAGCTGCTAAAGTTTGGGATTTTTTACTTCCTAAGACAGATTGCGCATGGCTTAGACCTTCAATTCTTACAGCAATGGGAATACATAAGCATTCAAGAAAGCTAATATGATTATTTGGAGGTATCTTTTTCTGGCAAGGATTTGGCCGCTTTGGAAAAGTTAGAACCCCTCCTGAATCACGGTCATGGGTGTTTTATTGGCACTTAAAGTCCTTACAAAACGAATACTGAAAAGTTTTAAAACGAAGGGAGTATTTTCTCTTCATAAGTTAGATAAATAAGATACCGACAATCAAGATTCCAAAACTAAAAATCGGAATCGAGAAGCAGAAACTAAGTTATAGAATTGAACTTCCCTGATGCAAAGCACCGGTACCATCTCGTTTCCTCCTAACAAGTTATAGAATTAACCTTCCCTGAAACTAAATTATATAATTAATCTTTCCAGGTGCGCCCAAAATCTATAAAGAATAAATTAACAGCCAAGTGGCATGTATACCTACATATTTTGCCAAGTTTTACCTTAAACCTGATTAAATCAACCAACCCTCTCAAGATAACATTCTGCTCTTTTTCCAATTAAACCAGTTACCCGTGCTGCATTAGGACTACCATTTGAGAACATGAGGCCACCAACAATGTTCATATTTAGGAAAAAAGATCTACTCATACAAATCGTATCCTAGAGAGAAAGATCCATTTAATGTCAAATTCCTGTTAAATATCGCGAGAAGAGGACTCATTAAGATAATACAACACATTGATTACTAGTAATTGAGATGTATTTCTTTTTCGTTTTCTCTGCACTGATATAAAAGAATTACATAACCTCATTTCCTTTCTAAACCATCAACCAAAAATTTAACATTGATATAGATCGTTAATGAATTACGTGCGTCTGATATTTTTCTTCCTCTTTGCTTCATCTCAAGTAGCAACATATAACTCCAGGTAGGCTAAGGATCTGTGAACTCACTTTGGTATCTTGCAAGAATAGTGTTACACTTGTCCATTGTATGAGCATCAAGGAGACTCTGGTTCCATAGTTTGATCATAAACAACCTCCAGCACCTGAAAAGTTCAACGAACATACTTCAGCTCTCCATAATCGGTTTTGCTAAGTATTGGTGAAATTGAAAAGGGTTACAGCTCAAAACATTTGAAGAAAAAATCCGCAAGTGTGATGCATCAATATGCATCAATAATGTATTGAGAATGTAAATATATGTGCTACTGATTGCTAGTACAGAATGAAAAATGGTACCAAATTAGTGCAGGGGCATGAACAAGATCTGGGCCATGCAATTTCGAGAACGCTTCACATGCCCAAGGAACATGACCATCAGCCAACACCCTGTCACCGGAAACAAGAGAAGGAAGTGCTTTAATTATGATCAATATCTACTATCACAGCGTTGACCAGGCTACAAAATAGAGAATAATTAAGAGCTTCTTCGCAAAAGAAAATGTTCCTCTTAAGCAAGGTCGTATACAATGATAAAATGATATGTTAGATGGACTACAATATTAACCAACTGCGTACCCCTTATATATTTTATCGAGCCAACCCAAGTGGTCAAAGATCCAAAGATCCAAACTACTGTTGTCCAATGTGCCAGATCTAATACATGATCGAGAAAGTCCAAACTTGCATTGTGTAACTGGGATATGTGACTGGAATTGGCCATCTTTCGTGTATCCACTTAAATTAAGGACAGATTTATAAATATGTATATATACATGAGTCCTGCTTCAGAAGCCAGGGCATCAAATTCTTCAGACTGACCTAGGTGACATCAGTGCATGGTGGTAAAGTGAGAGAACTTCCAAATTCTCTACACATGTGCCGTCACAATAAAAATAAATTGAGGCTCTTCCCACATTATAAGCACAGAGCATTAACTCTGTCCAAAATAAAGAAAATATTCACAGGCATATAAAATAAAGAGAGAAGATTTCCAAACACAGAATACAGTATTTCTGCTTAATCTTAGCTATAAACCTATGAACGAATTAGGAAATATCCCCGGCATCATTATCGAGATTGATGATATTTAGGCTGCGTAAGTCTCTTTCTGCAGTACACATCACTCTCACCTCTGGCTTACAGTTTTGTCCAATTTACAACCCAAACCCGTGGTGTGGGTGGGAAGCACCAAAACGGTCATTGCAATATAATATACTTTGCAGGTCTGGAGTGATTTGTATTACCAAGTTCATACATCCACAGAGAAATATAAACTGCCTGAGCATCAAAATATTCAAATTTGCCAACGATGAGGAAGGTCAAGATAACAGTTATTCACCTTTGTTTCCTCACAAATGAGTTCCAGAGATGCATAATCTGTTTTTCATCTTTGGTCACATCAACAAAATCATCAAGCATCTGCAGTTTTCAATGAATCAAATAAACTTAAATTCGTTACCATCTTCAATGGCTATCACATATCTAATCAATATATAACGATAACGTGGTTAACTGTCACGAAAGGAGTCACACAATTACAAAAACACCAAGAATCAGTTGGACCACCATTAGTCGGTTACTCTAGTGGTCAAAACAAGATTTATTGGTTTAATTATTTTAAAAAATTTGGAGAGACAATTTTCGAGGGTCTGGTACCAAGTTTCAAGTCCAGTTTGTCCAACGATCACAATTTATCAAGAGATTGAGCGCTCAACCATTCAAACAGAGAAAACTATGGACCACCAAGGCCCAGCACCTCATTTTTACTGTATACTACGGGCATCCAGCTAAAACCAGGCGATGAGTGGAGCGGAACGGGATCATTATAAACTTGGTTCACTAAAGACCCAATGTCCACACGGGACTGTTGTATTCTCAATATAAACAAAATTTTGCACAATAATGAGGGCTACGGACTTACTCCCACTCTTACATGGAGTTCACTAAGCTGGCAAGCAGAGATTCATTAAGGACACATATAGCCACAGTGATTCTTTGCACTGTATAAAAGAGGCACAACCAGTTTTATAGGCCAACCAGGTCACGAAACAGAAGAAAAAAAAAAGATTTGAACTTGGTAGAATGAGCAAACATACCCTTCGATCTTCGAAGTCTGCAATGTCATCATCAACTTCATCCTCACTATCCCGATCTGACAACACTTGCTCCATTGACATTGGCTTTAATCACAAAAAATAGAAATAAATGTAAGAAACTGTAATATTTAGAAGCCAAGTAATTCAGGAATTCCAATTAAATCAGCTCAGGCATGTATTCAGAGCAACTATAAGCCCTTTATCCAAGTCCTTAATTCAAAAGAAGGGTTTTGAATACCAAAACCTTTTGTAGGCAAACAAAATCTCAGTTTTTACAGCATCTAACAACTACTTACTAGAAACAATGGAACAGGTCAAACCAAAGGGCTCCAAAGCCCTCTAGGTTTCCCTTCTTTAGTCAACACCGACAACCGACCCAAATTACTTAATTTTTTTTTCCAAAGAACCAACTTCTCGCCTCGCCCCCTTCCAAAAACAATAAGTTGGAAACACAAAATTTCAAGCAGTAATTTGCCTATGAAAAGATAAATAAAATCTCAAATTGGATCAAAACCCAACATATGCATGAGGTAGCACAAAGAAACTTAACAGCGGGAGAAAGAACAATAGCATTATCAAGGAGGTAGAGAGAAAGCAGCCCATCACCTGAGCTCGATGGGAGTGGAAAAACTGTCGCTTCTGCAAGAGTGCACGGCTGCATATTGAACATAATCAGTTAGATAAAAGGGAATCATGGTATACAGCCTCCACAGTTTGTATGGAAGACAACAATCAGAAACAGAAAGTGCATGGGTTAGCGAAGGTAAATAATAACTGTGCAAGTGAATTATTATACTACTACAGTAACTTCCGACCACAACTGGAGAGCAACTGCTTGGTGCAGTACCGAATAGTTGATGCTACACTGAAGGGATTCAAGAGGCTCCTAATCCACTAAAGGAGTGTGATATCTTAGACTATTAACAGCTCTATTTTGCACTCAATTTTCTATTGATCCGCTAGCCATCTGTAGGGATGATATAAGGAATTTTGGACCATCCAAGAAAGTTATACATACTTAGATAACCAAAATTGATCCACATGAAGGATAAGTACATACAAAGGAAACAACCTTGTGATTTGAACCAAAAGTTACATTATCAAGTCCCGCGACATATTTTTGATAAAGGAAAGAAGTATCTTTAAATTTGAAACCTAATTGTGGAAAAAAGAAGATAGAACTAGACCCTTGCAGTCCAGCCTGCATGAGAGAACCATTACAGAAAAATAGCTACACAGCATGTGCAAGACCGCTATGTCTGAATGAAAGCGTCTTCACACATAAAAATGCCGGGACTATATGATGACTCTTCCTAAGGTGGACACCACACGCTGAAGAAAGTTGCATCATGCATGGAGTCATTAAGAGACAATAAGTATACTTTAGACTGAGTTCATGCGCATAGAAAGCTGATATTGAGGCATACATTCTTATATTAAAAAAAATGACAGCTGAACATCATTATATGAACATAAACCAAAAAGATAGTCAACATACTTTCTCGGGTCAGAACGTTCAACTGATAATTTCCTTGTTTTTGCAAATTGTAGCATGGGAGGTGGTGCAAGATTGCTTCCTGCAGCTGGTTGAAGGCTTTCGGCGTCTCCAGGAGACTGAGCAATAGCAGTTGAAAAGACTGTGATGTTAGGGCTTGATGCAACCCTTTCCATGAACTCAGAGTCAAAGGGAGTCTCACAACGATTACTTGCTGCATTATGACTTACAATCTGCCAATTACTCTCACAGGTAATAGCCTTAGGAATCTTCTGCCTTTCTTTACTTGAGCGAGCATCTGAAACAGATGCTAACCTTTTAGCCTACCTTAAAATATACATACGAGGAGATGGAGAAAGTGAAAGAAAAGAAGGCACTATCGTCAGATGAGTCAATGCCGCATTCGAGCCAAACAACCAGTGTACTGGAACCCAATACTACAGATCAAACCCACCCAGCATTATTTCTGATTGTTCAAAGTGAGACAGTTTATTATGTCGTGTATTCAGAATGGATCATTATCACCTTGATGGAATCAATTTAAAGGAGACCACCAACAGCCTTTAACAAGAGCCATATGTTTTTCACTGCTTATGAACAACTACCTTTTACAAACTATGTTGTACAACAGACCCCCTAGGCGCCAAGAGTGAGAGGTTTGGTGCCCAGGTGTCTTACCCAACCAAGGTGCCACTGTATCTGGGGATCTTTGTTAAGGCCCTAATTAAGCAACCTAAACCCCTAAACATAGCACTTAGGCCTTCAGTTTTATCTTGGACTCACTATGTTCATTGAGATTAAAGCCTCAATTGTTTGTCTTTGAGTGATGTATCACCTAATTTAGGTTTTCCAGTTCCAAAACAATGTATTACTAGCACCATAACTCCATATATTCTACCCCAAAGCCGCATCACATGCCTCATCCTAAACAGCATAGATTAAAACGATCCCGTTTCTTCAAATGCGTTTAAAGGAAATTAATAAGATATCTTGTCTAAACTGTTGTGTTGTACCAACCTTTACCTAACATCCGATGAGAGTGATTAGTTGGCTCAGTATCCATTGCATACGTAACAGGCAGATGCGCAGAACGGTTAACAGCCTCGTCCACAGAAGGCTTACAAAAGCCTAAACCATTCACTTCTGGAGAGTCTGACTTCAAGAAAAGTGGATGAACATTCTTTTCATTTTGTAATGCGTTCCTCGATCTTCTAAGTCTTCGAAATTTTGAGCTGCACAAATGGCATTTGAACAATTTCACAGAAATATATACAAACATAAAATTATAAAGGAAGGACAAACCGACACTAGAAATTACCTGAAGAAAAACGTTTGCAACCTTGGGTCAACTCCATCGGCAACTATCTAAAAATTACAGGAGAGAAATATTAGAGTAAAAAGGAAAAAGAATGGATAGTGAAACTGATGAAGAGAAGATGTATCTGTAATTTTATTGACAAGAGAAAAAACACAGACGTAACTAACTGAATATAAGATTTTAGAGGATTATAAGATGGTAAGTAAACAGAAGTTATCAGACAAAGTAGGAGCCTGACCTCAGATCTCCAAATATCAGTTTTCACCGAAACATTCACCGCCTGGAACTCTTCTGTAACCTAAAACAAAAATAGCCCAACAATTATTCTCCAACCTCAGAGTCAACATCAGAATAGCACTAAAGACTCCAGAAGTAGACTAACCCAGAACTCAAAGTTGAATAGGTCATGGCACGCAGACAAATGATGTCCAAGTCCCTACAAACAAAATTCATGTCAAATAACAAGAGGTAGAACGTCAGTTCTTTCTTCAAAAGAAAAGAACCTATAAAGTTTAACTAAGATACATGAAAGAGACAGCACAACCTTGAAGCTTGCACACTGCAACAAGCAGAAGGGGCAAGAAAAGTCTTCAGTAACTGCATGTCCATTAATGTAAATCATCATAAGCACAATAAAGACCAAATGAATAGTGTTTTGAGAGACAAGATGGCATCAATATACTGAACAGATTATTCAATACTTTTAATGACAAAGAAAGAAAAATGGTGGCAATTCACAGGTATTCTTCCTAGATTCTGAAAGGCTCACAAAGAGACAAAGAGAATAAGACCATTGTATAACAGCAAAAGAACATTCATAAGACGATCAACTCAAAAAAAAAAAAAGAGCGAAAGGTATATTTCACCCAGCTTAGCTTTGACATACACTTCCACCTCTTACATAAAAGTGAATGACAGCTCTACAGACAGCACTAAATTGAAAAGAAAGACCTTTCACGGATAAAAGCTAAGTTAAATCAAGAAAATATGGGTTACCTTCGGTCTTTTGCAGTGTGTTGTTATAGTACTTATAGTTGAATATGACATTTCCAGTTCTCAATCTGCAGTATAATGTAACCAAATTTATTCAGGCATACTTCAGGAGAGAAAAAAACATAGATATGTTTAGGAGAAGAAACAAGGGTGTTGATACAGATATTGAATGATTGAGAGCTCTAGTTTTATAATACATCTCTTTCTTTTTCCAAAAAAGAGTAGCATAGAAATATTACAAGGTAGCAAAGCTACAAGGGCGAGGAAGAGTCCAAACTTTGAACCACACATCTCTTTCTTTATCCGAACGAGAGTAGTATAGAAGTATTACAAGGTAGCAAAACTACAAGAGAAGGGAAGAGTCCAAAATGTCCCACAGTTATCTTATGCCTCGAACCTCTGACCACAAGTGCGAGATTCAGGCACGTGGACAACTGGGCTATCCCTAGTTGGTTCTTCTTATAATCATTACATAATGGCTAAACTAAATTTCTATAAGAACTTACGGATAAATCAACCATCTTTATTCACTGAAAAAAACATTCTTTTTTGTTTACTTTCCTATTTTGCTCCACTGAAACAGATGAATGTAGTTAAAAGTACAAAAGTGGAGGCATCGTTCTTATTTGAACTGCCACTTACATACAATTTACTTTTTGTTCTTTATTCTGTAGTTTTACGTAAATAGTTTCTTATTCATTCTTACTTCTGTAGGTAAAGAAATTTCTTTGCTAACAAAATATGCATAAATACACTAGTGAATTGATCAGCTCCCTGATCAAGATAACATAGCAATTGGCTGGTTATTTCAAACTTTCATAGTGAAAACCATATCTATCTATGTTAATTACTCCAAGCAATCTGCTGGTTAATTCTGTAAATTGTTTCATTAAACAATTTGATATGGTTACAACTTCGATATAGGGATAAGAAAGAGAATCATTTAGCTTATACAATTACCTTCAGATGCTTAGCCAATCTAAGCCCATATACGCGACAAAATAAGAAGGAATAAATTTCTCCCAGAGCACGACAAATTTTATAGGATCGACCTACTAAGATGAATCTCAGCAGATTTACACTTACTGCAGTTCTAATGGTCACATCAGAAAGATCACGAGTTGTTTCAGAATATTAAAAAAGAAATCACCTTTTAATATCTTTTCGTTGTAGAAATATATGATGTTGCGGTCTTAAAAAAGAAAGTGTTTCTACTTTGTAAAATACAAGGGGGTAAAACTGGAACAGGAAAGAACTACCAAAGGACAAATTTGTGTAAACACCAAAATATGATTTTAATTTCTTTCTTGGAGTAAAATGTTATTGAACCTTATTTTATGACTGTGAAAGCACATCTTCAGCCTTAATTCTCCCGTACAAAAAAAAACATACTGGATGGTCTATAAATGAAAAACAGAAAGAGGATAAGAACCTTGTTACCTGATAATGTGAGGCAATGATGAAGTTGACACATGATTGTAATTGTATGAGTTATAAGGAGATATTTCTTTTCCCCCAAACTCTTGAGCAGAGACGTTTACGTGCAAATGCTGTAATATAATAGCAAACATCAAAGAATAGACTCTAAGTAATAATGACCAAGTGTAACAAGAGCATAAAAATACATCATCACGTACATAAAAAATATGCAACGAACACACCTTGGAAACAGAACTATGAGGAATCTGGAAAGATATACAATTGCCATCATTCAAGTCACTCACCTGCATAAAAACAATCTCAAAATATTAAAGAAATACTCTACAAGGAAACAAAAACTCGAGCAAGTAAAACACAATGATAAGTGGCACTTCCCAACCTATACTCTTAGAGTGTGTTTGGATAGTGAGAAGGGAAACCCACTCCGAATCATATTCCCCGAGGAGCGGGAGTACTAAACCCACCACCCCCCATGGGTTTGAATTCCTCTATTTTGGAAGAACCATATTCTCATTCCTCCTCTATTCCTATTTACCAAACATGGGAATGGTATTGTATTTTCCCGGAAAAGCGATCCGATTCCCTCCAACCAAACACGCTCTTAGTTCTAGCTGTAGGTATTCCCCAACAAAATTCAATGAAACCTTCCAACAAAAGCTAAGGATTTTACTGTACATCTGCCTTACCCACCAAAGTTAAAGGTCAACTGCATTTGCTAACCTTCAAGTTTCAAACCTCTCCAACAACATAATCTATGCAGTTTTATAACGGAATTTTATTTTATTTTATTTTATTTTATTTTATTTTATTTTATTTTATTTTTATTTTATTTTATTTTATTTTATTTTTAAAAAGTCTTCAAAAAAAGAAAAGGTAACTTCCACCCTTCCCCTATTGAAGATTGGAGGTTTGAAGGGGAAATGAATCTCGGCCATACTTTTTTACTTCATGCAAAACAGAATGTGCGGACGATGATGACCAGATAGGTATTATATTACTAGTACTATAGGTATTATATTACTAGTACTATACCTGAAAATGCAAGGTACCTACTGAAGCTATATGCAATGTTTGATAACATGAGCCTAATACATTGACAGCAAACCTTGGGTTTTGCAAGGTATGAAACTCATCAAAATAAATAAAATTGTTAGCTTTTATTCACTTAATAAAAAATTTAGCTTTTATTCACTTAATAAAAATATTGAACCAAGTGTATTCAACAATCATCCTATATCACTCCATCGCTTCCTAATAATACCTTACCTCCCTACTTGATATTCATTGTAGCAAGAAAACTTATCTTAAACCAAATAAAAAAAACATAGCGAACGACTTTAAATGAGCTGATGACTGGAAAAACTATGCTGTCTGAGGCGCCGCCAAGGCACCAAAGTGGAATTTTTTTTGCCTGGAACGCCTCCCCAGCCAAGACACCACCTTGTTCTTCTACAGTTCTTTAAGAAAACCCCAAATTTAGCATTAGGCTTATATTTTACAACAAACTTACCCTCTTTCATGGGATATTAAGGCCCAACCTTCTTTTGAGTCTATTTCATTTATATGAGGGATTGTACTTAAAAGATATTGCGTAACTACGAATAATTTTTTTTGGGGGGGTTATTATCATCTGTGGCTGGCGCCGCGACTCATTACCCAAAGCCTAGCCGCACGCATCGCCCCAAACAACATAGGGGAAAACTTTTTTTATATATGTCTTGATATAACATACATATAAATTGTGCACCGATATACAGGCAAGAATCCATCACCCTGTACTTCCTATATGTAGTGCCTTCGAACCTTAATGTAAATCATGATCTAAGAGACGTATACAAAATCAAGTCCAGCCAATTGTATGGTGTCCCTCAAATTTTCATACTACACTAGGTCGCAACACAATGTTAAGCAAAACGTCATAATTATATATTTTATACTTTTGAATATATGTTGAAAATCATAACTATGCAGCGATGTATAATTAGATTCTCGATTTTAAAATTAATAACCCCAACAAAGATGAAGATAAAGCGCAACAGTCTTATAACGTACCTCTAAAAAGGATGAGTGTAAAGCAATCGTTGATGGCATCTCAAACCTACGCCCCAATTTTAAGTTCACACATTTCTCCCATGATAGATAGAGCGACTCCATTGGTATGTTACCCCACAGGCAATGGCCTCCCAAATTTGCTGTAAGGTAGAGTGAAAGGGAAATCAAAATTGTGTTATCCCATGTATATGAGAACTACATGCAATCAGATAGAATGCAAATGACAGTACATGACAATACAAACAAAAACACAGATGCAAACATTTAAGGCGTATTTCTACATGACTAGGCAGAGCATAAAAAATGATATGACGTATCACTGTCACCTTATTTCGAAAGAAAGATCATTAGATAGTAAAAAATATATATTAACAGGCAAGTGAAGTTAGTAGTGGTGAGCAAACTTCACCGACAGATTCTGGTCGTGTTCTTTTTGGATGTGGTAACTACTAAATACTAAGCAAAAAATTTCTTTTTGTAAGACAAAAAGAATCTTACAAACTCTTTGGGTGCCACTATTAGCAATTAGTGGACCATTTGAGAAGGTCAGTAAGCATAACTCTCTTTTTTCCTTATGGCCCTTACCTATAACAATCTCTAATATAAATATATGAAGTTCACTTAATCATAAACATGCATCTAACATCTACCATTTGTTTGTCATTATTGTAACCTGCAAACGAAGCCCTGTAAGTGAAGTAAATTCGAGTTTTATGGAGCCAAAGTAGTATTAAATGTCATCCGAAAATTAGATCCTCTTAAAGAGTCATGAATGCATCAAATATGAAAATCATAATCCATGCATAATGTTGCCACTACATTTTATTTAGCGACAGACCATCAAGCAATGAATCTAAGAGCAGTCTTACATGGAAATGATTTCATATCCAACTGGTCTTCAGATACATTTCTTTCGCTTAAAGAACTTTTACGACCCCCTGCAAGAAAGTTGGGAGGTGATCTAATGCAACAATTGAAAAACTAAATCAAAACCATACAAGTGCTTGACATTCGCATTAGTGTCTACCACAGCTGACCAATAAGATGGTGAGTTTGCCGGCTTTAATTTCATCTGACAGCTTATTAATTTCAGGGAGAATAAAATTTGCTTCAGCCTGGTCCTTCCTCTCGGATTCACTAAAAGCAGTAAGGACACATGCCCGGCTGAGGCGATAAACTGCAGAATACTGTTTAAAAACCAAATCAAAGAATAGTTTGTTCAACAAATGTGAGGGACTTGAAAGAACTTCGCAGTTCGTAGAAAAATACTAACAAACAGATATGCTGCGCGACAATGGCATACCCCTCCTACTTCGTTATCAAAAACTGGTCTTGCCAAGATGGCATATATGGGCAATATGGTTTGCGGCTGCGCTGCATTCACATTTTCAGAAACAGAGAGGGTCATTTGTATCCTACAAAAACAAGCATCAACGAACTAGTCAGTAACCTAACATAGGGATTACATAAGTTTAAATGTCAGTTTAGTTCACTGCTGTTGTATCTAATTCAGTGATGAGCGATCAAACGATGACAATCCTCCTCTAATTCATTTATTATCTAATATTGTTTCCACTTCGCATGTGCCCTGTAGACTGTAGTTAACTTCCTTTGGGATTTGCAAACCAATTTTACTTGTTTAACACATTAGAGTTAACCATTTAAGAAAACATGATCCAATCAATCATAGTAATAGAGATCAATTAACATGTACGGAGAACAACCTACAGAAAGAGAGTATAAAGAAATAAAATGTGAAGAAATTTTTAAAAAGCAAATCACACTTTTTACCTCCTTTTCCGCTTAGCGTGTATTTTGTAATGTAAGCATCTTTGAAGAAAGGATGGCTGCAGAGAAACAAACAGAATTTGGTATCAGATTGAAATTTTCTCCGAAGGAAGCCGCTACTAAACCATAATAATGAACAAATATTGTACAGACATTGTTTTAGCAAATACTGCAGATTTCAGTATACTCTTAAATAAATGATCTTACGTTCTGTAAGGTACGCCGTTGAAGAATATTATAGAGTTCAACAGGCTTGCAATAGATTGAGAGACTTTCTTCAGCTGCAGCTACCTCCTCTGGAGATAAGTTGACTCGAGAATCTTGACGACACATCTGACCTGCAGTCCCAGAATGGCTATCGCAGTAGCAACAAGGATTCCTATTCCATTCACACACGATAAATAAATAAAATATTAAAGAATGTATTATTCTGTACGTCCATTATGCATGTGTCATCTTTCTGATGTATTTCCAGCATCCAGCAATCCTAAAGATGGATAAAACACAAGAATATTTGAACTCCAAATAGATATGTGGTTAAAGAACATACAGAACAGTCGAGTGAATGGCTGCTAAACTCTAGATGGAGAATCTTCAATCATGAAAGTCCAAGAAAGAGGATGCAAAGATATAGGGTATGCAAGAATATACTACAAACATCTAGAGTCATCAAAAGAACTGTAAAATATTCCCAGCATCGTTTAAATCAAATAGGACACAGTTTTTCAACCAGCAATTTACTGATGTCTTTACATAACCTATTTTTTCTGGACGGGATAGTCTCCCCTCTCTTTCTTGCAAGAAAAAAGAAACAGTCATGGCAACAAATTCTTAAAATAGCTTCGTTAAGTATGTTCAGTGTTGCCGCCCTACTTCATCAAACAAATCAGTTGGTCTATATCTGAAGCCTGTTAACGACATTATTTTATTCCAGTTGAAAAATAGCCCAAATGAAACAATTTCACATACATGCTACACCACAGATAAACAAAGGAAGTAAAAATTGATGCAAGAAAGAAAAGTTCCATTAAGGAGAGACAAATCATACGTCGGTTCACGAACAGACAAAGGTAAGCCTGGCATTCTGGTTAAGCAATGTCCAAATACAGTGTAACCTCATAGCTTGAACGTTCACAAAATAAGTTTTCAGAAGCCCAACCTACAAAGATGATTCTATATGAAAATCTCCAAGTTTGGGAAGAAGCTCCAGCATCAGAACTGCAGAATGCTAGTCTGGTCTGCTTGAAGATGAAGAAGTAGCCAAACGGTAAGATAGCAACATCAAAGAAGAAAAGGCACAACTTAATCTGGACAACCAGCGGGATATGATGATTGATTGTGCCATATAAGCACAATGGTTACACTTACAGTAAGAAATCCAAACTATATAACTGAAAGATTGAAAAATTAAATGAATTAAGCGACAAAATCCCAACAGCATGTATGTTTTATTTACTTCCGATAGGTAAAAACAGCCTAAACATGCTTTCTATGAGTTATTTCACTAAACACAAATGGAAATACTGAAACTACACTAAGGGGTACAGTTGTGCCCACCCTATTATACACAAGATCCAACTCTATAATGAGAATTAGGTTGTTCGATCAACTGCACAGACACTGGAGTTTTTCTCTACATATATATGCTACAGGAAAAATACCCAGCTATTTTCTATTTCAACTTATTCTTCAGTTTACATTTAGAAAATGGAGCTGAATAATGGTATGTTTTTCTTTTCCCTATCTCTCGACCTTGATTTTGCCCTACTCATAATTGAACTAGAAGAACTCCATAATTTCAACTAAATGAAACATAGTTATCAATATTACTCATCAACCCTAGTTGGAGGCGCTTACCCAGTTTTCTAATCGAATTTCCAAAGAACGACGACTACAAATGAATTATAAAATGCAGAAGAAAAAGAAAACCTACCTGTTTAGGAGACAATAAACCACAGCTCTCCAGTCTCCTCAATATAATCGAATCCCTTATTCTGCTCTTTAATTTCTGTAATAGAAAGCCCTAAACAGACCAACTAGGGTTTCTCTCTGCACTTGTCCTCCTTCCCTTCGTTATATGTATTCTGCTACTCTAATTTGTCTTTTCATTAAATTACTAATTGTTTGGTTATAAAGAGAAAAACACGAGTAAATAATACGGAGTATTTTATTACGGTCGGAAGTTTTCGGAGTTTAAAATTTTAGAAGGTCGGGATAGGAGACCAAATGACTCGAGTACACTGCTTACCGGATAAAAGATGGATTTTGGTAGCAACGTTTCTAAAACGGGTCCTCTATAACGGGTTTTAACGGTTGTGGATATGTTTCCACGGTTATTGTTTGTTTTTTGTTTCAGAAAAAAAACGTTTTATCAATCCACTCATTACAAATAACAGGTGTTATAATAGTTAAATTTGAAAAAGAAACTTCCAACCAACCTTCCTATAAAACTGGCTACTGATATAAATTTCACCTATGTTTGATAATAATAAATCTTTGATGAATAAAAAATTAAAAAAAAGATGAATTTTTAATAAAAATTATTATCTTTTCTTTATTTAAAATAGAAATTTATAATAAAAATTAAACCAAAAACAATTGTAGTCTTGTTTAAGCCAGACTAATATATCTGGTGGCAGATTATCTAAATAATAGAAATTTGCACTTTTTTTTTGTGCTTTCCTTGCTAATAAATACGTAACCTTATTATTGGCTTCTCTATCAATTGCCTTATATAACCATAAATTCTTCATAGAAAACCTATTATTAATATCCCAAAAAAAACTATTACTAACCCAGTGAACACTAGGTTCATCTTGGTTTACTGAATTAACTACTACTTCATTATCAGATTCAAAGATAACTTTGTGAAATTCTTTCTTCTGTATCCAATTGGTAGCTTCATCCATTGTTATACATTCCAATTGTTCTACTGCATCATCTGGATTCAGCCATCCATGGATGAACTTTCCTTTTGCTCCATAACACTCACCTGCAAAATCACGAATAATTAGATTAATACGTGTTAACCATTTTCTTTAACATAAGAAGCATCCATATTAACTTTAACAAAACCTTTGTCACGTGGAACCTATTCCTTCAGACGTAAAACAAATAAATAAGTAATGTCATTAATCTGGTTATTACCATTACCCATGTTAAGACACTGAGTAATAAGCTGATAAATCCTACTTACATAATGAATCCTATTAGGACTGATATCCTGAATGACCTTATTACACTTGTTTCTCCATAAATACCAAGCACCAATCATAAACTTGTATTGATTATCTTCAAGATATTCTTCAGAGTTAGAAGTAACATTACTGAAAGCCCAAACCAGTTGACAATTTAAGCAGAGAAATTTATGTTCTAAATTGCCACAGAAATAAAATTCACATTAAAAACAAACCAGACTGACCTACCATAGGGACATTCTAAAAACAGATGGTTTACAGTTTCCATACTAGCATTACAAATACTGCATTGTTGATCAATATCATTTTTATATCTACTAAGCTTGTCCCTAATAGGCAGAATATATTTAAGACATTTCCAAATAAACAACTTGACCCTATGAGGAACTTAAGTTTGCCATAATTGTTTCCAAATTGCTATAGGTACAAAATCATTTTCAGCAGTATTGCTAGCACTAAAGTTGCAAAGGGTATTATAAGCACTTTTAACAGAAAACTTACCTAGTCCATTAGGAGTCAAAATAAGAGCATCCTCACCTGTAGTAGGAATGTGCATAGAGAGAATCTTACTATCATAATCTTGAGTAAACAAACTATCAACTAGGTTCACATTCTAGGTTCTAAAATCAGGCAGAAACAAATCACAAACATAAGTTATGTGAGTATTGGTGGACAAATTAACATTTGGTTCAGGTGGATGATCTAAACCAATAACCAAACAATCAACCCAAAATTTGACAGTTTTACCACTTCTAACAACCCAAAAAGAATTTAAAAATTATCTCTAAACCAGCATATATACTTTTCCATATCCAATAACTATTTTCTTTCAAGCTCTGCAAATGAAGAAAATGACAATCCTTAGCATATTTAGCTTTAGTTATTTTTACCCATATCTCATCTTCATTAGTGCAAGCTTTCCAAGCCATCTTACTAACAAGAGCATGATTAAATGTTTCTAGATTTCAAATAGCTAGACCCCCTAGAGCCTTAGGCTTTTGCAACTCATAACATGCTATAAAATTAGCACCTCTACTGCCTTTGTACCCCCAGTAAAACTTTCTTTGTAAATAATCCATCTTTTTAATCAAATTTTTAGGAATTATAAAACTACCCATTTGATGAGAAGGGAGAGAATTCAAAACAATTTTAACCATTATGGTTCTACCATCCTGATTAAGAGTTTTACCTTTCCAATTAGACAGTTTTTTAAAAAATATTGGATAATTGGACGAAAAGATTTGGTTTTATTCTGACCTAAAAGAAGGGGGATTCTAAGATATTTCTCAGAGTCTTTAGTCATGGTCATATTTAGGGGTTTAGCAAGGTCCTCACAAGCTCCGGGACTTAAATTACCACTAAAAATAGACATTGGATTTACTAAAATTAAGCAATTGGCCGGAACACTTACCAAATCTATCAAGAATCTCCAAAATACCTCTCACATTATCTATATATGTCTTGGAAAATATGAGGATATCATCTGCAAAAAGCAAATGAGAAATGGATGGAGCTCTTTTAACAGCCATTAAGCCAATAATAATATGATTAGCTTCAGCCTGCATGAAACTTCTGGTAAGGAATTTCATA
Source organism: Papaver californicum (assembly GCA_023531435.1). Classification (NCBI taxonomy): domain Eukaryota; kingdom Viridiplantae; phylum Streptophyta; class Magnoliopsida; order Ranunculales; family Papaveraceae; genus Papaver; species Papaver californicum. Next base: position 249,492 of record JAJJMC010008370.1, on the reverse strand, counting down.
GCAATAATAAACAAATAAGGAGAAAGTGGATCCCCTTGTCTTAACCCCCCACCCCCAAAAAAAAGGATGAAATTCCTGACAAGAACTGCCATTAAGCAAGACAAAAATATAAGTGGTGGAGATACATTGTTTTATAAGATTCCAAAATCCAACATTAAAACCAAATTTCTTTAAAACACCTAATAGAAAATCCCATTCTAATTTATCAAATGCCTTAGATATATCAAATTTTAAACTGATACTCCTATTAAATCCATCCTTTTGCATCATAGTATGGATTAACTCATGAGCAACAATAATATTGTCATAAATTGACCTACTTGGGACTAAAGCAGTTTGAGAAGGCGAAATAATTCTCTTAAGTAAGGGATTAATTCTATTAGCAATGATTTTGGAGATTATTTTATACGTGGTGTTACACATACATATAGGTCTGAAATCAACAGGGTATTTGGTCTCATTTGTTTCAGCTATAAGAGATATATAGGTTCTATTAATATGCCTTGGCATATGACTAGAAACAAAAAAAAATTGAACCGTATCTACAGTAACCTTACCAATAATATGCCAATTAGTCTGATAAAACCCATCTTGAAAGCCATCCGGTCCTGGTGAGCTCCAAGGGGACATTCCTTTCACAACAACATGAATTTCCTCACTAGAGTGGGTACTTAAAAGAGCAACATTGTCAGCTTCGATAATAACATTAGTAATAACATCAAAAGTATCATCAGTAATACAAGAAAAAAAAGTGCTACTAACAGCACTAAAATGTGTAGTAAGAAGTCTAGCAATATCATCCATATTCATAAACCAGTTACCACTATTATCACATAAAGCATCAATACTGTTCTTAAACATTCTCCTCTTAACAATAGTATGAAAATATTTGGTATTATTATCACAATCAATAATGAATCTAACTCCAGACTTTTTTTTATAAAAATCATTTTGAACAGTATTCTAATATTCCAACTTTTTTGTAAGATCCACTACTCTAGCATGTTGTGTATGAGAGAAGGTCTCAGATTGGACAATTTGTATTTGATCTTAAATTCTATTAATGTTAGCTTGTATATAACTAAATTCAAGTTTATTCCAATGGGAAAGTCTAATCCTTTCCTATTGAGTTTATAAGCAGGAGAACCTTGTAAATCAAAATTCCAAGTTAAATAAAACTTCTTATCTTGATAAAGCAGAATTACTGGTTAAAAAAAAGGTGGAAAAAGAGAAGGAGTTCTTATTTTATTTAGGTTAGACTCATTACATAGAGTAGTAGTATTTATATACATGTAAAGGGAAAGCCCTAACCATCTAAATGGACCGCACGTTCATCAGCCGTAGGCCCTATAACACTACCCTATTATCATCATCAATAGACAATTAGTCTCGAGTGACCATACATGATTTCAGAGATAACATGAGAAATCACTTCATACACAATGTTCAACCATGGCATCATTGAGTGAGTGATGCAATCCTGAGGCACATATTTGTAGAAAGTGCCAGTTCATGACATGTGAACTGTATGGGTTTATGCGTCCCCTCTATAAGTGATTTACGCCAGTGGCATCACTTTGTGAATGGTGGCATCTTGGTGCATATTTGGTGCATATCTCCGTTAATTACGCAAAGGGATGGCACCGCTGAACCTTGTTCGTAAAATATTCCAGGTGTTAGCCATTTAGTAAGAATACTCGATTACTAGCTATCAATGTCTTGGTGTATAAATCAGAGCATCCAAGAGCCAATGGCATCAGTGGCATATCAAAATATTGAAGAATGCGCGTATGAGTGCTAAGGTCAACAAGGCTACGATGATTGGGCGCTAGCATTGGACTAGCGCCAAAAAGTAGTCTAGCCCAACGCAAGTAATGCTGATGCATAAGCTCGGAAATGCATAATCATGGAAGTAAGCAAGCTTGGAAATGCACAAGCGTGGGAGTGTTTGAAGTCAAGATTATGCAACAGTTCTCAAGGACAGTGCAAAGGAATGTTCGAAGGATGCTCAAGGACCGATTATGCATGAGGTTGTTCAGGGACCAGCTATAGAAATAGAGGAACAAGGTAGGTATAGCTTTGGTACCGATATAGTTAATATCGACCGGTAATATCTGGATATATCGCTATCTTTCTATAACCGAGACGATACAAAAAATATCAGTTATACACAAATATTCTGATTATATCGGTCGTATAGGATCAATATATTAGTCGCCGTATCGGCCGATAATATTGATAAGGATGTAAATATATTTATTATAAATGTTCTTATTCCTTTTGTTTTAACTTTCTTCTCGTACACATTTTATGTTTATGGATGTTTAGGTTACCAAGTGAAACTATTTTTACTAACCCAACGTCGTGCTCTCAAGGACATGAAAGTTGGCGATAGGACTACCCTAGTGTCGTGCTCTTAAAGATGCGAGATGTGGATGGCGCTGGGACTATCCCAACGTTGTGTTCTTGGGGATACGAGATGGGACTAGCCCAGTGTCGCGTTATCGGTAAACGCGGTATGGGGCGATGGGACTAAGCCCAATACCGTGTTATTGGGGAAGCGGTAGAGAAGCTACCGCCGGGAATAGCCCAACGTCGTCCATACTAGGCGTTGGCGCTAGGACTATTCCATCATCGTGCATACTAGGTCTTGGCACTGGGACTAGCCCAACGTTGCGTATACTAGGGCTTTGCACATTTTTTTTTTGTGTGTGTAAATTTTGGATTTTTGACCAAGTTGCGGCTATTGGAACTTGAAGCCAGGGAATTCAACTGGGAAATTATTGCACCTGGTATAAGTTCAAATTGCATAGATATGTAGAATACCAAAAGTTTAGCCAGGCGAAGCTCTGATATTTTTTCAAACCATATATTTAGAGAAAGGCTATAAGATCAACATAGAGTGCTTATATTTATTAATAAAATCTATATTCTCAGTTTTCTTACGAAATGTTAGATAAAAACAAGGATTCATATTTCTGATACATGACAGAAATAAACTTGTAAATTCGATATTTCTGATACGGGACAAACATAAATTTATAATTTTCTATTTTTTTTTAAATTCCAATATCTACAAAAATTTGTGATGATTTAACTCATATGTATACTAATCTTTTTTTATGTTATGTAATTGATTCATTAGTATAAATAAATTTCGGTTTTAGCATGCATCCTTTATTGGTGATGACCAAAATCATGTTCTTAACCTTTTTCTGGTAAAGGTTTCTTGATGTTGTTCTCATTTTGCTAAATAATAACAAACACATAAAGAGAGTTCTTATTGAATTTGTGTTTAATGATATATCTTAATTTGTTGGGAATGTAGTTGTGGAAATTGTAGTTGAGAATTATTTTTAATAATTACTTTCCTGGTGGGAAACTAAATTAATTCTGATCTTAGTTGGCTCATCGAATTGATGGTATATTTTACCTTGGTTTGTCTCAATCTATAATAGGTTGAATCAAGTCCTTTTGAACTTGAAAGTTCTTTCAAAATACCCTAGTGTAGTTCAAGCCTTTGTTATTTTGGTGACAAAAAAGGGGGAAAATACGGAGTGGTTTCAATCACTTGATTTTAGCTAGTCTACAATGATATATAAGGCTCTAGTAGTATTTTTATAGGGTGAAAGAACTATATATGTTGATAAAGACATATTAAAAAAAAAGAGAATAAACATTTACTAACGGGGAGAAATATACCATGATTTAAGTAATATTTCCATCATACTACTATATTAAGATATCAAGTATGTTCGGATTGAATATCATCCCAGCTTACCTTTTGGGGGAATAATATAATTGTTATCAGACACTTCAACAACAATATTTATTTTGAATATATGTGCAAGAGGACAAGCTGTTTAACATGGATTATCAGGCATACAATTAATATATGTTTATGTTTTTATAATTTTCAATTATTCATGTATTTTTCATGTGGAAAGTGTTGTGTCACTACAATTGACAAAGGGGGAGATTGTTAGAGCAGTGCTCTGTTTAACCCACCAAGCGTTGGTATGTCAAGTTTGGTTATCAAGTTTAGTTCCAAAATCACCGCTGAAATTATTTATTAACGTCAACTTCATTAGGTTAAACTTATGGCATGGAATTGTTGACATATAACTCTAATTAATTATTAAAGACTTGGAGACGTATTAAATAACAAAGGAAGCCATTATTCTGTAAACCGAGGTTAACAACTATTTAATGACTAAATCTGTTATATACGGCATTAATGATTGAAAACATAACATGTGAACTTTCTTACATGACTTTAGTATATAAGTTACTTGATTATAATCTAGGGTAAATAGAAGTATAATGATAGAGTTTCAACTTCATAATTATAAACTTTATACTTAAACATAATTAGAAACTTCCCTTATGGAAAAATGAAAAATGATAGATATGTATAAGAGGCTAGAAGAGGGCGTAGTCACAACCATGTGTCATCTAACATGTCCATCATTAGTTGGATGACACCTCACTAGGTGACGCATAGGACACCTAAACCACAAAGGTACCCAATTTTTATATAAGAATTAGAGAGAAAAGATTATCAATTATCTGAACTTATTGTTCATGATAATAGATTTTGTTTGACTTGATTTTTGAATCACACCTTTTTTGTTCTTACCTATTACTCTAAAGGTCCCACGGTCATAAAATGGTCGTGATAGTTACATAACGGTTGTATCTCAATAGATATATTTTTTAAATTTATACATTGCACTTCCATCTCACTCTTATATATCTTTATTATTCTATTTTACTAACCTAAAACCTATTCTAAAGCCCATTTAAACTAATTATCTTTTACTTCAACGAAAATCCGTATATTGTTTCTACCCAACTCGAAACTCGAAAAAGAAAAAATATATTGAAAAAAAAACTCTCAGATTGTTGATGATGACTAAGCTAATCACAGATTTGTTCCGACCTAAATATAGTTGACGGTCACATATCTCAAATTCATGAACGAGATTGTTATAACATAGCTCGGTTGACCCCAACAGGCGTTGGTATGTCAAGTATGATTGTCAAGTTTAGATGCAAAAAATCACTGCTTAAATTGCTTACTAAAGTCAACATTTGTAAGTAAGACTTAGGATGTAAAAGTATAGAGACGATATACCTTAGTTACTCTTGAAGAATGGAGAAGAATATTGAAGATCAAACAAAGACATCATCATGAGGTTATTAACTATTGAACGAGTATTCCGTTCCTATCTTTTTCACAGACTTTCAGTTAAACTTTACAAAATAAAGTTTGTGCTTATGGATTTAGTTAAGAGACTTAACCATATACCACATTACGATATCAAGGTATCGAAGGAATGATTTACATAAGTTGTGTTCTATAAATCACTATATATAATCTCAAAATATCTTTGATGTAGCTTGATGACTACAACATTACGCTTAAATTGTACTTGTTATTACTTAGTATTGGACTTTCGAGAAACTAATATTTTTTTTGTTTAAACTTATGTTTGGAAAACATGGTTTGGATGCATATTCAAAGTGCATGGTTGAAAGCAATTTTAAGTGCATATTTGACTGCATATTCGAATACATAGTCAAATGCATATTAGAATGCATGTTGTATAAACCACAGGAGGACATCAGAACGGGGGCGGTTGCGCCGATCTCTGTCGAGCCTTTATTTCTCTATGACGGGGAGACGCCTGTGGCCATAAGAGAGAAGTTAAGAGGGGAAAGTGTGCAAAATTGGTAATATTCGTTCGTGCATATCTAATGCATAATTCTTATAAAGATAACTTCTTAATAGTTCGTTAATTAAAAGTTGTCCTACAAAAACATGTTTTGAAGTCACCACCAAACTAAAAGAAATCATGACCCTTTTTAACTAGTTTCAGTTTTTACGAAAAAATAAAAAAAAATATCTAGTTATGACTTAAATGTTCATGGTTTCCTATCTGTGTAAAAAGATTCTAGTACGGGCCAGATGGAAAGGAGTTAGGCACCCATCAACTGGCCTCTACTTCATGATTAAATGGTAAAAATGATTATAATGTACCTTATCGAAACCATAAATTGTATGCTTGTGATTAATGACCCATAACATAGGACTTGCAGAAGAACGAAAAAGGATTTTCATTTTTAGGACATACAAAGCCAAGGCATAGTTGAAAGCTTTAATTAAGAGTTTAGGTCTACTCTCAATAATTCAGATGTTTATGAATCTGGATCAATTCTTAGTACATTGAAAATAAAGTCTAGTTTGACTCCAAGTTTAACATGGAGATAAAGGATTAAGGACAATCCTAAACATGATAGAGATCATTTAAAGTCTAGATCGACGATAAACTCAATCATTAGAGTTTAGAGCAACTCCAAATATGATTAAAACAATCAAAGGCGATCCTAAGCATGAAAATATATCACTTAATAGTCTAGTTCGACTATGGACTCAATATTAGAGTTTAAGGAGATCTTGGGTTCAAAATTGATATTGGACATAATATCAAGATTAAACCAATAATATGCCAATTAGTACGTGAATGATGGGATAAAATATTGATGAAATAATTATCAGATTTAACAATGGATCTAATATGAGAGTGGACACCGCTTTATACCCACACTTAGATTTTTACACACATAAACGATAAATAGTTTAAATTGATTAAGTATAAAAATTAATGCACAAGTAAGTACGCTTGACCCAAAGGTGGAATATCATGAAAGACAATTTATGTTCACACTTGAATTCGTGCCCATGTAAATAAATATTTAAGATAATTGCAAGTATGTACGTATGATTTTGAGACGAGATATCATGGAAGATCATTTATGTTCACATGTGGGTGCGTGCCACGTAAAACGTAAAAATAAATAATTAAAAAAATTGCACAAGTATGTACGTGTGACCTAAGGCGAGATATCATAGAAGACCATTTTATTTGGTTTTGTGTCCACGTAAAATATAAAAATAAATTATTAAGAAAGTTGTGCAAGTATTTACGTACGACCCTGAGACAAAATATCATAGAAGATAATTTATGCTTACACTTGGGTTTGTGCTCATGTAAAACATAAACATATCAAAAAATAAATGAAATTGCACAAGTATGTATGTGACCCTAAGGCGAGACATCATGGAAGACTATTTATACTCATAATCGGGTTCACGCCCACATAAATATAAAAATATCAAAAATAAATATTTAAGAAAGTTACATCTGCATGCGATATCGATGGCCATTTTGTACCTACTTTTAGATCAATACATACTTCAAAACATAAGTGGTTGTTATACCTTATATGTGATATTAAGTGTTCCATGCAATGGTTTTTTGCTTATGGTAAGTCCGCTAAAACTAGTTAAAGTACAATAATCTCTTAAAAGCTTAAAAACGGTACTTATTGACTATTTTATTTTATTTTATTGGTTGGAATTGGATTGTAAAAGCATCTAACAATATAACTAGTAATTAAGATTTACAACGTATAATGACTTAAGGTAGAAATACAAGAGTTTGTAGAATATAAAAGGAAGGTATATATCCTTCGTTTTTCTCGTACTTTTTTTTTGTATCTTCTCCCGACTCTCTTATTTTCTTTTCCTCTAACTTATATTTACCATTTATGGAAATATGTGTGGGATTTTAAAGCAAGTCCAGCGAGACTAGGTAAAAATTCCTGTTTGAGCATCCACGTGGATGAGCAGACTCAATTTTAAACATTGGGAAAAATGGTTTCTCGGCGAAGATTGAATTGATAGGCCAACCCTTGGCTGAGCGAGTCAAGTTAAACTGAGGCTTAGCTCAACTTGAGATTTTCTTCCAAGGTTGGTCGTTCAACCTTAGATGAGACTATAACGACTAGTTCCTCACAAACATAAAATGGCTAGTTTTTTACACCTATAAATAACACCTTCCTTCAAAAACTCAACTCACACCTAAATTCACTACTCTCCCCAGTTTTTCTCCACTAAAATTGCTTCTAATTATTTTTCTACTTTTCTAAATTTCTCAAAATAAATATCTTAATCTCAAGCCTTTAGTAGTCATATAAATCAAAAACCTCCCGATTCAAAACCCAATATACCTCTACTTAGGGGATAATCAAGTTCATATGATGATGAGAATAATCCCAACTACTTTCCGGTCGAAATTTAGCCAAAGCTCAAGGTCATATTTCTATAAAAACTCGGTGATATAACTCTGGTCAAAAACTAAGAGATAGGTGGTATGAAGTTAGAATATTATATAAACACCTACCCAATGGTGTTAGAATTATTGTGGACAAATTTCCTTGGTTGACTTTGTACAATGTTGATGCGAAGAAACATTAAAACAAATTGTTATTTGTATTGGTGGAACGTTGGTTGTATACTACACGCGGTTTTATTTTGAATACTTCGAAATAGGTATGTTAAATATTTGGATTATAGTTTATATGCAAACAATACGATATGTAAACGAAACTAAGAATGTTATTGTTTTTACAGTAATAAAACCATTAGACTTGTTCTTCATATACCTGGGATACCTTGTGGCATGAGAGATGATGTTCCATTTTACCAAGAAGGTTGGTTGGCAGATGACAAATGTAAAGATGAACTTTCGCAGTACTTTGGTGATTCAGGTGATCGAAAGCACAAGAGCTTAATAAGTGGTTGAATTTCTAATGCTGGTTCAAAGATATTTCTAGTCAGCAAACTTTACCATGATGACCCTGAAGCGGGAACTGAAATGGCTAAAATATTCATTTTATGGGTACTTAGTGCATGTTTTTCCCCAAATCAAGCACTAGTGCACAATTAACTTCATTGTCACTACTCCTATATAGATTTCGTTGTAATTATCAGTTTAACCCCCTAATTCGAAATCGATTGACATTAGCGGTTAATGCTACAATTGTTTAACTTCATTGTTTATTGTTACATATGGACAGAACAACCCAACTACATTACGATTATTCGGGTTACCAGTGTCGGCGCAGTAGTTTTCATGAACCTTTTTCCAATAACTCACACTAGGTCGTCGTTTTTCACCCCTCGGCGATATATTACAAAGTTTCTACAAATAAATAAATCTTCATCCAGAGTAAACTTAACTGTCGGTTGAACTATTGTCCATGAGATTTTAGTAAGATTAAAATATTTTTGTGAGATATTATTGGTGTGGAAGGTGTGATTTTAAAATGAAGATGTGTGGGTATATGTAGGGTTGGATGAAGATCTGTTGGATCAAGTAATCATTAACGACCAAGGGTTAGCCGTCAACAGATATTATTTTATTTTTTTGTAAATTACCACCGGTTTTACTATGCATAACTGTTATATATTTTCTTATAAAACCACACATTGCTAGTTTTAAATAAACACAACCTACCCAAAGCATTTTCAACCAACACCATCAATATGTATTCTAAAAGAAAATTGAAACAAATAATATATATTGAACCAAAAGGTTTGTCCATTATGTTTCATGGATAACCATAGTCTGATGCAATTCCCTTGGATGTATTGCAAGGGTCTTCAACGAGGTTGTCCTGGCATCAAAATGGTCATTGAATCACAAAACACAAAAAAAGGTATTTGCAACGTCAATTCCCTAAATGTCTTAAAGAACTATAGATGATGCTATCAAAACTAAAGAAAGTGAAAATGAGGTAGAACCATGAATGAACTTACAAATTAAATCAAAATAAAAAAGTTAGAGTGGAACCCCTGTGGAGAAAAAGATCACCAAAAAAATATTGTCTGCATAAAATGATGAATGCTCAAATCCTGATTGTAACAGTCTAATAGAAATCCACATTTCTGAAGCAGAAAAACACATGGGAAATATTTTCGAAAATGTTATATATGTCAAATGTTGGAATGGACTGATTAAGTGTATGGACTAATTAAATGACGTTTTATGCTTTAGTTTAGTGGTTATGTTATGTTATGTTAATAAATGAAGATTACCTTTCTCGTTGCACCATCAGTATATCATCACAATTAATATGAAATTATCTTACTTTAAAGCAAAGTATATTTGAATAAAAGTAATTACAACTACATAAGATACTCCATTAATTTTAATAAAAATTAAACAAATTATATAAGATTAATTCATTATATTCAATTTAAACTAAATTAAAACTTCTCAATCAACGTCCTCATTCAGCTGGAGGTGGTGGAGCATATTGAAATAAAAATGGGTTGAGATATGAAGCTTCGTAAGAATATTGAAACAAGCTTCGTATCATAAAGGTTTGCTTTGAGATGACTGCCTCACCAGTAGAGTTCTTTGTACTATTTCACAATAAAAAAATTGGATCAAAATAAGTTAACAAATTAATTAATTGAAGATTCCAGAAAAAGATTCAATTTTTTTGTTACTACTTCCATACCAGTTTTACCTTTCAATCTCACTTGATTGGTTCGTAGTACTAAACCTACAAATTTTGTTATTTATTTGTTAATTGTCTAAAAACGACACAACAATCCTTAAACATCACGTATTCTCGTGTTCCCGGTTTTTGTGCAAAATATTTCAAAAATGCTTTGCCAAAAAATCATCATCGACACGCCTTGAACATTAATGATATGATCAATTTTTTCAAATACATAAGTTGTAAAATTTGATAAATCTTTTTCTTAATGAACTTACAACCACAAAATTTGGGTTGAGCCATTTTTCGTGATATTAGAATAAGATTAGCAAAACTTAGAACAAAATTATAAAAGATTTGTTATAGGTTATGGGTGTAGAAGGTATAAAAGGTGTGAATTATTTGTATTTATTTTTTTAAAGGCTTTTATTTCTTTCTATTTGATACGATCAGATGGAAGATAGGTGGATGTGTGTAGGCTATGTGGGAATAATATAAATGGTTTTTAATAGAGAATATTTTTTTATGATGCGATATGAGAAAATGAAGTGGGATAGTAGAAAGGATATTGTCCCCTTTTATGAAAGTTTTTACCGACTTAAGTTGTTTTGTAAAGCCCAAATCTAAAATGAAAGGGATTGAAACAGATTTCTTTGTCTTTTGGCAATGGCTAAGTGGTGGGACGGACAATGTGGTTTTGTTTTATAGTGGAAAATGGGATGAAAAATTGGGGTGATGATTATTGTGTATTCGTTACATGGGTTCCGAAACGGCTTCTCTTGTATTCAACTCTGAAAAGTAAAGTTGATATTTTTATGGAGGGTACAAAATTGAAGTATCAATATATGTTTGCATATTCGAGTATGCATTCAGATATAAATTGTTGCATTCGAATATGTATTTGAATGTTGTATGCATATCCAAATGCAGATTCGAATGAGGACTTGCATCTTTGAGTTTTTGTTCTATCATTTGATTAACACAATTCGAATTTATGCAAGTTGAGTAAAAAGTTACGATGCCATGAATATGAGCTTATAACTCTAATATATTATTTTTCAAACCTATTCCTTTGTCATTCAAGACTAAATGTTCTATATGACTTAAATTTTCTATCATGTCTAATGTAGAAAGTTCCAGAATATGATTCCACTTCCACCTAAGAAGATATCCAGATCATGTTGGCATCTTGATTATGTCAAGTATGTAGATTAGGGAGGTTAGTTATGAAAGTTATGGTTGTCATCAAGCTAACCTAGGAAAAGATTAATATTTGATATTTATTTCGTTATTATTATACTTAGTTTCGATATTTTATGCGTGTTTTCTTTCCTAGTGGATTGCATATAACTAATATCCATATTTAGTGAAATGCAAATCTTACATCTAGCAATTTACGAAGGCATATCCAGTGGGATGTCTCAAGTATTATGGTGGTATATATTCTAGATTATAATCTTGAATAAAATATATTTTTCTTAAATGTAAATGAGTTTGTTTGTGTTAATATAATCCAAGAATATTAAAAATAAACTAAAATTCGGAACTCATCATTTATAGTGCATTTCAAATTTGGAAATAGATTATTCTTGTTACCACGGAAAGTCTTGGCCTAACATTATAAATAAAGGATTTTTGTCTCCCTACAAACTCATTCCATTACATATTTAGTGATTCAAGTTTGTGTAATCCGTTAGCATCCTTTCTCAGTGATCTGATTCAATATAGGTGAAAGAAGGATTAATTGTTTTAAGAGTTCTTAGGGGATCGAGAAGTTATAGTAGTACTGTTAGGGGGAAACTGGATTTGTACTGCAGATTAAGTTTTTCTTAGATTGTAGTTGTTACTAACATATTGCATTCTTCATGTTTTAAGTTCTTGTTTTGGTCATTCTCTTCTGAATAAGACCACTCAATAACTTGTTTTACAAATTCAAGTGATTCAAAATATGTGGATAGATTTATTGATTAAATCAATGTGAACATACTCCGATCTGTGCAGCTATGATCAGCAGTGGAATCAAGTTGTGTTTTGCAGGTGTTATATTGTTACTTTGAAGATATAAAACTTGAAGATATGTAACGTAAGAATCTGTTATACTTGATTGACTGGGATAACACGACGTTCAAGTGATTGGACCTAACTCATGTGGAATCAAGTTGTTTACTTTGTAAACATGAACCTTAATTTATCAAGGAGTTTATATCTTCTGAATATAAGACTTTGGGATTCAAGTTATTCAGAGATTAGACGGGAGAACCTTGACTTGGAAGATTCACATATGATATATTTCATGATCGAAACCAAAGTGGAAGCATACGATGTTTCCTTGACTGTTTGATTGACATCCTAATGGAAATCTAGTCGTCCAGTTAAAGGTCGGGTAGCGATAGTCTTCACAACGGACTGTGGATCAACTCCTAGGCAGTAAATGAATATCTGTTAAGGGATTCACTTATGTGGGAAAATTTTGTTGTAAGCGTAAATAATAAGGAAACAAAGTAACTAAGGGTTAGATTATTTTATCTCAACTACACTGGACCAAAGTTGCATAATAGGCAAGAATATTTTAACAACTTGATTCTGAGAGTATTCGCTTGACTAGGTCCAGTTGGGTTTTTCAAAGAACAGTTTTCCTCGTGAACAAAATATTTAGTGTCATGCTTTATTTTATTTCTGCATCATAATTATTATTGTTATAATTAAAATATAGGTATTTGATTGTCATACATACCTTCAGGGATACATTAACCATATCCAAGATATACGATATATAGGTTAAAACAAAATATTTGGTGATTGATGCGTGTCGTAAGTGAAACAAATTACTCAAGATATTTTCCACTAATTAACTAGTAATATAGCGGTAGTAAGGATCGTTCCCACAGAGAGATGTGTAATTGAGATGTTTTAGATTAGCAAAACTAGAATAAATATTAAAAAGAGGGTTTTGTAGATTAAGTAACTAAATAAAAAGATAATAAAATAAAGAGATAATTAGGGAGTCCTTCGTCGTTACCAAACGTTGACTGAATTAGTATACTTATCTACCTTTCATCACCAACCGTATAATAGCAGGTACGCTTAGCTATCCCAAAAATCCTTATATCTTCGGATAATAGGTACGCTTGGTCACCGGATTCTATCCAACTGAGCCTCCTTGAGGTACGCTTACAAGGTGTAACTCGATCGAACGCTTTAAGATTTATGAATTTTGGTTTGATCCTAGTAGTTAGACTTAATACGCTCGGTCCACTTACTAGTGTTGTCTTCACACACGATTTCTCCACAAAATCCCTCTGCAAGGTCTCACGTTTTCTACTTGTGTAGGAGATGATCGACAATTATGGATCGCTCAACTCTCTACTAGAAATAAAATGATCAATAAATTAATCTAGCGTGCACCTCAAACAATATAAGAAATCAATCATAAAACCCTAGATATAGTGAAAACAAACGATAATAATAATACCTTCGAACAAACTTGTATTAACTAATAAAGCTTCACGCTTATAACAATGAATTCATCATCAATCAACAAAGTTTTAGCTACTCATATTATAAAGAAAAATTGGTTTCCCCCTAAAGGAGTAAACCCTAGGTTTTTGATGTAGAAGTTGTGATATGAGAGGTAAAGATAGATATAAAATATATGTATCCTCCTTTGTTTGAGCCTTAGATGTATTCTTTTATAGTATTCAATGCTTGGCAAGTCTCGTATCTTCTAGGGTTAAGAAACCCATTGGGACCAAGTTTCCTCCTTTTATAAGTCCAAAACGCGTCTAAGAAGTCTCTCTTGGCTTACCATAATCGGTAGGATAAATACCAATCATATCTAACGATCGTAAGACCCCTAAAACGGATTTTTTTTGTGTCCAAAAACACCTATAATTGGTAGGCACGGTTTCCCATTATCTACCGATTGTAATACTGTGGGTTTCACTTTCTTCATCTCGATTTTTTTTCCCGTAACTTCTTCGTCCGAACTCAGAATAACCTCATTCTTTTTGCGTTGGATTCGTATTCTCATTATATTCAAGATGGTATTAAGAAATCATGGATTTTAATGAGTTAAATCTGGTCTTTGTCCCTTCTTCATCAATAGTACTTCACTTCCTTGTCCATTTTGGCACTTTGTAGCTCCTTTTTGGATGATTCACCTAATATAAGACATAAACTAGAAAATAATTATAATAACAAGTAATATGAAAGAAGTATAGCTAAAACAAGTATGCATTTTATACTCTAAACATGTGAATTAAGCACTTATCAAATTCCCACACACTAGCTTTTGCTAGTCCTCGAGCAAACTACTATCTAAACTAACCTAACATAAACTAAAATACAACAACTTCATTTCTTCGAGGATACGGTTATACTTAGCATGTGCAACAAGCCTTTAAACCCCTAGGTGTCCCTAGTGGACGAGTTATAGTCTCGTGGGGGTTTACAAGAGGTATACCCACAAAACCTATTCCAATTTCAAAGTCACAAACATCCAAAGATCTATGAGGACATAAAGTTTTTACACACTAGAAGTTAAAAATGCCAAAGAACATTATTTTTATGCTTAACTCTTGAGTTAGGAGAAAACCACCATATGAAAGAATCCAGGTTCGAGATCGATCAAATAAGCTTTCTGCCTCACCAAAAGGATTTTATGAATTTGACACTCAAAAGATGCAGTTTATGGTTCTCATGTATGCAAGCTAGAGCAAAGATATAAATCCTGCACACGTTGATAGGAAGAAAAGGTAACCTTCCGAATTACATGAAGATGTTATCCCATAAAACGTGGGATGAAAAAGAACCCCTTTTTGTTTTTATAGTGACATATAAGAAAGAAAATCAACCACTATGTAAGGATGGGAACGCTTACTTTCCTTCTCACCCAATTCACAATCAGCACCACTTTCACAACATCTAATAGAAACGTCTTCGGTCTTCACTTGTTGATGATGAACTCTTGAACTTCGTAGAACATTGACAATTTGTAACTCTTTTCCTTAATTCCTTGTTGCTTGAAACTTCTTTATAGATTTTTTCTTCCCCACGACCTTATTGAATGAATACAAAAATAAATATATACTAAAGCAATGATAAACATTATTCTCTTTTTTTTTCCTTTTTTTTTTTGTTTATTTTTTTTTGTTTTTTCTATATATATTTTTTTTTGTTTTTCATTTTTTTTTGACTCAAAATACAAACTGACAAATAAAATGAAACTACTATGGCCATGGGATAAGGACTTTACCACTTGACTCTTCACACTTGTACTGTTTCGATATCATGAACTTCACTAACTCACATCTTTTGATTTCTTTCACTCTTGTACATAAGTCTTCGACATGTATATATAATTTTTCTCATTGTATTGTTGCTTCACTTGAATATGAAATTTGCTCTTTCTTGTACCATTGCTTGTAAACCTTGACTGTCTTTAACTTTCTCCATGATTTTGATGCCCCGCTTGTTGATGTTGTGTTTATATTACTGCTTTGTCGAAAGAATGATGCCAACTGCAAACAAGACTACAAGATAGAGCTAGTAATTCTGATGACACCCTCATGATTGATAAAGTAGCACTCAAGAGATCAAAAAGTAGTGCTGGCATTAGTGCGAGGTTGGATAGCTTATCATTCTACCCGGAATTTGCGCAGATGAAACACTCTAAAAGGAAAAATTGAAGGTTTGGTGCCTCACTTATGGGTATTGAATGATCAACTTCTTTAATATTGTATTCTCTACCAGCGGTTTAAGTCCCTTTTTGTCAGCTCTAGACTCTCAACAACTAAGCAACCCAAATATAGTTCTCTAATACTTATAAGTTCAGTTGTTTCGGTAAGAACTCCGTATGTAAACTTAGCTAGAAGTATACTAACTGACTCTTAAATATCTAAAAGTTTGAGGTTTTATCCAAAAATTAAAAACTAAAGATAAAAATTCTATATGCAAATACTCCCCCACACTTAAACTCTATATTTTCCTCAATGTAGAAAACCCATACTGCTAAATGACTAGAGTGGCTAAGTATGAACAATCGTTGGAGGGTCCATAAATTATAAGCAGTATCTGCACCGATGAAGGTTAACCTTTCGAAGGTGGGAGAGTACGGTGGATGGGTTGGGTCCGGTACTGGTCTCATGAGTATTACAGAGCATTGGAGATTTGAGCTATATATTTCAAAACCAAGGACGACTCCAATTTAAGATGGTGGTATTGTAATATCCCAATTCGGAAGGTGGGGTTCGTTTAATGAAATATAAGTAATGGTATGACCTTTACTAATGCTAAGGGCTTTGATGCGTGTTGTAGGTGCAGAAATTAATTCTCTTATCTTCTACTTTACTAAAGAATAATACAATAGTAAAAAAAGTTCGTTCACACGAGGAGCAAGGTGTTCTAATTATCAAATGTCACAAAGGGGGGGGGGGTTATTTTAGGTTGAAAATAGCTAACAAATCAATTAAAAATGATTAAGATGCAAGCAATAAAAAGAAATATGATCGAGGAATCCTTCTTCGGTACTAAAAAATCATTGAGTTAGTACACTCATCTATTATTCATTCATCACAGATTATCACCAACCATAGAATAGTAGGTACGCTTAGCTATCCCCAAAATTCCTAATATCACCGGGTAACAACTACGCTTAGTCACCAGATTCTATCCAAATGATCCACCTTGAAGTTCTCTTACAAGATGTAATTAATCGAATGCTTTAAGTTTTGTGAATTTATGTTTGATCCTAGTAGTTAAACTCAGTACGCTCGGTCCACTTTCTAGTTTTGTTCTTACACGCGATTGCTCCACAAAATCCCTCTGTAAGGTCTCACGTTCTCTACTTAGGTAAGATGTTATGATACAATTACCATACCCAAATTTTACTAGCTTTAGATTAATTAACAAATCAATTTAGTTGGCCACCTAAATAATTTATCAATCAAGCATGAACATTCATATTAGTAAAAACAAACGATAATCATGTGAAGAACTTCAAAATATATTCATACATAATAACTCAAATCATGTTTAGAACTTAGAATTCATCCTCAATCAATTAGGTTTTCAGATACTCATGGATGTAGAAGCATCCATGTTATACATATAAGAAAATCATTAAGAAATCGTTACGATAATAGAACCGCCCTGAAACTCTAACTTTGTCCTCTTGTGTTGTTCTATCCTCCAAGGCTTGCAAAGTGATGTAAAATGTGTCTTCTTCATGTATTGAGAGTCTTCTTACATAGTACTCTTGATATCTAGGGCTTAGAATTCTTCCAGCCCATGTTCTTCCCAAAATAGAGTAAAAAACGTATCATAACGTCCCAGAACAGTGTCAGATTCGGCTACTAATGTGTATAGATTACTGGCCGAACCTGACAACTTTTATTTGCTACAAATGAATATCAGGTTCGTCTCCTAATGGGATTTGGATTAGTGTCCGAATCTCTCTCTGTACACTTTGTATTTTTCATCGAAAACGCATTTAAAGTTCGGCTACTATCCTTATTTCACTTATTGGCCGAACCTTCTCCTAGACATTTTGTTCAAAACTCATTATTATATTAGGATACTACCATATGATCAATTTCTATCCGAACATTTCTATATAAACTTGTTGAAAAACTTGATTTTTAAGCTCCAGGTTCGGCTACTATTTGAATCGAATGATTATCATAACTTTTTCGTTCGATGTCGGAATGACCTTATTCTTTTTGCGTTAGCTTCTTATTTCAATTATATTCAAGATAGAGGTAAATAATTCTGGTTTTGAATAACTTAAAAGTGGTATTTATCTAGAGACTCCATTTCCTTAGCACTTTTGTAGCAATTTCCTTGATTTTGGATGTTTCACCTAATATAAAACATAAGATAGAAAACAAACATAATATCAAGTAATATGTAAGATTTATAGCAAATATTAGTATGGATATGACACTAAAACCATGTGAATTATGCACTTATTAGTCTTTTCAGCAAAACTGGCTCTACAGTTAGAAAAAGATATGCAGTTAAGCATGGTCGAGAAGGAGTAATCAAGGGATGGATGACCTCCCGGGAAGTTTTTAGGACCGCAGCGGTGCCCCTAAAACCCCACACTACTGGATGACCACAGTGGCTAAGTGGGGACAATATCGGTGGAGGGCCGAGTCATTACACTGACTACCATCAAGCAAACACCTTAAAACTTATAAGATATTTACGAAGACATACCAGTAGAAACACAACAATCAATGACAACACCAGCAACAAAAACAGGTTCACCAGCTATATTTGAAAAATCAACGAAGAAATGAAAACACAGATAATGAAGACCATTGAAGCCAAAAACACTTTATACAACACCATTTACATAAAAGGGTACTATATCCTCAGTAGCCAAACATACGCAATGCTTCGACATACATGCACTAACGTAGCAGCACCTTCGATGGTCGTACAAACATAACAACATCCTCGGTTTTGCATCGACGTACCAACAACAACGTCTCCACCAGCGCACTAACACCGAACACATCAAATAAGCACCACCAAAGATTATCCAAAACACCTCACTGAAGACTATGTTGTTTCCTCATTTTCCTTAGGGTTAATAAAAATAAATGCATGATATTATGGATACCATATATCGTATGTTCTATAATTATATCCGTGGTTTTTGTGGAATAAAAGCTACTCGAGAAGAATTAATAAAGTCTTCCAAATATACTAACTAAAATAAGAACATGGCAACTTCTTGGTTCATCATGCGATTGCTCTAAATTTACATACAACTACATTGATCTTAGTAAAAGGTGCTTTAGATGCACGTGGTTCCAAGTTACTGCCAGATAAAAAGGATTTTAGTTATAGTTTTCCTTGCGATGATCCGGGACGAGGCGATACTTGTGATAATTCGGCTTGGGACGCATTTTATTTGGCGGATTTTTGGATGTTAAATACCATCGGATGGGTTACTACTTATTGGCATTGGAAGCACATCACATTATGGCAGGGTAACGTTTCGTAGTTTGATAAATCCTCCACTTATTTGATGGGGAAGAGATTACCTATAGGTAAACTCTTCACAACTTATCAACGGATATAACCCGTTTGGTATGAATAATTTGTCCGTCTAGACGTGGATGTTCCTATTTGGACATCTTGTTTGGGCTATTGGATTTATGTTCTTAATTTCTTGGCGTGGATATTGGCAAGAATTGATTGAAACTTTAGCATGGGCTCATGAATACACACCTTTGGCTAATTTAATTTGGTGGAGAGATAAACCAGTGACTCTTTCCATTGTGCATGCAAAATTGGTTGGGTTAGCTCACTTTTTTATAGGTTATATATTTACTTATGCAGCTTTCTTCATTTCTTGATTGCCTCTACACCTGACAAATTCGTTTAATTTTTTTTTTGAATGTCCTGTATCAACGACGATTATTTTTGTGTTTTGATGGTGAAGGAGATCTACCTTCTTAATATTTTACATCTAGCTCCAAGTTTAGAATACTATAGAATGTGTGTAACTTAGTAAACTACTCCCTCGAGGAACACTGGATTATTGAGAAGGTGTCTCCTCAAGCCTATAAATATATTACCTTAACCTCAAAGTTAAGGATCCCAGATCTGATCTCGGCTTAAGAGATCAGACCCCGACCTAATGATTCTATCGGTAAAGTATAATTTCTTTCTCTTATGTCTCTTTACTTATGGTTTAGCTTAGTGTTGAGTGTGGCTGTAAGTTTTTTAGCAATTATATAATACCCGTAGTACCATCAACACTGCATCAAAGTATCAAGTTCCCTACGCCAATAGACCTATGGAAACTAAAGTGGATCAAATAGTGACAATGAGATGTTACACAATGCAGTCCAAGATTCGATTAATAGGAACCGGTGTATCAGGCACGTATAATATAAGATAAGAAAAGGAGTAGCACACAAAGACACAAGCAGCAAACGTAATGTCCTTGATCTCACGGAGGTACTTTTTATGAATTTAACAAGCCATTAAATTGCTTTAAATTTTAGAATAGTTTTAGATAAGAATGTAAAGAAGCTGTGAGTTAAACTGAGGATAAAAGAAGATATAAGTGGAACTTTCAAATCCAGCCATCGTATGATATAACTGTTAGCCTTTTTTCCATATGGGCTAAAATAAAGGGAAAAAGGATATGTGATCCATTAGCCCCACTACTCTTTCCCACCTTTAGAAAAAACACCCACTATATGATGGCTAGGGTTAGTATACAGAAAGATAGAAAAACTGGACAGAAGGTCACCAAAACCATTCTCATCAGGAATACACCATCTAAAAGTGAGAAGGAGGATTTGGAACCAAAGTTCATAGCAACCAAGAGATTAGGGCAAACTCAAGGATTAAAGATCAATGGCCGGAGGTATTTGTAGTCTCTTTCTTTTGCTTCCGCTTCTAATTTTGTATGTTCATATTGTGATAGAATATACATATCAGGTTTTACATTTGGTATCAGAGCCTTAATCACCTCTTCCTTGCTCGAAAACGGCATTATTTTGTCTCTCTTCTAAACTGTCTGTATACCAGTTTCAATGATTTTGTTAATGATTTTCAATGATTTTTTCTGAACCTAATAAACTAGGGATGCATGCACTTGATTCGTCGATTAAAGTTTGTTTCTTCATCCTACTATAATTTTAAGGTTAATAACACCCTAGTTTCTAATTAGTAATTGATTTACTAAAATTTGGGTTCTGTCATGTGTATGCATGGTTGAAATTATTGAACTTTTTTTTTTCTATATGCTTCATTGGATTGTCCAAAGATTTTCCAAATGAAATTCGTAGCCTTTTCAAGTGTCTGGCGACAGTATTCAACACCAACTTCCGTATCAAACATTTTTCCACCTGGTGTTCCTACTGCATCGTTGCTCACAACGAATTCCACTGCATAAGTTTTTTCCATGGTTGTTAGTTAGTTTAACACTATAGAAGATAAAAACAGGAATATCAGATTTTGATAGCCCATGTTTTGCCAATGTTTGGTGCTTAATTTTTGAAGTTTCAAGGGAGTTATAAGCATGCTACGGGTACTGATCGTAGAACTATATATAGGATTAGAACAATCCTGAAGGATCACTATTAATTGGCTAACAATAATGGAGATGTGAATACAATGTGGCCTGACAACATTGATAGAGACTGTAGGTTTAGAAACAACATTTGCACTTAAACTGATGAACATGGGTTTAGTTGACATAATTGGCATTTTCGAACCTATAGGTTAATGTTTACGTATCTGGCATTCAAAACTCGGTATTACATTTGGTACATAGTTGTTCTTCATGTACATATAATGGAATACAGTGACATTACTACAGGGACATGTTTGATATGCCATTATAATGATAAAATACGCTATGCATATATTCTACATGACCCTTAATATGTAATATGTAGAGTATGACTTCGTTTTTTACGGGGCCTCAATGAACTTTTAGAGTGACAAAGAACATTGAATACACATACAATCTTTATTTTTCACATGGTGATTCTGTTCTCAATCAAATACAGGCATAGAGAGAATCATTTAAATATGTATGTTTAGCTCTAATAGCATTTGTTGTATTATTATTTGTTAACATGTGCAATGGTTATAAATGATTATAGATATATTATGACCATTAGGTTTGTACATGAACAAAGATTAAAGAAATATGTCAAGTGATTTAATAATTTTAATAATTAGAGAGTAGCCACAACATCTCCAGTTATTTAAATTTTTCTTAAGAAATCACATGTGGTAACTAGACATAAATTTGTAATTAATCATACGTAATATGATGAAATATGCCCACATGAAATTTTGTTATATTTGTATGATTAATTGGGGTGAAATATTGAATTATGTTCCTTAATCTACCCACAGGAATTAAGGAATGAATATGGTTTAATAGTTTCATCATGTAGTTATGAATCTAATTTGAGTAGGACTTTAGCCCACAGGCAAGTTTTATGTCACTAGATTCATATTTTTATACATGACTTGCATTGGTAAATCATGATTAAGTTTAAGTCTTAAATTTTTTGTTTATAAGCATGTATATATTTTTCTTTGCAGCAATTTTAACTGGAAACATTTCTGATGTCAATTATGACATTCCTGAATTAAAGGGTGATAACTATAAGGTGTGGAAATAAAGAGTGCTTTTACAATTGGGATGGATGGATATCGACTATGCTATTCGGAAAGACGAACCACCTAGCATAACTGAGACTAGTACTCTAGATGCAGTTGATCTTTATGAAAAATGGGATCGATCTAATCGTCTCTCAGTATGTTCATAAAGACCAAAATTTGTGCTAGTATTCAGGGTTCTGTCGATAAGCATACTAAGGTTAAAGATCTCCCTAAAGCCATTGATGAACAATTTGTAAGTTCTGACAAAGCTCTTGCTAGCACCTTAATTATGAAGTTTTTATCCATGAGGCACAATGGGTTTAAGAATGTGCGTGATTATATCATGAGCATGAGGGACATTGCGGCACAACTTAAGGATTTGGAAGTTACCATGTCTGATTCTTTCCTAGTTCATTTCATTTTGTGCACTCTTCCTTCACAATATGACCCCTTTAAGATATCTTATAACACACATAAGTATAAATGGTCAATTAATGAACTTATGACCATGTGTGTTCAAGAGGAGGGGACATTGAGGATGGAAGATGGCGAAAAGGTGAACCTTACTATTGCTTCTTCTTCAAAGAAGAAAAGGGATCACAATAAGGAAAATGGAAAGCTTTCAGTTAACCAAGGCATAAAGAAGGATTCTCCGTGTTTCTTTTGTAAAAAGAAGGGACACATGAAGAAAGACTGCATTAAGTTTAAGACTTGGCTTGACAAGAAAGGTAATTTTGTAGCATTTTGTTTATGAATCTAATATGATTAATATTAATCATAATACATGGTGGATTGACTCTGGTACTACAATCCATGTTTCGAACACCTTGTAGGGTATGACAAACCTAAGGAAACCAACGAGAAGTGAACATTACATCTATTCAGGAAGTCAGATGAGTTCACATGTGGAATTTGTTGGGACATGCAGTTTAATTTTAAGTAATGGTTTTATTTTACATTTAGAAAAGACATTTTATGTACCAGGTTTCACTAGAAACTTGATTTCAGTTTCAAGACTTGTACCTTTATGAATTTCCTTTAATTTTTTTCAGATTCTGGTTTTAGTATTCTCAGAAATTCTGAAGTTATTGGTTATGGTATTTTGTTTATCGTCTTTATTTGCAAAATCATATCACTCATAATTTTATGCATGTTAATATTGGGTTAAAAAGATGTATTATGAATGAGGACTCCTCTATTTTGTCGCACCGGAGATTGGGACATATCTCCATTGAGAGAGTTAAGAGATTGGTAAAGGATGGGGTACTTGGTACTTTAAACTTTACTGATTTTGATACTTGTGTTGGTTGCATTAAGGGAAAGCAAACTAACACACACAAAATTGATGCCAAGAGAAGGTCAAACCTATTAGAAATCATACACACAGACATTTTTTGTCCGGACATGAACGCTCATAATCCGAAATACTTTATCACCTTCATAGATGATTATTCACAATATATGTATCTTTACTTGTTTCGTTCTAAAAACGGAGTTTTGGATGCCTTTAAATTGTTTAAGATTAAAGTAGAGAAACAATGTGGTAAGCACATTAAGATTGTGAGATCAGATAAAGGGTGAAGATTACTATAGTAGATTTCTTCATAGCACTAGAATTGTGGAATCAAGCAATGCTAAATTTCTTGAGAATGACTTGATTAGCGGGAGTGATCATTTCAGGATAATGTTCCTGAAAAGGATAATGCCACCTACTGTTTCAAGTGACAAGTTGATTGTCAACTATTTCTAGTGACTATTTAGTGTATCTGCGAGATTCAGATTGTAATATTTGAGCCGATAATGATCTTATGTTATTTTCACAAGCCATATATTCTACAGATTCAGACTTATGAATCAATGTATATACCTTAAGGTCAGTGGGAGCAAGATTTGTTTTCTTGTGTTCGATCAATGTATATACCTTAAGTGTAGCACCCATTGCAAAACATGATTGGTTCAGTTTGGACCAATGCCCAGGAATGACATTGAAATGTAACAAATGAAAAATGTTCCATATGCTTCAACTGTTGGTAGCATTATGTATGCTCAGGTCTATACTAGACCCGACATTTCATATGCCGTTGGAGTATTAGGAAGACATCGAGTAACCCAGGAATCGATCACTGGAAGGCTGCGAAGAAAGTATTGAGATACCTTAAGGGTACTAAGGATTACATGCTTTTATATATAAACGAACAAATAGTCTTGAAGTAGTAGACTAAGTTCGTTTCTTGTTTTGAGACTGCCTCACATGGTGTATGGCTGAAAGGCTTCATATCTGGGCTAAGAGTTGTTGACTCTATTAGCCGACCATTAAGAATGTATTGTGACAATTCAGTTGTTGTTTTATGGATAAGAATAATAAGAGTGGAAGTCGAAGTAAACACAACGACATAAAGTATCTAGCCGTAAAAGAACGTGTACAAGAAAAGAGTGATCATTGAACACATTAGCACTGAATTGATAATAGCTGATCCCTTGACTAAAGGCATGCATGTTAAATGATTCAAGGATCATGTAGTAATGATGGGACTTGGTTTCATTATGTAGTACATTCTTTATGTTTTTTCGGAAGCTTTCATTTAGTTGGATTATTTCTCATTTGGAATTATGTACGTACTTACTTTAGTTATTTTGTTGAGAAATATCATTATAGTTTGACCTAGAGTAAACATATGGTTTACTCATTAAGTTAAGTATGAGTGGTGAAAGACTAAGTATGTTGTGATACATGGAAGATTAATTCTTGCTCTTAAAGAGGATTAATCGCCATGATCCGTATATGGAGTCTTTCGTGAAATGGATCAAGTGGGAGAATGTTAGCCTTTTTTTCCATATGGGCTAAAATAAAGGGAAAAAGGATACGTGATCCATAAGCCCCACTACTCTTTCTCATCTTTAGAAAAACCACCCATTATATATCTATCGGGTAACTACTCTATGATGGCTAGGGTTAGTATGCAGAAAGATTGAAAACTGGACAGAAGGTCACCAAAACTATTCTCATCAGGAATACACCATCTAAAAGTGAGAAGGAGGATTTGGAACCAAAGTTCATAGCAACCAAGAAATTAGGGCAAACTCAAGGATTAAAGATCAATGGCTGGAGGTATTTATAGTCTCTTTCTTTTGCTTCCGCTTCTAATTTTGTATGTTCATATTGTGATAGAATATACAAATTAGGTTTTACAATAGCCGTTGAGCGGTGATGGAACTGCCACACGGCTTGAATATTATTTCCCATTGGCAATACCATATCACTCAAACTAGCTTTTATCGCGCGGCTACGGCTCTGTCACGCGATAGGACCACTACCGAGCGACTTGAATAATATTACCCGTTGGCAATACCATGTCCACTTGGTCTAACTTCTATCGCGCTATAAAAATCAGGGCTGCACAGGAACCGACCGGAACCGAAAAACCGGACCGGAACCGACGGAACCGTACCCCCAAAAAACCGAACCGAGGGTACATGGTACAGGGTACAGGTACAAAAAATAGGAACCGGGTACAAGCGGGTACAAGGTACAGATACAGCCTCAGAACCGACCTGTACCGGACCAAAGAACCGACATTCTATTTTTTGTCTTCAACATGACACTTTCTTGGGAGAAATTCTTGGTGTAGTGATCTTGGCTTGTGATCAACATCTTAATCCGACATTCCAAGTTAAGCCAGTCAATGTCTCGGCAACTGGTGATGTATCTAAAGATGGACAAACTATCATTGATGAAATACATGGAAAACCTGTTAAAGTAATAAAAAGTATTGACAATCGAAAGTATTTTGTGGAATTCGCGAATCTCCTAGGTGAAAAAAAACAAACCTCCGTGATTGGAAGCTTTAATCAGCAGAAGAAAATATAAAGTACACCAAGAAATCATACCTGATGGTCGCTAATCGCTGACTCTTCCAGGGATACATAATGCGTCTTTGGGAATTATAGGAAATGATTATTTTTGTTTTTTGTATTTTTACATAAAGCAGAGTCTTCTTCATTTTGTAGTTAGATTATTTTTAAATATGAACGCAAAGGAAAAAGAGACTGATTGCAGGGTGAATTGGTTCAACTTTCAGTAGCATTTTGTTACAAAAATGGAAACGATGCACACTTGGCAACTTTAGCAATTACCATAATCAGAAGTAATAGCCTTCATTATTCTGGACAACAAGATACTGGTAATACATTTATGTTTCATTTCTGATGAACATCTATCTCTTACACTTCCAAATCAGTTGAGGAAGGACAACAAATGATAGGAATCGGGTGTAAATCATTCTTTCTAACGGTAGTACTAAAGCATTCAGACAGACCAATCTCGATGTAGATGTTGATGACGATGATGACTTTTTCTCCAAACCTACAGAATTGGAGGTACCTGCAAAAAAAACACTCTCGGATGCTTAAGATTAACATAGCTTCAGCTTATAACTGTCACTCACTTCTTCCCAGTCTTTCAACTAAAACAGGGTACATGGTACGTACCCAGAACCGGACCTAAGGTACAGGGTACAAAACCGGAACCGGACCCAGGGTACAAAGCACAAGTATAGAATTTGAGAACCGACCATAAGAAGGTACAGGTATAGGGTTCCACCAAGAACCGAACCGAACCAACCTTTGTGCAGCCCTAATAAAAATAGAACTAATGCTGCAATAAACAATTTTTCTATCCGTTTTTGAGATTTATATGGGGAATTTGTCAATTTGCCTATCCCATCGGAATTGCCTTTGTTGTATTATAGTACGTCTTTTTGCTCTTAGTCTAAGACCATGGTTATCCGCGCGTTAGCCTCACCCGCCAAGTTCAAATAGAAAAAGTCGTCTTTATTAGTTGGCAATGATGACTGATGAGTGGTGGTGTGTACGTCAATTGTCACCCGCCAACTTTCCACTCGCCCCATTAAATTCTCATTGACTCCTCCATCGATCTACTCTTACGAAGGAGAAAAAGACGATGAGAAGCTCAGGTAGCAATTACAGAAATCGGAGACCTAGTTCCGATGGAAGAGAACAAAGGACACCAGATTTTTCGGATATCTCTCGGAGTCCCATTAACCCGAACATGAATTCAGGTGGGATTAGTCAAAATCCAGTTAAGACAGTAGCCAAATCAGTCGTCGCAGCTTTTAGTTCTTGTTTCTCACTTCCTGAGCCAAAATCTGATACTTTCTTTGATGAATCTGATGTTCATACAGCTTCTTCTGGTAAATTAATTTCCTTTAAACTTAAAAAATTGTTAAAAATTGTGAAATTCTTGAAAAAGATCGAAATGTTAGATAAGATAATTGATTAGGGCTTTCTTTTTACTTTTAACTTTTTAGCACTGCATAATTATAGGGTAATCAACCAGTTCAGGTTGAGCCGTGTTATGTTCTTTATTCTCTGTGAAGAATTTGTTTTGGATTGCCGATTTCGTAGTTAAATGGCAAATCACTTGAAAGCTCTTTAAAGTGATGATGATACGATTTCTGTGATATATAAGTAAAGTGTGAAGCAGACAAAGGACGAAGTGTACAGTCACGGGATACTCTAAAAAGACAAAGGATATACTGTGTATTTGGCAATTCTAACTTATATAATAGAATTTACAATGATCAGGTCATTTCCAATGGTTGTATTATAGTGAGGACTGATGATGACTGATCCTATATACTGAAGGCCTTAAACAAGATATAGTTTCCACAGAAAATGATCTGTAGTATGACTAGCATTTCCTTTTAGTTTGTTGTCAATTGCTTTTGAAGTGCTTAACTTTTTTGACATATACTGTAATTCCATGTTAGCTGCGTCTGATAAACTGGGGTCTGGGAGTGATGAAAAGCCTAATTCTCGCCGAACAATTTTTAACTACTCATACAGATCGACCAAGACCACAGAACCTGGGAGTGCAAAATTCACCATGGCAGAGATTTACAAGGCTACAAGGAACTTCTCTCCTTCACTCAAGGTTGGACAAGGTGGGTTTGGGACAGTTTACAAAGGCAGACTCGAAGATGGCACCCTAGTTGCAGTTAAACGTGCAAAAAAGGTTGTAGGGCAATCCCTTCTGTTTATGGCTTTGCTTTAGTCTGAAACTCATTAGATAAATTTGGATTTTACATAGCTTATTTTTTTCTGCAGAGCGTGTATGAGAAACACTTAGGTGTCGAATTCCAGAGTGAGATACAAACTTTGGCGAAGGTAGAACATTTAAATCTGGTCAGATTGCATGGATATTTGGAGCAGGGTGACGAGAGAATTGTTGTTGTCGAGTATGTTCCTAATGGAACCCTTAGATCACACTTGGACTGTGAGTTTTATCAGGACTTGGCTTCTCTTTTTTGTTTCTATCTTTGTTTTACAGTGGAATTAATCATGAGATCCAGTATGTGAATTCAGGAAACATGATTTATTTGTTGCAGGCATTAATGGAATTGTCCTCGACTTTGCAATTCGACTAGATATAGTAATTGATGTTGCTCATGCAATTACCTATCTCCATATGTATACTGGTATGTAACTAAAATCATCATCTGTTTAATTTCTCTCCGAGCAGGGTACGCTTCAAATGAGCATGATGTTTCAATGCAGATCACCCTATAATCCACAGAGACATCAAGTCTTCCAACATCCTCCTCACTGAAAACCTTCGAGCCAAGGTAGCTGACTTTGGGTTTGCCCGATTAGCTGCTGATACTGATAGTGGAGCAACCCATGTATCCACTCAAGTTAAAGGAACTGCTGGCTACTTAGACCCAGAGTACCTACAAACCTATCAACTGACGGAGAAGAGTGATGTTTACTCTTTTGGAGTGTTGTTGGTGGAAGTAGTCACTGGCAGGCGTCCTATTGAACCTAAAAGGGAGCTTAAGGAACGGCTTACTTCAAGATGGGTGCGCTTACTTTTCCATAGTGTAGCTTTCGTTATTTTGTTATTTTTATCATGTAGAGAGGCCCTCAAATGAAATCCAGTAGCAAGTCCTTTTTTTTTTCCTACTCTTGTAGTCAAGGTTAGGATATTTTTTCATCTGGCATTTTAAGCATAGATTGGTTAGGTGTTCTATACTTAACATTTCTCAGATCTGCGAGTCCGCAGTATGCCTTACTATCTGACAAACTTAAGTTAAAAGTTTTGTTGACATCTGGGTCTTGCAAGTAGGTAAACGCTTTGGCTGATGGGGAAGAAGTTTGAAAGTAAAATATCAGGGCATGGGAAGGTAAAACAAATAGGGAGAAAAAGAGACCAATTCCCAGACAAAATTCAGCTGTGTAGGTGGGAACTGGAAATGATAACATGTCACTCTTCACCAGAAAGCAATACTTTTATAGGAACCAGCAGAATTACAAACAACATTGATTTCCTATATCCCAAAAGATTATCTTGATGTTGATGTAGTGTTGAGGGAACCCAACTAATGCAACCTACAGCAATGATTAGTCCAAACTTTTTACGAAGCTGCACTCTCGAGACATTTAGTAAATGAACTCAGATTATCTTGATGTATGGTGATAGATTTAGTTAACCAAAAGCAAAAAACTCTCTCAGTTGCTCGTCATCTCTTGGATGCTTCTTCATAAATAGATTTGTTCTGAAAACTCCTTCCTCATTTGTCTTTCTCTGTTCTCCTCTTCCCCTTACTGCTTCTACTAAACTGTAATTTTTTTCACGAGAACACTATAATAATCTATAGATAGAAAATGTCCGATATGCTGTTGCATTATGAATAGTTACTGGTAAAATTTCAGGCAATGAAGAAATTCAATGAAGGAGATGCAGTTCTAACAATGGACCCTCGGCTGCACCGGAGCGCAGCAACTAGCCTAGCAGTGGAGAAGATATTTGAGCTAGCTTTCCAATGCTTGGCTCCAACAAGACAAAACCGCCCAAGCATGAAGAGATGTGCGGAGATCCTATGGGGCATCCGGAAGGATTTGAAAGAGCTATCGGCTTTTGATTCCCATTCATTCTCCTCTCAGTCTCAGACAAATTCTTCAATTAAAGAATAATAGTTGACAACTCAGAGCTCTCATTAGTATCATAATATTGTTTTTGAGAATAATGCGATTACCCAAACAAAAATTGGGCCTCCTGTAAATGATTATATAGTGAATGGTGTGATTCAAGAATTCCTCAAGCTTCGGTTCCTGTAGCATTAACTATGCTAGGTTTTGGAAGGTTATGTCCTGAAAGTTATTTGTTCCTTTTTGGTCTCAATTAAGACCGTTGTGTATGAACATGTATAGTGTAAAATGAAAATTTAGGGTCAGCAGTTGCTGTTGCTGCTATTTTTATTTTTTTGGAAGCATACTTTTGTTGGTACATGGGCTAAAATTCTTGGGTTAAGACATTAGAGCATTTCATTGTTAATTTCCTATATATATGGCCATCTAGAGTTTATTCAAATACCTAAAATCCTTCCCTAACGGAAACGTAATAGGAGAAGGTAAAATGAGATGTGTTATCTTTTTGGATTGAATAAAATATGATCAGATTCTTAATTTATCGAGAAAAAAAAAGATAAAGAAAAAAAAGTGAGTTCATATACCATCACTAAGCCGAGTCCTTAGCACACTCAGGTACCAACCGACAATTCATGGAAAAAAAGAAGTTACTGGCACCCATATTACAGCCATATTCTGCACAGGCAGTGCAAAATCAACCACATAAAGTGCGTGTCCATCAAACAAGATATACATCTTAGCACCTAATTTTCTTTTACTTAGATAATTAGCTTCTTTAGCTACCTAACTACCATGTAATTCTCCGTACAAATATATAAAATCTAACAAAGTACAGAGATATTCACTGACCATTCAAACCTAGGGAAACGTCCTTGTCTTGAAACATAAAGACTTAATCAATGCATTCTAAAATTTTCTTTTCTGTTTCGTCATCTCGTACAAACCACTAAAGAGTATGAGAGAGAAACGTACATTGCTCTTGCAGCTACCACGCCACGGTAGTTTTGGCAATGCAGTAACTAGTGTTCCCCTCTGAATAAAATGTTGTAATAAAACAATCAAACTTTTCGTTTCACCAACCAACCCAAGATCATGCTACGAAATTTCCAATAAGCATTTGTGTCCCAATTTTAAATAAATGCAACGAATTCTCTAAAACCATAAAAATTCACACATGGAATGTAAAATCTATGAATATAGTAATAGCCACCACATAAAAGATGCTGACTAGACATGATGAGTCATCACTCCACATAGATATTCACATGGCATTCACATGTTCTTGACATGTCACAAGATAACAAAATATATATATATATAAATAGTGTTTTGCAAAGATAAATTCAATTAATAAAAAATTCCTTTCTTTTTCATTTTGTTATTTTCAACATGGTATCAGAGCATTTTCTTGGGAAAACGCTAGAGAAGAATTAATTTTTTCTTCAGATCTGTGAATGACATTAATGGCAAACAATTGAAAACATCACCTTCTTCATCGCTCTTTTCTTGGTATTTTCTTGTTTCACGCCAGACAAAGAAGAAAATTACTCATTCAATTTTCTTGGAAAGTAACGCTTTCTCTTGATTCTTGAAGCATTAATTGCGAAATCAGTAAAGTCATTCAACGCTGTCAGCCGCGTGACTCTTCAGAGCATTGGAAACAGAAGCATTCATTTTCTTTTCTTTTGAAAACAGCAAACACGGTATTGATTTTCTCTCTTTCTCATTATCTGTGTTCAGTCAACATCATTAATGTCGGACGCATGCTTCTTGATCTAATCAAATACAGAAGAAATATCAAGAAACCAACGGTTTCTTCTGCATAGATAAGTCAGAAAACAAAAGTTAGTGGATCTCATTAACTCACAGAGAATCTCGAGAAACATTTATCAGAGGAAAACTTTGAGAAATCAAATCATCAATATATAAGATGTACAAGAACAAGAGGTAAATCTTTTACTTCTCTCTGCTTCTAAATTTCTCATCTATTCTCTATACTTCTTCTATTAGTCTTTCACATCTTCTCCGATCTTAAAGATACAAACTAGAAATTCTGGTTTTATACTATTAAGAGGTATCGAATCTACTCTTGATAATCTTTACCCAGATTTTCTTGTTTAATTGAGTTGATCATTTTATGTTCCTGATCTACAATCTCTCTGTTCTCAATCAAATCTTCTGATCTACTATATGATTGAAACCTTTCCACCTATTTCATCTTCAATCATGGAAAATACTACAACAAATCTTTTCTCTAAAATACCTCTGAATCAACTCTATAACTTCAATCATTTGAAGTTAACAGAAGAAAATTTTCTTGTTTGGAAAAATCTCCTGAATCCAATAATCCAAAAATACAAGCTTAAAAAATTCCTAGATGGTTCCTATCCTTGTCCTCAACAGTTTACTAATCAGAGAAATCAACAAAACGGAGTTGAAAATCCACTTTATACTGAGTGGATTGATGAAGATTCAACTATTACCATGTGGATAAACTCCACAATTTCTGATTCAATCATTGCATACTTCACTCATTCAACAACCTCAGCCACTCTCTGGCAAAACATTGAAAATCGTTTTGGCAGAGCTTCTTCAACCCATTCCACTCAGTTAAGAACCAAACTTGTTTCCATCACTCAGGGAACACGTTCACTTTCTTCTCTGATTCATGAAATCAAAAATCTCTCTGATCAACTGGCATCTGCTGGTGAAAAAGTTAGTGATAAAGAACTGGTTGTAATTACCCTGAAAGCACTTAATGATGACTACATCCCCTTCGCAACATCGATGCGTCACAGATATCCACCAGTAACTTGCGTCGAACTTCACAACAATCTTCAGAGTGAAGAGACTGTTGTTCAAGAACGCATAAGGATTCAAAAAGAGGAGCATCATGCAAAGGCTTTCTTCACTAACTATGCAGAAACTACAACAAAGGTTCTTCTTCAAATCATAGGGGGTTCCACAGATCAAATCAGAGAAATATGAACTATGGACAGCGAAATCCAAATCCAACAATATTTCACAAACAAATCACTGACAGAGGAGTAAGTCTGACTAATAAACCAATATGTCAAATCTGTAACATTCCAGGTCACATAGCCACTACTTGCACACAGAGGCTCATTTTCTCTTATTAGGGAGAACACCACCAGCAAATCTCACGGCGATGTTGGCTGCAGCTGATATTTTTGGTGATGAGGAATGGATAACAGACAGTGGTGCTACTAACCACATCACATCTGATAGCAACTTACTACAAGAATGCACACCATATGATGGCACAAAGACAATACAAACTGCAAATGGTGAAGGTATGCAGATCACACATCTAGGTAATACTCGAAAGTCTACTGGTATTAACTCCTTCATACTCAATAATGTTCTAGTTGTCCCTAGAGCATCTCATAATCTTCTCTCAATTCAGAAATTTGCTGATGATAATCATTGCACATTACTTTTGATTCATCTGGTTTCTATGTGAAGGACAAGACCAAAGGGAAATTACTTTTCCAAGGTCCACATAGGAACGGTCTCTATCCTTTTTCATTCAGCAACTCCAATCATGCTCCACAACCACAAACACTATCATCTACAAAATCTGATACCCTTACACTTCACAGGAGGTTTGGTCATCCATCATTCCAGACTTTACAAAAGCTATGTCATATCTTACATCTATCCAGTCCTATAAGAAAACCATTATCATGTATGGACTGTCAAATTTGTAGAGGTCATAAACTACCATTTACTATGTCTCATTCTGTAGCAAATAAACCTCTTCAGCTATTGCATATGGATCTCTGGGGACCATGTCATGTAGTATCTGTATCAGGAAACATGTATTATGCAAATGTTATTGATGAATATTCCAAATATTGCTGGATTTTGCCACTGTCTTCCAAGTCTGAATTTAAGCATGTGTTTGTTCTGTTTGTTAAGAGAATTGAAAACTTGTTATCTCATCCAGTAGTAACTATTAGAACAGACAATGGAGGAGAATTTGTAAATCACTTCCTAGAAGACTACTGTGCCACTAAAGGAATAAACCATGAAATGTCTTGTCCACATACCCCTGAGCAAAATGGAGTAGCAGAAATGAAGCATAAACACCTCCTAGACATCACAAGGACACTACTGTCTCAGTCTAAGTTGCCTACATGCTTCTAGGTTGATGCCTTGCAAACTTCAAACTTCTTGATCAACAAACTACCAACTATGTCCATAGAATATAAATCTCCCTATCAAGTATTGTTTGACAAGATACCAGATTACTCCTTTTTAAGAGCCTTTGAATGTAGCTGCTATCCATGGTTAAGACCTTACACAACAAATAAGTTACAGCAGAGAAGCCAATGTTGTGTGTTCTTAGGCTACAGTCTGAACCAAAAGGGATATCGATGTTTGGACCCTACAACAGGAACAATCTACATATCAAGGCATGTAACATTTGATGAAACAGAGTTCCCTTACTCCAATATGGTTAGTTTAATTACTACACAACAGTCTCCTACAAATCTTATTCAACCTCAACAAAGTTCCAACTCTACAGTAGATCAGGCTCTAATCACTAGGGAAGACAACTCTCCTACAGATCAAAATACTCACAGCATGATCACAAGAGGGAAAGCAGGCATTAGCAGGCCCAGGTCTCTTAACTCTACCAGGTACCCAATACATTTAGCATTACTTGGTACTTCTATGAATGTTCCAACATGTATTAAATCGGCCAACAAAGACCCAGTCTGGAATGCAGCAGCTAAAACTGAATATCATGCCTTATTGGATGCTGGAACATGGTCTCTTGTGGATATATCTACCCAGGATAATGTAGTAGGATGCAAATGGGTATTTCGGGTCAAATACAACCCAGATGGCAGTGTAGCTAGACACGAAGCCAGATTACTTGCAAAAGGGTATCATCAAAAACCAGGCCTGGACTACGAAGACACGTTCATCCCAGTAGCAAAACCAGTAACAATAAGAGTAATAATGTCTCTTGCTGTTCAATACAACTGGACTATTACTCAGTTAGATGTCTCAAATGCTTTTCTACATGGTACTCTCAAAGAGGTAGTGTATATGACTCAACCACCAGGCTTCATAGATCAGGAAAGGCCCAAAGCTGTCTGTTTACTTCATAAAGCAATATATGGGCTCAAACAAGCGCCACGGGCCTGGTATGATAAACTGAGTTCAAATCTATCTACACTTGGATTTGCACAATCAAAGGCAGACACATCTATGTTTGTTCATAATAACAAATCAGTAATCACTGTAGCACTAATATATGTAGATGACATACTACTAACTGGGAACTCAAAGGAACATATTCAACATGTTATACATCAGCTACAGAGACATCTTCCAGTCAAGGATATGGGACAGGTCCACTACTTTCTGGGCCTGGAAGTATCCAGAAGTACAGACTCACTGTTGATGGGTCAGACAAGATTGGCCATGGACCTGCTAACTAAATACAAAATAGAAGGATGCAAGCCTTGCAATACACCCATTGTTGTTTGCACAATCTAACAAAAACAACAGGAGAGATTTTGGATGACCCAATGGAGTATCGGTCTTTAGTCGGAGCATTACAGTACTTAACATGGACACGACCAGACATTTCATTTACCGTCAATCTTGTGTGCCAATACATGCATGAGCCTAGAACAACTCACCTTGAGGCAGCAAAACGAATCCTAAGATATGTGAAAGGAACACTATCTATTGGGCTTTGGTTCACAAAGGGATCAAAAAACATTAGTGGGCTATTCGGATGCATATTGGGCTGGATGTATAGATGATAGACGATCCACCGGTGGCTATGGAATTTTCTTGGGGTCTAACTTGATCTCCTGGTCCTCT
The DNA here is from genome assembly GCA_023531435.1 of Papaver californicum. Lineage (NCBI taxonomy): Eukaryota > Viridiplantae > Streptophyta > Magnoliopsida > Ranunculales > Papaveraceae > Papaver > Papaver californicum. The sequence goes on along the minus strand of JAJJMC010008370.1, from coordinate 213,174 downwards.
AAGAAACAAACAACGGTTGCACGATCAAGCACGGAGGCGGAATATCGAACGTTAGCACACACATCGGCGGAAATGGTATGGCTATGTTACCTTTTGAATGAATTACATTTCAAAACAATATGACCACCAAAAATCGGTTGTGACAACATAAGCTCAATAAGCTTGGCCTCAAATCCAGTCCAACACTCAAGAATGAAGCATGTCCATCTTGACTACCATTTTGTAAGAGAAATGGTCCAGGCCCAAAACTTAGATGTCTTCTATGTACATACAACGGCCCAACTGGCGGATATCTTCACCAAAAGTCTACCAGTGCCAAGATTCAATATGTTAAGGAGCAAGCTCAAGATGGTTTCAAACCCCTTATGCTTGAGGGGGAATAATAGCCACCACATAAAGGATGCTGACTAGACATGATGAGTCATCACTCCACATAGATATTCACATGGCATTCACATGTTCTTGACATGTCACAAGATAAAAAAATGTATATATAAATAGTGTTTTGTAAAGATAAATTCAATTAATAAAAGATTCCTTTCTTTTTTATTTTGTTATTTTCAACATATAGCTCAAACAATGGTATAAAGTAACGCTTGGAGTAGATAGATCATAGATTTGCAACGCGAAAAAAATCTCAAAGCCTTATGTCTTAATAGCCTCTGACCTATGTATCAAGGATTAATGATAAACTAACTGAGAATTCTTCGAACAATAATGAAGTCAACGGAAACTTAACCCAAATATATTTTCTCCTCCTCCTTTAGTTTTAGAGAACCCAAGAAAATGGAGTAGAACATGATTCCTTTATAGAAACCGTATCGAAGCCTAAGCGATATTTTCATAACATTGATATTGGCTTGCAATATTCATGAGACTTTTTTCTTAGACGGAGTAGAATATATGATTATCCTTTGAAGCATCATGACCGGATTCTTGAAAATAATACTGAATCGGGAAACTTAACCAAAAGATCTGGTTTTGTGGTTCCACAACAAATATTTTGAGTAAGGTTAGACCGAGTAAAATGGGCCGCCGGCCGAAGAAAATCCGCGTCTCCAGTCATTTCATTTTCTTGCCTCCCATCATCTGAATCGTCCAAAATGTTTATGTCTAAGGTCAACAAACGTTGTTGGATATTGTCCACTTTTGAAACCGTATTACACATTCCAAGTGGCAGTCGTCATTAGCTTCTTTGGCTACCTAACTACCCTATAATTCTCCGTAATAATATTTGCAGAAATATCCATGGATCACAAGGACTTGATCAACTCATTCTAACTTAGGAAACGTCTTTGTCGTGAAACACAAAGACTCGATCAATACATTCTAAAATTATTTTCTGTTTCGTCGCCTCATACACACCGTTAAAGAGTATGAGAGAGAAAAACCACATTCGTCTTGCAGCTACCACGCGACGTTAGCGGCGATAGATTTGGCAAGCAAAAACAAAAGATAATCAAACAATAAATACATTTAAAAGGTAGTAAAATTGCGAGATTAATTTTATTATATATCAAAATGGATTTTTTTTTTAAGGAAAATAGAATCAAGGAAAAGACGGTGATTATGAGGGAAGAAGTAAGTAACAATAAGGACAAAATAGAAATAAGTATAAGAAGGAAGTAAAAATAGCTACTCGGAAGGAAACCGAATTAGTAGAAGTAGTAAACGATAGAGGAGGAGGAGGAGATCAAAGAGGAGTAGGAGGGGGAGGAGTAAACACAAAGAGTGTCTCGTCTTCGTCGTCGTCGTCATCATCGTTTACGAGTAAAGATACAGGATTGACGTCAGTGTTGGGGTTGATGGAGGCACCGCTTATCAACGGTGGTGGTAACAACCTTGCAGAAGCGGTAGTTGTCGACCTTCATCATGCTCCAACCACAGCAATTGATACATGCGAGGGTGATTATCCTCTAATTACGAATTTCTCTCAAGCTAAATCAATATGTTGGCTTGAATCAATCAAGCTTTGGAGTATAGCAGGTCCTATCGCTTTTCAGATACTATGTATATATGGTATCAATTCTGTTACTCAGATCTTTGTTGGTCATATCGGTGATGTTGAACTCTCTGCCGTTGCCATTGCTCTCTCTGTCATCTCCAACTTCTCTTTCGGGTTTCTGGTACGCTCCCTATCTCTCTTCTGTTTCTTTTAATGGAGATTTTATATGGCCTCTTAAACACACTACTATCTTCTTGTTTAATTAGTATCCCATCCGGTCATCATCTGGTTGACTGTGGTAAGAGCTAACATGATGGTCTTTGCGATGTACATAGCAAGTTATACAGCATGTTCAATGTGTGTCTTAGTTGCCGAATTAAACTGTTCGAGGTTGCATTTTAAGTACTATGTTGAAAATGGCTAAATTTATAGATCAAAGCATTAAAATAAACACTTTAGTAATTAGAGTCCAAAGTAAGCCAGGTATGAGTGTGAGGGTCGGTTGAGTTCCACAAGGAATACAAGGCCGGTCCAAAACTCCCAAATAGCTTTCTTGGGATATTGATCTACCACAAGAAATACAAGGCCAGTTTAAAACTAGTGACATATATTTCTTTGGTCCGTCATTAAGCTCGTTTAAATCGAAGGATCATTCGAATTAAGTGGGTTTCACAGAGTTTGGTTGTAACACAAATTTATTATTAGACATCAGTTTTAAGTAGGTTGCTGATGTTGATACGTTTATTAGTTTATTGGATTATAATTTTTTGACACCTTACCAGGGAATTTAAGTGTTTGTGTGGTTTAAGATGAAAATAAACTAAGCTCTTGCTCACCAGGGGTTTTAAAAAGAATAAAAAACTGAGTATGAAAAGACCAGGTGATGTCAGTACTATGTATATGTTTACAAGAGGACCGCTTTCAAAGAATTCATTTTTGAGTCTTACCGACTTACCCTTAATGATAAAGAGAGTATTTATTTATTTTGAAGCATAAGCAGAGCATATACACAATATACAAATTTTTCTAAAATTTTAATTTAATTGAAAAGTTTTCTTTTTTGGAAAATGGAAAT
>JAJJMC010008370.1:193380-210144 GCA_023531435.1 Papaver californicum | reverse complement strand
CTGGAACACTCAATGTAGGGTAGAATCTGTAAATATGAATTCTGATATAAATCTGTAGTTGATACAGCAGCTAAGCACGGTGGAATAAAAAGCTTTCATAGTGAATGGTTGGATTCGTTATCAACTTTTCTCTCCGACAATTTGTAATCATTTTCATTTTTAATTAAAAAAAAATCTCATAAAAAAGTAAAAAATGTAGCCAACAGTTTTTTGGTATGCCCGGACAAAAACGAAGAGGTCAATTTTCACATACTGCGTGAGTAAATGACGACCACTATTTACTTTTCACTTTCCTTTGAAGTAACAATTAGGTTCGGTGGACCAGGAGGCCTCAACAAGTAGGAAGAAAGAGTGTGCATCATTATAGGACAATTGGATAACTCACGGTATTGCTGTAAATGGAAACATATTACCGTATGTACGGTGTTAGCATTGACTGTTGCTATTATGCTCTATACGCGAAGAAATGGTTAAACTTTGAGGGTGTTTGGTAATTATTATTATAATAAATAATAAGTTTATAATTTTTATTCCATAATCTATTATATAGGTGTTTGTTAAAATTTATAATAACTGATTATTTTAATTATATTTGAAAAAACTCATTATTTTGATAAGTAGAAAAAAATTATTTATAAAAATTATCATAATCAATTTTTTTTTTAATAAAAATAAATTATATATATTTTTTTTATTTTCTCTAAACTATTAAGAGAGACAAAAAAACAACAGTGGACTAAAAAAAAGTTCTTAGATCATCATTCTTTTCTTTTCTCTCCAAAAGTATTTTTCTAAAATAATCAATTATTCTAAAAATATATTTATTAAAATTTATTAAAAAAATAATTAATAACATAATTATTTTTTAATTTATAATTATCTATAATCATAAATGATAATCATAATTTTTATCAAACATCCTTATAACCACATACCCACATGTAGTCAAGCAACATTCATACGCAAAACGAATACAATAAAAATTTAGAGCCTCCTATATCACACTAATTTAGGAAACGCCACTCAACAATTTACCATAATCCGTTGATATGATAATTTATATTAACAAATTCTTAAACATTAAAATTATGTCGTGGTAAATTTGACAAAGTAAAGGGAAAAAAAGTCTTTCAGCAAGTAAATAGAAGAAAAATGAAACACATGAGTGTGTTAGTAACTTGGTATCCTGGCAGGCTGGCACGTCTTTAGTCAAAGTGTCAAACGACTCAAATCCTTCTACTAAAGGGGACACGTGTTAAACACATTAAAATGTCTTTAAAATCAACTTTCCTCTTTGGCACCAGAACTCATCAACCGTCGCCCATCACTACAGCCTCTTCATATCTTTGGTTGTTTAAATCATCCAGATATATGGTGCTGATTCAATCAGTAGATTGTAGAATAATTACTTCTTGGAAGAAATATTTGGATAGAGTTGATTGATACCCTAATTCTAACTTTTGGGTCTTGGGTTCTATCATTTATTTTGATCAGTATGTGTTGCTCTTTGTCAATGGTTTTAAAATGGGTTAGGGGAAGTGTGATATGGGTTTTGTTTCTACTGATCTGATGTTGTTTAGGGACTTAACGAAATCATGATGGCATAAATTTTAAAATCTGGACTTTTCGGATGATTTTTCTTATTTTCTAATTTTGTGTCTTTGTTTCTGCTTTTGTTTCAAAATCAAAAATATAATTGCCAAAACAATCATCCCAATTTCTTGTGTTGTTCTACTGATTCATGTTTAAACAAAAATTTCCGTCATCTTCTTGCTTGTAAAAATTAATATTTAGGTTAGTTTTAATCATTCAATCAAAACACTGAACTCTAATTTGAAATTGAATAGTTCTTTGAAATTTAGTGTGGCGAACGGAAGATAAAAATAGAAGAGATTTGGATGGAGAAGAAAAGAATCCAAAAAAAGAGGAGAAATTATGAACAATAAATGTAGTTCGATTTTGTTTTTAATAAAAGAAATAGAGAATAGATATTTGTTCTCAAATTGCTTGGAATTAACGAAAACACAGTGAAGACGCTGGCAAAAAAACAAAAAAAACACGGATGGGTATTTTGGTCTAAAAAACAGACCAACCAGAAAACACCATTATGCTTCATATTATAGATACAAGTAGAGTATCGGATCTTGATCTTTGGTTTGTATTCGTCATTAAAAATTAACGCAATTACATCAGGGGGAGGCTTTAAGTAGCGTCATACCAATTATAGATTACTTACACTAGCTGCTAAAAGTACATAATTATCACTATTTATGTAATCAACATTTATTCCACACAGCTTGGAATGGGAAGTGCACTTGAGACACTATGCGGGCAAGCCTTTGGTGCTGGGCAGACGTACATGCTTGGAGTTTATATGCAACGCTCTTGGATAATCTTACTTGTGAGTTGCATTATCCTCACGCCCATTTACTTATTTGCGACTCCGGTCCTGAAGCTCCTTGGACAACGAGACGATATTTCAGAAATGGCCGGGCAATTCGCAGTCCAAATCATTCCTCAGATGTTTTCACTTGCCATCAATTTTCCGGCTCAAAAGTTCCTTCAGTCCCAGAGCAAGGTCGGAGTTCTTGCTTGGATTGGATTTTTGGCTTTGATTTTTCATGTTTTTCTGCTCTGGCTCTTCATCTATGTATTTGGTTGGGGTACCTTTGGTGCTGCTGTTGCATATGACATCTCGGGTTGGATTGTGTCTTTGGCTCAAGTAGCATACGTAGTAAAATGGTGTACAGATGGATGGAAAGGATTGTCTTGGTTGGCATTTAAGGAGATATGGGCTTTTGTTCGACTCTCCTTAGCTTCTGCTGTGATGCTTTGCCTAGAGGTTTGGTATATGATGGTTTTGGTTGTCCTCACTGGACATCTTGGAAATGCGGTGATCGCAGTTGGGTCAATTTCTATCTGGTGAGTCCTCAAGATATCATATGATTTTCCAATTTTAGTTTATTTGGCTAGAAATCAAGATTCGAAATCCGTATGGAACTAGTATTCTGAAACGCTAATGGATGGGAAGGCATGTTGTTTCCAATTTCTAGCTGGTTCGTTTATCTGGTGCCTCTTATTTTTGTTTCAGCATGAACATTAATGGATGGGAAGGCATGTTGTTCATTGGAATAAATGCTGCTGTAAGGTAAATTGCACATGCTCAAACTATCTCAACCACACTTAACATCTCATTTCATTTTTTTCTGGTTTTTCTTCTTCTACTTACTGATATGATTGTTTTTATCTACTTTTTTTCAGCGTTCGGGTCTCAAATGAACTTGGTTCTGGACACCCTAGAGCTGCCAAGTATTCGGTTATGGTTGTGGTTCTCGAATCTCTCATTATAGGGCTGTTCTTCATGTTAGTTATCTTAATTAGCAGGGATCATTTCGCTATTATATTCACAAGCAGCAAAGAACTTCAACAAACTGTTGCTCGCCTTGCTTACCTTCTTGGTGTCACCATGGTGCTAAATAGCGTCCAACCAGTTATATCAGGTATCTATTGTAGTTGAACCTTAATTTTCAGAACATAGTTGAACTTAATTTTTTTAAACACACAACTTTTTACACTTTTCCAACAAAGCTTTAATACATATTTTGAGCTTTTTTAACTCCATTGAAACCTTGTTGCAGGTGTTGCGGTTGGAGGTGGATGGCAAGCTTTGGTGGCTTATATTAACCTAGCTTGTTATTACATATTTGGCCTTCCTTTGGGTTTCCTTCTGGGTTACAAGGCAAATTTAGGAGTGCAGGTAATTTGGTTTATCATTTTGCACTATTTTTCTGTTGTTTTCAAATTGGTTTGATGAAGTACTAGGATTATCGAAGGCCTTGTGAGAAAAATTAACAACTGACTTACAGGGTATTTGGGCTGGAATGCTTTGTGGAACTGCTTTACAAACTTTGGTCCTCTTGATAATCATTTGCAAAACCAACTGGGCCAAGGAGGTGAGTATTCTTATCTTTTTCTTAAAAAGCTTCGAATAGTTGAGAGTAATCCCCCAAAGTTCAAAGGATGTTGGTAGTAGAGTGTCAGGATGGATATGGATAGTATTATAATTTGGTCTGATGCTGAGAAAACTTACATTGCAGGCTGAACAGGCATCAGAGCGTGTTAAAATGTGGGGTGGCTCAGGTGATTAAGATTGCTAAGATATGATTCCAGCTCTCCCTACGCAGATCATCAATATATATCTGGAGGATCTTAAAGAGTACTAAAATGAAAGCTTATGTAAGGATGTAATATCTCTCATTTCAATTCTAAAAGTTGGGATCCTTAAAACCCTGCTAGGTAGTAATTGAACAACTCTCCTTTTTTAAGTTTATGTTTTACAGTGTTTTAGTTGGAATTGGGTTAGATTTAAGAATAGGTTTCTGCAAGGGTAATATAAATCCTTTTGAATCTTGGTTTACTAGAAGCCTTTTATCTTCGTCTTCAATGGAGTTAGATATTGTAAGAGTAAGTATTGTTCGCTGCTGATGTGGTTAACTAAGCAAGTGTTTTTGATATTAAATCTTGAACTCCTTTTCGCTGATCTGGTAAGGTTGGGCATTTATTTGCTTAATATCAAACGTCTCCCTTTTTTTCTTTTAATTAGGGAACAGAGATTTGAGAGCATCTGTCAAGATTTTAAAAGATATGTCACTTAAATATTCGGGTCAATTTGAGGGCCCAAAATAATTTGGCTATATAATAAAATAAAATAGGGCTGCTAGAGGATCTCCAATATAAGAAGTGAAGGTCATCTTAGGTGAAGGTCTTATTAGCATTTTTCTTTTGTGGATCATTATTAAATGATAAAAAAATAAAGGTGAAACTGTCTTTACTTGCTCAATCTTGAAATCAAATATCATTCACAAATCCTGACTTTTTCATCTTCTTTAATCATTCAATTCCTAACTGATCTCACTGAATCAACACCAACAACATCTTTCACGACTATTTCTTAAACTTTCTCTATATCTCTAGATTTCAAATCATTTATTTTATTTCTCGATTTGATTTAGACGAAGAACATAAAAAAGAAGGCGTAAGAGAAGAAGAAAAAAGAAAGAAAAAGAAGAAGAAATATGAATAGCCAGGCTGGACTGGGTATAAAATTAAAACTTAATCTAATAGAATATAGATATCGGAACTTAATGAAAGGGAATGTGGCTCAGCCGGTTCCGTTTCGTTAAGGTAATAACTTCCGATATAATTACTGTTTCCGACATTTAATATCCGTTATATCAGATAATATCCTGTAAGATCCCGGATAATCGTAACGGAAGTCGAATTTTTAGACAGTGATTGACGATCGTAATAACTTTAAGTTTTACATATGAACTCAAAATATAAATTTTTTCTTACCACATGAGTTTCAATTTTGTCGTTTTTTCCGCAACGATTGATTTGCACCATCATAGTTGTACATGGGTTCATTTTTCTGATGATGCAATCAAATGACTAACAATCCGTATCATAATTTTTGAGATTGCCCGTGTCCTAACATAATTTCTTATGGATTTCCCAGTATAAGATCTTGTTGTACATCATGATAGGATTCAGTAAAAAGAGTATATAATTTCGACAAATGGAAACATCTTCTTCCATACAATGGAGGGTTGAGGGTTTAGCCGACCAAGTATATGTTTATGCTTGCAGTTGATGTTTCGTATTGTGTATAATGTGGGGTGTATGCAAATGTGTGTAGGCCCGCGTCTGTGTATATACACGTACAAAAAGATTTATTTTAAATAAACAATGACACTTTTTAATGTAATTTATTGAATTAAATTTTATGAGAGAATTAATCGCACTGTGTCGGAAAACCAATTTCTGCTGCAAAGCTGATTGCGGTAGTTATTTATTAAACAACATTTTTTATTATTATTATTTTTTTAACGCCAAAGGAGAAATTTTATAAAAACGTTCAATATCACTAAAACAATGACAACTAAACCAGACAAATTACAAATATGTATAAATTACAAACATTTTTCATATTTAAAGTGGATGTTCTAAAAAAGATTACACACCAAATAACATGTAATAAAATTCAGTTATATATTAATATGTATGACACAATGCATCTAACAAAGTATATTTGTTTATAGGATTATAATGTAGTCCTTAAATCGGTTTATTTTCATATAAATAATTGGTAGACAAGTATTAAAACTTATCTATCGATTAACTTAATTTTATATTTTTTAGATCGAATTACACGTCTAATATAATTGGAAGGTTGATATAGGGGTTCCAAATTCAATAGAGGGGCTCCAATAATAAAACGAAATAGGGACATTATGAAGTAAAACTCAAAACCCCTTATCCATAATATTTTTACAATACCCAAACCACCCCTGATTAGTAATCTTAATTACATTAATTAGTTAAGATTAAATTAAGCTAATCATGATTAATTAAACATAATCTTTTACTTAATCAAATGATTTGGATTTTTTTTTTTTGAATTTGTGTTTGGTGGGAAGAAAAAGTAGATGAAATTTAAAAAAAAATTGTCGTTTTTTTTTTAAACCCTAGATTTTGATTCAATAAACCTAGTAGCATTGAGTATACCTCTAACTTATACTCTTGATCTCTTTATGGCTCAAATTTGATGAAATCACGATTTGAAAGATTGAATTTTTGTTGTTCAGAGAAATTTACGGTTGAGTTTCATGTCGAACCCAACCGTAACCATAAGAACACCGAAGAACACCATTTTTGCCCAGATTTACGGTTGGGTTTTCAACAAAACCCAACCGTAAATCAAAGAAGAATGATGAACACCATCTTTTTCCCACAGTTACGGTTGGGTTTTCAACCAGACCCAACCGTAAGTAGAAGAAAAATGATGAACACCATTTTTTTCCATAGTTACGGTTGGGTTTTCAACCAGACCCAACCGTAAGTAGAAGAAAAATGATGAACACCATTTTTCCCATAGTTACGGTTGGGTTTTAAAGGAAAACCCAACCGTAACACATCCTTTTGAGCATTGATTTTTTTGGTTAAATTTGAGTTTTAAAAATCAAAATTTTGAAATAATTCAATCATTTTTTACTAGATTGAAGGTAAATTGGGTGTTTGAAACAAAGAAAAAACGAAAAACACACAAATTAGATAATCCAAATTTGTGTTATCTTGTAGAATTTACGGTTGGGTTTTGGCTTATAACCCAACCGTAACATATTCTGTTAATTTTTGTTGCAATTTCAACACAGAATTACGGTTGGGTTTTGCCTTAAAACCCAACCGTAAAAAAATTGTGGAGTTTGTACAAATTATATTACGGTTGGGTTTAGTTATCGGACCCAACCGTAAATGATCTTGTTAACTTTTTTTGATTTTCATTATACTCCAAATTGGGTTTAAAACACACCTTTTTAACTTATTCATTCTATTGTAATAGATTTAAAGTAGTACATTAAAGGAAAAAACAAAGGAAACGAAATACAATAGATCATTGGATGATTACACTTAAACACTTAAAGATAATGGCGATAATCAAACACCCGACTTGTTTCCATAATACGATAGCAATCTGTATGCTTGAACTCCTCCCCATATTTGATTCTATATTGCTCCATAGCCAACACATGCTGAAAAAAACAAATCAATTATAAGTTTGAGTTTTTGAAATCTCTTTTTAATTAACGATTTATTAATCGACAAACTTACTATTTCCACACCGTTCTCGTAGGCATTTGCTTCGAATCTCATTTGCAATTCCAGTTTTAAGTTGTTCATTTGTCTATACAACGTCTCAAACCGTCTCTTGATGGCTCTCCACGTCCTATGATTTACATTCTCCTGTAATGCCGCAAACATTCGAAACACACACTTCCACCATTCTTCAGTATCTTGATCCTCATGCCAATCTTCTTGTGAAACAACGTTGTTATTGTTGTTACAGAAGGCTTTATCGTAAGCATGCTCTACCATCGTATGCCACGCTCGAACAATTGCAACATCTTCATCATCCGTGTATGTAGTTACCATTTTTAGTGGTTGAAAGGGTATGGCGAGAATAATGAGAAAGTCTAGAATTATAATGAGAATGAAAGGGATAGAGAATAATGAGAAAGTGACAAGGAAAGGTTTCCTTTTATAGGGAAAAAGGAACCAACGGCTAGATTTTTCAAATAAAAAATCCGTTGGAATTGTCCTCTTTAAGGAGACACAAACTCCGAAATTTTGAGAATCCCGTAGAAAACCCAAGCGTAATCTAGTTATGGTGTTTGTACAATTTATTTACGGTTGGGTTCAGTAATCGAACCCAACCGTAAATTTGAGTTTTAGTAGGAATTTTAGTTACGGTTGGGTTGAGTCATCGAACCCAACCGTAACTTCTAGTGTTAGTTTTTTAGTATATATTTTATCATATAGTTATGGTTGGGTTTTGCCTTGAAACCCAACCGTAAGCTAGTTGTGGTGGTTGTAAAATTTATTTTACGACTGGGTTTAGTAATCAAACCCAACCGTAAAATTGAGTTTTTAGAATGAAATGTAGTTACGGTTGGTTTGAGTCATCGAACCCAACCGTAACTTCTAGTGTTAGTTTTAGTGTATATTTTATCATATAGTTACGGTTGGGTTTTGCCTTGAAACCCAACCCTAAGCTAGTTGTGGTGTTTGTATAATTTTTTTTACGGTTGGGTTTAGTAATCGAACCTAACCGTAAATTTGATTTTTTTAGTATGAATTGTAGTTACGGTTGGGTTGAGTCATGGAACCCAACCGTAAAAAGGAGTTTTTAAGACAAAATTAGTTATGCTTGGGTTTAGTTCATTTTTTTATCAAATACCAGAGTTGTTAAAAACCTTATTTTTAACATTAAAGGAAAAACTAAAGGAAACGAAATACAGTAGATCATTAGATGATTACACTTAAACACTTGATCATAATGGAGAAACTCAAGATAGAAACTTTGTTCCAAGATACGATAGCAATCTGTATGCTTGATCTCCTTCCCATATTTGATTTTATACTGCGCCCTAGCCATGACATGCTGAAAAAAATAATCAATTATAAGTTTGATTATTTTAAAACTTTTTTTAACGAACGATTTATTAATTGACACACTTACTCTTTCCACATTGGTTTCGTCGGGAAATGCTTTAAATCTCATTTTCATTTCCAGTTTTAGGTTTTCCATTTCTTCATACAACGCCTCAAAGCGTCCCTTGATGGTACTGCACGTCATCCGATATCTATTCCCGTGTAATGCCACAAACATTTCAAACACACGCTCCCACCAAGAATCGTCCTCCTGACCGTCCATCCAATTTTCAGCTGTAACAACGTTTCTATTGTTGTTATAGAAGACTCTCTCGTAAGCGTGCTCTATCATCGTAAGCCACCCTCGAAAAATTGCAACATCTTCATCATTCGTGTATCGAACCCTTTTTAATGGTTGAAAGGGTATGGTGAGAATGAGTTGGAAAGTCTAGAATTATAATGAGAATGAAAGGGATAGAGAATAATGAGAAAGTGAAAAGCAAAGGTTTGCTTTTATAGGGAAAAAATTGCCAACGACTAGATTTTCAAATCAAAAATCCGTTGGAATTGTATTTTTTTTGTCACTATTCAGGGATTATTTACGGTTGGGTTGTGTAATGAAACCCAACCGTAACAAATATATGGTTATTGTGCAAATAATATTATGGTTGGGTTTTGGCTTAGAACCCAACCATAATTTTTAGTGTTAGTTTTAGTCCATACGATTTTACGGTTGGGTTTTGTAATGAAACCTAACAGTAACAAAAATATGGTTTTAGTGCAAATTATATTACGGTTTGGTTTAATAATCGGACCCAACCGTAAACATAAGTTTTTTTGTGGAAATGTAGTTACGGTTGGGTTGAGTCATCGAACCCAACCGTAAATGATCATCTTCATCTCCTATATTCTTCATTTTTTATGTATAAATAAGTCTAGTATTTGTTTTATGTTGGTGGGAAAAGTAGAAGAAAGATAAGAGAGTTTTAACCCAAAATTTTGAAAAACCCAAAATGAGTGATTCTAGTGGCAAATTTGTGGAGGGTGAATCCTTGTATGATTGCCAAACTAAATTCTACATACCCATTGAGGGAGACCCAACTATGTATGATTATTTGGATGGTAGAGAGGTTTTAAGTAAAAGTTGTGATGCTGAAACTAAACCAAATGGAGAAAGTAGTCGTCAAAGTGAAGATTCAACTTCCGAGAATAGTCAGGTATACCTCTAACATAAACTCTTTTTCATTTTTTGCTGATATTTAATGAAATGAGGTACATAATAGTGGTTTTTTTTGTTACTCCGGCATGTTTTGAGTCCAAACCTAACCGTAAACCTGGGTGAATTTTAAACTGGAAGGTTTACGGTTGGGTTTGCACTCAAAACCCAACCGTAAAATTATCATTGATAACCTTTTTTTGGAATTTCAATTCACTCAAAATTGGGTTCAAAACACAAAATTTATGTAAACATCAAATTTTTGACCACATTACAACCCATGAAATCATTAAAGTAACCTGGGATACAATTGAAATTAACACTAACAAACCCAAATGGCATTACAAAAGAACTAATAAATAGGTTTGCGAGTGAGCAAAAAGTCCTTTAGGATGTGATAATGAGGTAGGTATAAAAAGGGCCATATTTTCCATCTCCTCAGTTCCTGAAGAGATTTCTGTAACACCTCATCTTCGGTTTCACCCCTAAGTCGTAGTTGACCAATAATACGAACTAATGCCATAAATTCTTCTACATATCGGTGTATAGTGTTATATCGACAAATCAACTTGACGTGATCACGGTTATAAGGGTTGCCGGTTCCAGAACAAAAGTTTTCATGGATTGTTTGCCAATAACTCGGACTCGTTATACCACTTTGCCTTCTTTCTTCTCCTCTTTTGGAAAACATAATATATAGTTGCGGCAAATACATAAATCTTCATCCAAAGAAAAATCTGGATTTTTAATCCCAGGTTGACCCATATTCCACTATGTTAGAGTACTTATTTTGTTGGAGATGATTGTTGTAAAATAAAGGTTTAATTTTTTTTAAAAATGGATGGGTTGGATATGTACTCAACTATTTCACTTATAAACCTGAAGTGTAACGGCTCTATTTTGAAAAATGGGTCGTACAAGGTTTCAACGGCTCTATTTGTAAACTCAAAAAAACTTCAAAAACGACCCAAAACTTTCCTCAAATGGATTTTACGGTTGGGTATTGACTCAAAACCCAACCGTAATATCCTTGGGAATTGATGTGTTGAGGTCATAATTTACGGTTGGGTTTTGGCTGAAAACCCAACCGTAAACCATCCTTTGTAGCTTTGAGTTTTAAGGTCAAATTTGGGTTTCAAAATCAAAAATTTGAACTTATTCAATCATTTTAACTAGATAGAAGGTAAATTGGGTCATTCAAACAAAGAAAGAACGAAAAACACCCAAATTAGAGAATCAAATTTTAAGTTATCCAGTAGAATTTACCGTTGGGTTTTGGCTGACAACCCAACCGTAAATTTAATGTTTTAAAATGTGTAAGTGTTACGGTTGGGTTTGCACTGAAAACCCAACCGTAAAACTGTTACATTTTCAGGCAACTTTTTACGGTTGGGTCTTCAGACAAAACTCAACCGTAAACCTTCAACATTTTTCATTTTGTCATATATTTACGGTTGGGTTTTGGCTGAAAACCAACCGTAAACCATACTTTGTAGCTTTGAGTTTTAAGGTCAAATTTGGGTTTCAAAATCAAAAATTTGAACTTATTCAATCATTTTAACTAGATTGAAGGTAAATTGGGTCATTCAAACAAAGAAAAAAACGAAAAACACACAAATTAGAGAATCCAATTTTAAGTTATCCAGTAGAATTTACGGTTGGGTTTTGGCTGAAAACCCAACCGTAAAACTGTTGTATAAAAATGTGACAGGTTTACGGTTGGGTTTTGGACAAAACCCAACCGTAAACCTTCAACATTTTTCATTTTGCCAGTTTTACGGTTGGGTTTTGCCTGGAAACCCAACCGTAACACTAATTTTTCTGGGTATTTTTTCCTGCTTTTCCCATTGCATGGTTTCCAACTTCCAATAACTGGAAAATAAATTTTAAGTTTAATTTTTATAATTCGAACTTCAAATAAATTATTTTTACGGGCAAGTTAAATTCAAACTTCAAATCCAACCTCACATTAAAGGTACAAGTAATTCACCCACGCAGAAAAAACCATAGTCATAGAGTTAGGGAGAAGGAGGAGGGGTAGGTCGATGACTTTGACGAGCTCTTTTTTTGCTCATAACATTACGATGAGCAGCACCGCCACGAGTACGAGCTCCAGCACGACCGCCTCGAGTATCAGCACCACGTTGCGCATCATGTGTCTCTTCATCCGATGCTTGCGGCTCTCTTCTAGTAGTACTCGCATCTGTAGTCGCGCCTCTTGTAGCGGGTCTACTCCTCTTTAAAGTCCGATGCACATCCTCAACTTCATGATGAAGCTCCCTAATCAAAGCTTGGAGTTGGTCAGGCGTCCTCACATCAATTGTGCTTAGGCATGGATTAATAGAGTCCGCCAATGCAACGACTTTCTTTTTCTATTCACATA
The DNA here is from genome assembly GCA_023531435.1 of Papaver californicum. Taxonomy (NCBI): domain Eukaryota; kingdom Viridiplantae; phylum Streptophyta; class Magnoliopsida; order Ranunculales; family Papaveraceae; genus Papaver; species Papaver californicum. The sequence continues at coordinate 197,554 of JAJJMC010008370.1, read as the reverse complement.
TGAAAATAAAAGTAGATGAGTGTTTAGTAATAAATCTTAAAAACATTAATAACAAAAATAATGTACGTACCAAATTGAAATATGCCTTCTTCCAGAAACCATCTTCTGTGTTGTTTGCCATAGTCTCAGGATCATTGTTGATGATAGTTGGATGACCAAAATGGCGATACCAATCCAAGTAATCTTCTGCAGCCTCTTTTGTTCCCAGAGATGGAGTTAACTCTGTTCTTTCGACTTGGTATTTCGAATCATTGCGGTTATTCCAAACCGCGACCGAAGGCGTTGGGTCGTAGTTGAGCACGATGTTTGGGCCTTCGATCATCGACCCATTCACACACAATTTAAACATTTCACGTGTCACCGTTGTTTGGACGTATCCATATTGCCGGAGAGTTCGGCGGGGGTTGGACATCACGTACCCAAACAGATGGTACAAAGGGCCGTTGTAGCCTGCCACGTCCGACAATACACGTAATCCTCAACATGTCCATCACCCTCAATGCTAATCTTCACATAAGAATCGAAAATAACATCTTCAACCGTGAAAGCATCAATTTCAGTTCTCATCTTTGCTATGAGCATTTCTTTATATTTTGCCTGGGTCCCGGTGAAGACGAATTTCTTTCCCGTAGGTCCAATACAATCACCGCTCGTTTGAGGAGCCAGTGTGGGAAAGTGATTATATACCCATGCCTATGAAGATAATAAATATTAATATAAGAAAATGCGAAAAAAATAAATTAAAGTTAAACATTGAAATTCAAACAATAAATTACCTGAAGCAGACCGATATTACCGGTAATCTCAGTTCCCCAAACCCTCGGAAGCTTTTCGAAGGTTAGCAAGTAGATAAGCCAGGGTGGCAGTTCCCCACGAGTACTGAAGCTTCATCCCGAGATCACCCTGAAACCACTGAAGATAGTGAACGTTGACCCTGTTGCCCGAGTTGTCACCAAAGAAGATGGTGCCGAGCATATATAACAGATAAGCTCTGGCTGTTAGTGTCATCTATGACGACCCCAGCCATTTCCAACTTTGAGGTCCCTCCAAACTTCTCCCTTAGTGAACGCAGCAAAATTTTCTTGCTCATAGCTTGACCTTTCTTCGTTGGCATCCCCGGTTTATCTCCACTGACCAATTTAAACTCAGATTCGGCTTCGGTCTTCTCCCATCCAAGTGTATCTTTCACAAGTGCATAAACATCACTCCATGACATGTTGTTGTCAAAACCCTCAAACACTGATTTACCATCGACCTCCAGGCCAAGAATTGATTGGACATCATCCGGCGTTATAGTCATCTCGCCGAATGGGAGATGAAACGTATCGGTTTCAGGCCAATAACGTTCCCTGAAGGCTGCGCAGACGACACTGTCATACTGCCACATCGAATTGGTAATTCCGGGAGCTAACCCGGTACCATTTACGGGAATTTGTACGACCGTACATTCATCAGTTAAGGGCCAATGTTGAGCCCTTTGACGAACCAATTTCTTGATCGCCTGTGTATGATCGTACAAAGAATAAAAATAAATTTGTTTTACTTACAAAAGTTAACAAACAAAAATCTAACAGAATAAGAGAAGTGATTAGAATAATACCTTGGCCGCAGCAACTTTGGCAGCCCATGAATGGGGATAACCAAATAATATTGCAGATTTGTCTGGGGCCTCACCCCATAGTCCTCCATTCCTCCTCTTAGGCCACAGTTGAGGTTCGGCCTTTTCTTTGGGAATTTCTTTGGCAACCCTTTTCTTTGCCTTTTCTTTTGGAATTTCTTTACCTTTTCCTTGAGGGACATGTTGTTCTCTGTCCCGCTCTTCTTCCTCGTGTTGTTGCTCTTGTGGTGGTTCTCTAATCACAAGAGAACCTCTAGGTGTTGGTAGATCACCCAAGCCTTGGAACACATTATATTCCTCTTGTGCAATTTGAGGAACACTACCAGCACCTACCTCAAAAGAGGGATTATGGGTCTTACTCACGCCTCTTCTGAACCCCTAAATACTTTCCGTGGCGAGGGGTTGGAGTGTGAGAAATTGGTGTTAAATTGTTAACCTTCTTATTCTTCCTACAACACACAAGCAATACAAGTTAGATAATTTCCAAGCAATTCAACTTCAACTAAAAAAAAATTCACTACACAGGATTATTTACGGTTGGGTTTTTCTCAAAAGTCAACCGTAAATTTTTAGTAGAAAATTTTGTCCCATATTTTACGGTTAGGTTTTAACACAAACCCAACCATAACTCACATGTAGCCTGATGTGCACATCATTTTTACGGTTGGGTTTTTCTTAAAACCCAAACGTAATACCCTAACAAAAATTTTATGTGCGCTTTTGTTACGGTTGGGTTTTTCTCAAAAGCCAACCGTAAAGTTTTAGTACAAAATGTTGTCCATATGTTACGGTTAGGTTTTAACAAAAACCCAACCGTAATTCACATGTAGCCTGATGTGCACATTATTTTTACGGTTGAGTTTTTCTTAAAACCCAACCGTAATACTCTAACCAAATTTTTATGGACGCTATTGTTACGGTTGGGTTTTTCTCAAAACCCAACCGTAAATTGTTTTTAAAAAATGGCGCAAATTGTTTACGGTTGGGTTATTTTTTGAAACCCAACCGTTATATCCTGAACTATTCATCTGCTTCCCTTTGATTTACGGTTGGGTATTGAAAATAACCCAACCGTAATACTCAAGAACATGATATATTACGGTTGGGTTTTCACACGGACCCAACCGTAATATCAACTGTGTCCAACATTTTTTTTCCCAAAAACACAATCAAACATGCGAAAAAATCAATTACAAGTTCTAAGAATACATGGGTTTTCTACAATACCTTAGATACACCATTGTTTTTCGGTGATTGATTTTGCTTTTCACTATCGATTTCTTCTTGAATCTCTTAATTAGGTTGAAAGGAGCAGGGTTGATTGCCATCACTACTACCTTTAACGCCTTTAGTAGACTTCTTCATCTCGAATTGTTGAGTTTAATCGACGATGAATTTTGCGAATCAGCGATGAATTGCGATGGATTACGGTTGGGTTTTTCTTTGGTTTAGTTTTTAAAAGTTATGAATGATGTTAAAAGTGTTTAGGTTTTAATTGGTATAAGGGTAAAATGGATATTTAACATTACCCCCTAGGACATCCCTTATCGTAAAATTTGGTCACCTCGCCTCAACTGGGAGCCCCTCTATTGAATTTGGAGCCCCTATATCATGCTTCTATAATTGATAGATAGATTTTTTTTCAGACCCTACCAGGAAAAGGTGTAAGCTTTGAGGACAAATTAACTGCAATACACGCGGTACAATTTCATAGTACAGGTGCATGAAGGTTAGATTGCTTCTGAGAAGCACATGATATCTGCAATGTACAAAATCATGGCGCAAGTTACTTTATCTCATCATGGCGCAAGTTACTTTATCTCATCATGAGGTATACTAGGTGGACCTTCAAAGATGGATCTATCTATCAAAGATATGACGTGTCTGGTGTCAGAGTTGTTGGACGCGTGAAGAGGCAACCTAACTAGCATTTAATCCAACTGGTAGATTACAGGGGAACGTGACACCATCTGGATGGACCTGTGACGTAATGGATACGCGGCATATAAGATAAAACCATCAAAGTTGGATGCACATGAAGATAGCAAAATGCGATGCAAGCCAACTCTAATTTTATAAATACAAAGCCCAACTTCTGAAGGGGAGGTGGAATGATTTGCGTAGGAAAGATAGAGAAAGTAAGAATTGTTATGAAAACCTAGATGCATGTTCTAATCACAATATAAGAACATATAAGTTAAAGCGGAAGCAAAAGAAAGGGATTATAAATACCTCCAGCCATTGATCTTGAATCCTTAAGTTTGTCCTAATTTTGGTTGTTATGAACTTCGGTGCCAAACCCTCCTTCTCAATAGTAGATGGTGTATGCAGAATTGAGAATAGTTTTGGTGACCTTTCTGTTCTGTTTTCTATCCTCTGTAAAACTAACCTAGCCATCATAGAGTAGTTGCAGATAGATATATAGTGGATGGTTTTCCTAAAGGTGGGAGAGAGTAGTGGGGGCTAATGGGGCTAATGGATCACATATCCTTTTTCCCCTTATTTTAGGCCATATGGGAAAAAGGCTAACATTCTCCCACTTGATCCATTTCACGA
>JAJJMC010008370.1:163343-183380 GCA_023531435.1 Papaver californicum | reverse complement strand
TTGTCATGGGTCGGCCCAATATGTGGGAAATGGGCGGGCCGTGACAAAAGGCATAGCAATTCATTTTCGATGGGCCAAAACTATCGGATTTATATAATGTAATAGGGCCATTATTGGGCTTCTATTACCGACAAGCATGACAAAATAAACGTAAACAAAACGAGTAAAGAGAAAAAATAGATTCATTTATCGATTTATTTCTCTCTCTTCTCGAATTCCTCTCCAGAAATCTAACGGGATAAAATGAAACCTTAGATTTTATTTAATCTCTGAATTCCTTTATCTCTTGATCAAAACTAAGTAGATCTTAAATTAAGTACTTCTTGATTTCAATTTTGAGATAATTTCTAAGAATCGTGTATTTCAGATTATCTTTTTACAGATCTAGATTGTGATTTGTTTTGTTTAAGATCTATACAATAGAAATGTTTCGAGATCAGTATCAAAATCCAGTCGAGGAGCCGACCTAGGTAATTTTTTTTTTGACAAATTCTTTATGGTATTATATATATGTTGTTAGTTCTTGTGATTTTAGTTTTTCCAGTGGATGATTTTATTTTGTTTTAAAATTTAAAATCATTTTCAGGAATGAGGAAAATCCTAGGAATAATCTCTATGTGACCGATTTATCCCCTAGAATTACGATCAAAGAATGAAATCCATGCAATCAATTGATTGTAGTTGCCAGCATCAGAGGATGAAGGACATGTGATTGATTTGAAGATTCAAGGTATTTTGAATTTTTGTATTTTAAAGTATTCATATTTTGACTTGTGTAATTGTGATTAGTCTCTTTTTAAAAATTACCTCAAAATTCATTGGCTTCTTCTTCAGGTATATGATGTCCGTCTCTCATTTTGCTTCTAGTTTCTAGTTTCTTGTTTCTTATTTTCTTATTCATTTATTATTTGTTTGATAAGTGAAAATTATTTTGAAGATCCTCAACTAATATAGAATGATAAAAGGGGAAGAGATAACTCACAAAAGCTTAATTCTCTAGTTATTTGGTTAACTAGCAGAATTTCAACTGTGAATTTCAATCTAAACCCTAATTGTTGATTTTGAATCTCTTACAGAAATTGAGAAATTAGAGAAAATTGTGACTGATGATGGGAATTATTATGGTGTTCAACAGATGTATAAGTCAACTGGTGCAAGGTAATTAGTAATTCAATTTGATTATTTGATGTGGAGTATAGTTAGTTTTTGCGTGCTGCGAAATTTTTTAATAGTGTACTTATTGGTCTGTGAGTTGAGAGTTGTTATGATAATTCAGTAGACGAAAGTGGGATTAGTGCGTGCAATGTTCTTACAATTGTACTTATTGGGATGTGAAGTTAGAGCTATTATGATTATTTTTCAATAGACTAAAGTTGGATTGGTGTGCACAATGTTTTTGCAGTTGTACGTATTGGGTTGTGAATTTAGAGCCATTGTGATAAATCAATAGACGAAAGTGGGATTAGTGCACGCAATGTTCTTAAAATTGTACTTATTGGGCTGTGAATTTAGAGATACTATGGTTATTCAAGTTGTTGTATTTAGTTCCTCACTTCATTGTTATGTTCTTTGATCATGGTTCTTAAGTTTAAGGGCGTTTGAGAACTTTTTTTGATGAATTGGTATTGGATTTGATGTTGACAGACGACATGTGAAGGTGAACTTTCGTTGATGCTTGTGGAGACCTTGTTAAAGGGAAATTTCCTTACAATGAAGAAATTGTAGGTCATGTTCTTTATCTTTTTTGCTTATGGTTGATACTTCATTTGGATTGTAGGACTAATAGTCAACTGGAATAGTCTGTTAACAGTGTGAGCTGATGGGTGCAAACAGCTTTGAGCTTCTCATATGAGTGAGTAACATTAAGAGTTTTTGGTTGAGCTGAATATTTACATTTTACTTTGGAAGCATTAATATAAGACTAGGAGCAGGGAACATGTCACGGATACCAATGTGTTATTCTTTAGGTGGATTCTCTTATTTAAGTTCATGTTTTGGCATATTTCATCTAGGACTACGGAACGTTATCTGTTGATTAAGATTTTCCCTTACTTTATTATACATTTGAATTGGTAATAGGCCGTATTAAGAAGATACATGAGGTGTTTCCCCGGATATCTTTGCCACAACAATGGGGAGATGATGATAACGACATGCAAAAGCTTTATGGGGGCCTTAGGGGCAGCAAAGATAAGTGTTGATGCTTGTTCATCATTCATGAAAGCTGCAATCAGGTGATAACTATTACATTTTTGTCTTTCACTTACGTCTGACCTTTTCTTACAGTGAACAGAGGTGACGCCTGTGTTAAGCAACCTATTGTGACATGATTTTAAGTTTTGATAACATCAGAATACTCCTAACATCGAATGTTTTAGTGATCAAAATATAAGAAGGTGTTACCATGAATGTTACTGCTTTTTTTCCCTTAAATTTTGAGAAAACACTAAAAGTTGGACTTCATGTTTGATTTCCAGATTCGAGATTATATAACAGATTGGGACTTGGAAGTGCATCAGTCGGATTTTGGAAATTATTATCCTGTATGTTTCTTGTCAAAGGAATAAGTGAAGCGTTTGTTATTCAATGTTATGTTTGTCGTTAGACAGATTATGGAGTTTACGTACCAAGTTCTATTCCCTTTTAGATTAACCTCAGGTTATACATTGAAGGTAAAAGCACAAAGCCTCTCAGTTTTAGTAAACCGAGCCGTAGGTGGATCCAGCTTAGTGGATGGACAAATAGAGCTCATGCTCCACAGGTTTTCATCTTCTCTTTCTTATGTGTCAGTGCAGATATATGTGTCTAGATGATAGCTTCTGCATTAGTTTTATTTCCGTGGTTACATTCAGTTCCACTAGTTACTAACTTAAAATGTTAGTCTCATACCTTCTTTTCCTTTTCTTTATCTCATTTTGGTAATACAGGAGGTTGCCCCATGAGGATGGTAAATAAGTTGGAGAGTCACTAAATAAATCAGTATGTGTCCTTAGTGAGTGCAATGGATTAACAGTAAGTGCATCTTCCCACCTTTTAATCACATGATTTTGTGGATTATTTATTGTATGCCAGAATATCGATACTTCATAACCTGAATTATGCTCCACAGTTATTGGTTTAAATATTGCTAACAATATTGTTATATCCTAAAAGTCGAAATAACAATATGCAGGTGTAGGTCTGATAGATTAGTAGTGATTTACAGTGCTCTGTTCTTTATCCCCTTGTATATATTATTTTGTTTTTTAATGGTTTATGATAGACATATTTTTGTATTTGATTTGATCTCATTCTTATATTGTAAATTCTCAATTTTTGTATTAATATTGTTCTTTTGGAGGATTAGAAATTATGGAAAAGTTGGCATAAATAATTAAAAGCACCCAAAAATATGATAAAGGCACCCACATTTGGTTAAAAGCATTCTCAAATTCAAATGCATTTTTTGGCGGGAAACTTTATTACTCTCGATGTGAAGAATGGCGAGTTTCAATGAATAATAGTCTCGGCCATATTTTCTTTCTTTAATCAATTCACGATCCTGATCTTCTTTCTCATTGTCTTGACGATGTTTCCTTTTCAGACTCGAGAATAGCTTTTCGATATTCACAATCTTAAGGAGATAAAATCGCTTTTATTACAAATAAATATTTGCCCGAAGTAATACACCCGAGAAAACATCTCACGACATATTTTTGGTCGATCTTTTACGTGAGCAAGTTGTAAACAGATCCTACTAATCAGGCAAGAAGAATAAAAATATTACCTTAATCCCTTGAAAATATTCCCCAAAACTTGCCGGATTCTTCACATCGGGAGTAATAAAGTTTCCCGCCAAAAATGTTTTTGAAATTGAGAGTGGGTGCTTTAAACCAAATGTGGGTGACTTTATCACTTTTTCAGGGTGCTTTTAATAATTTATGCCAACTTTTCCATAATTTCTAATCCTCTAAAACTACCTACAGAAAAAAGATATTAATATAAAAATGAGATCAAATCAGGTATAAAAATGTGTCTATCAAGTACTCCCAAACTTATATTTGGCTAGTCTTCGAGCAAATCTAATCTAGAAAATAAAATAAAAATCTAACTCACTTTAGTAGGAATCACGACTACACGTAGCACGTGCATCAAGTTGTTAAACTCCTAGGTGACCTTAGCAGACGAGTGTTGTCTCGCGAGGGTTTACAAGAGGTATGTCCACAAAACTTTTTATTCTAACTTCTAATGTCACGAGTAAGAGCTACGTGGATATAAAGTTTCTCCTCCAAATGCCAAGTAATTAGAAGTGTCAGAGAAAATACATGCTAATATGCTTAATCAATAAGAGATATATTGTGACAAGTTGAACCAGTGCCAAAGATGTCTTTTGCTAGATGGACATCGGACTAACAGAGCAACCGAATAAGCATTTCGTCTCGACTCTGCCTCACCATATGGTTTTATAAATTTGCACTCAGAAAACGATTTTAAGGGTCATACGGTGTGTAAGCAGGATTAAAAAGAAAATATTTACATACTATTGATGGTAACGTTTTTTTTCTGATGATCTTAAACCAAAATCTTTTTTTGATGATCTCAAAAGAAAAGAAATCAGATGACTTCTTAGAAAATCAACCGTATATGAGGATGGGAAGATACTCTCACCTTCTAGTCTCGTAACTCTCTCATAGTGTTTAATAAAAACAACTCTGTCTTTAGTCTTAGGTTTCAAGCCTTGATGATAAACCCTTTATACTTGTATAACTTTCCTCTTTGTCTTCGATCACTTGTTGTTTTGAAACTTTCTTTTGAGTTTCTTATTCTCCATAGTTTTTTCTACTGAAATTATTACACGATTCTATTGGATTATTTTATTTATTTATTTTTGATTTTTTTTTGATTTTTTTCTTAAGGATAAGGTTGATTACAAAATGAGAAATAAAAACTGAATGATACCAAACATAAAAATAAAACTTTACTTGCCAATGAAAAAGGACTTTTGCACTTGATTCTTCACAACAAATCTTCAAAAATTCACATCTTTTGTTTTTATCTTCGTCACTTTTAATATGTAATGTTCTTTCCCTTTGTTGCTTGTAAACCTTGACGTCTTCAACTTCTTCGTGGATTGATAATGCTCTGCTTGTTGATGATGCTGAGCTTCTACTGAGAGATTGTAATTTTGTGATTGAGACTACAAGATGAGGCTAGTTCTGATGTTACCCTCTTAGTGATAAGAATTAGTAATCTGAGACTAAAAAGTGCTGAAAGTGGTGCGAGGTTGAGTAACTCGTCATTCTACACGGATTTTATGCAAATGAAACACTTTAAAAGGACAGTTGAAGGTTTGGTGCCTCACTCGAAAGGAGGGTCTCCACTAATGGTTGGTTAGTTCTATCGTTCTGCATTTCCCTCTGGCCTAATTGTCTCCAGCATGGATGGTTGGGTCCGTCACGATTATTCTCTCATAGGCTAAGAACACATACGTAGTTTTCTCTAGCAATTCTAATTTTTATCTTTTGGGGAGAATCAATATGTAAACTTAGCTTAGAGGATATTACGTGACTCTAAAATTCGGAAATTGGTACATTTTAATTTCTTCTCCCTTACTCCCAAACTTAAATTGCACATAGTCCTGGATGTTCCAAATATAATAATACAAATAAATGAACAATGAGAAAATACCGAGCAAAGGATTAGTCACAATTTACGAATCATATAATAATAATCGAAATAATTACGGATCCTTAAAGTCAATTGGATTTGACTCACAAAGTTGACCACAATGAAGTATATAGGAGTGGTGGTTATTTTCATGAAAATATGTCGATTCAGATTTCCTAAAATAATTAGGTGTAGTTTTAAAATTTAAAATTTGACACATTTGAAGTTCAGGTGTTTCCATATTTGGTAAAAAAACTATTTGGAGATTTAGAAGGAGATTTGGGGTTATTTGATCTTGTAGTATAAATAGGAGTCGAGAGGGAGGAGTTAAGGGAGGATGGTTTTGGGCCAAAAACGCAAGAAAAACCAGTACAATTCTGCTACTGCTCGAGTAAGAAGAAAAATAAAAATAGGCGACAGGATGAAACTATCGCAAAAAACTGTTGCATTTCTTTTTTGTATCCAACGGCTTCACCGACGATTACACGTACAGTTCCTGCAACAGTTTAGATGTTTAATTCGCACACTGGCTCTCCTTTATTCAACGACGCCGTAAATTAGTCGTTGATTCGTAAAACACTTTGTAAGCAATTTTTCATTAATGAATACATTGGTTAATTGTTTTTCTCCATGTGTAGCTAAATACTTACTAATAATTTCTCTTCTAAAAATGCTTTAATTTAATTGTTCTAAATGATTTTAAACTGTTGAATATTTTATAAGCGAAGGAAATTAGATTTTTGTAAAACGACGTAAGTCGTGTAAGTAATTTAAAACGTTGTATTTTTAAAAAATAAGATTGGGTTCAATATTATTTTGAGTAGTATGAGAGTGAGTGTAAGATATTAAATTGTTAATTGTGCAAACATTATTAGTAGTGGAATCTGAAACCTTAGACTTGTATTCTATTTGTTAGTTAATCAATTTCTTTTGTTATTTTATTTAATTAAATTCGTAAAAATCATTCAAAAACGTTTTCTTTCTTTTAGCACGAAATTTGTCTATTAATAAGATATAATATTATCAATTTTTATGAGAACGAACCATATTTATCGCTTTTACTTTGTACACGTCGTACGATTACGGCTATAGGCTTTTGGCCTATCAGTTTGGTTGTTGAAAAATGATTTTTGGATGCTGTGAGTGCCAACCTAGTTGGGATGCACTTACTACTGGAAAGAAATATGTTTATTGTGATTGATATTTGTTATTAATGCATGTAGACGCCTAATAAGTCCAACTTGCCTGCTAGTTCATGCTTCATAAAAAAAAACTCAAAGGGAAAACCATGCTTTATATTTGATAGATGCGGAATTATATGATGAAGATGGAAGCTTGGTGATGTTATGATTGGTTTGGGCATATGAAAAATTGGCCTAAACCAAGTTTTAAGATTTTTTTGCAATAAACCATGCCAATGTTGTTTTTGGATCCTAATAATCTTTTAGATAATTAACTTTTTTTTCTTTTCTCTTTCTTTTTTTTTTTTTTTCCTTTTTTGATGTAATCTTCTTGGATGTTGTTTGAACAAAGTATTTGTATGAGATTGAACTTTTACAATATGTCAATTCATTTTGAAAATAAAAATATTATATATTCATCATATTATTTTTATTTATAATTTAAGCAATAACAAAACATTATTTATGTAATTATTAAGAAAATATATTGGCTGACAATTCAATTTTAGAATTAATTGACAAATGATGCATGTCGATAATTATTGACAAGTAAGGCTCATCATTTATTATTGATAAATATTGACAACAGTTCACCATCGTTTTAGGTTTTTGACACCATAAAACACGATATGCTATCCAGCGGACAGTCTCTGTTAAAAATCTCAATTGTCGATAGTTTTGGTCCGTCGAAAACGATGATGTCTGGCATAGTTTAAGGATTATCCAGGATTCTAAGTTATACCACAATCACTACCAAGGACGTATTTTTTATCTATCTCGAGATGTAATGAATTGGATGTTATTGTAGCCGAGTATCCATCTTACTCCCCGAATTTTTCTACGGATAATTGAGCCCAGCCAAATGTCATGTTATTTTTTGTAATGTTACACATTTAGGTTATGAATACTTATCGGATATTAAGACCTCCGTGTATTAATATTCTTGGAAATATATAAAATTATTAATGATATGAAGTTATTAATGCAGAAAGGTGTACCTACAAAAACTAAGATTTTACAAGTTCAGTGAACTTCAAATTTATCAAAGGATGCACATACAAATGTCGCCCAAATTGGGACCACATATTTACCCATGGATTTGGAGCGAGGCTGTCTTATCCGTATTAAAGAAGAAGGCTGATATAGGGGCTCCAAATTTGATTGAGGGGCTCCTCTTATAAGACGAAATAGGGATATTATGAAGTAAAACTCAAAAACCCTTTATCCATAATATTTTCACAATACCCAAACCACCCCTCATTAGTAATCTTAATTACATTAATTAATTAAGATTAATTCAAACTAATCATGATTAATTAAACATAATCTTTTACCTAATCAAATGATTTGATTTATTTTTTTTTGAATTTGTGTTTGGTGGGAAGAAAAACTTGATGAAATCACGATTTGAAAGATTCAAATGTTGTTGTTCAGAGAAATTTACGGTTGGGTTTCATGTCGAACCCAACCGTAACCATAAGAAAACCGAAGAACACAATTGTTGGCCAGATTTACGGTTGGGTTTTGTTGAAAACCCAACCGTAAATCAAAGAACAATGATGAACACCATGTTTTGTGCAAAGTTACGGTTGTGTTTAAACCATACCCAACCGTAAGTAGAAGAAAATGATGAACACCATTTTTCCCATAGTTACGGTTGGGTTTTAAAGGAAAAACCAACCGTAACTCATCCTTTTGAGAATTGATTTTTTTTGATAAATTTGAGATTTAAAAATCAAAATTTTGAAATAATTCAATCATTTTTACTAGATTGAAGGTAAATTGGGTGTTTGAAACAAAGAAAAAACGAAAAACACACAAATTAGATAATCCAAATTTGTGTTATCCAGTAGAATTTACGGTTGGGTTTTGGCTTATAAATCAACCGTAACAATTCTGTTAATATTTGTTCCAATTTCAACACATAATTACGGTTGGGTTTTTCCTTAAAACCCAACCGTAGCCAGTAGAATTTACGGTTGGGTTTGGCTTATAACCCAACCGTAACATATTCTGTTAATTTTTGTTTCAATTTCAACAGAGAATTACGGTTGGGTTTTGCCTTAAAACCCAACCGTAGACAAGTTGTGGTGTTTGTACAAAATGTATTACGGTTGGGTTTAGTAATCGGACCCAACCGTAAATGGTCATGTTAACTGTTTTTTGATTTTCAATATACTCCAAATTGGGTTTAAAACACAACTTTGTAACTTATTCCTTCTATTGTAATAGATTTAAAGTAGTACATTAAAGGAATAAAACAAAGGAAACGAAATACAATAGACCATTGGATGATTACACTTAAACACTTAAAGATAATGGCGATAATCAAACACCCGACTTGTTTCCATAATACGGTAGCAATCTGTATACTTGAACTCCTCCCCATATTTGATTCTATACTGCTCCATAGACAACACATGCTGAAAAAAACAAATCAATTATTAGTTTGAGTTTTTGAAATCTCTTTTTAATTAACGATTTATTAATCGACAAACTTACTCTTTCCACACCGTTCTCGTAGGGATTTGCTTCGAATCTCATTTGCTTTTCTAGTTTTAAGTTGTTCATTTGTCGATACAACGTCTCTAACCGTCTCTTGATGGCTCTCCACGGCCTATGATTTACATTCCCTCTAATGCCGCAAACATTCGAAATACCCGCTTCCACCATTCTTCGGTATCTTGACCCTCATACCAATTTTGTTGTGAAACAACGTTGTTATTGTTGTTATAGAAGGCTCTATCGTAAGCATGCTCTAGCATCGTATGCCACGCTCGAACAATTGCAACATCTTCATCATTCGTGTATGTGTTTACCATTTTTAGTGGTTGAAAGGGTATGCTGAGAATAATGAGAAAGCCTAGAATTATAATGAGAATGAAAGGGATAGAGAATAATGAGAAAGTGACAAGTAAAGGTTTCCTTTTATAGGGAAAAAGGAACCGACGACTAGATTTTTGAAACCAAAAATCTGTTGGAATTGTGTACTTTAAGGAGACGGAAATTCAGACATTTTGAGAATCCCGCATAATTTACGGTTGGGTTTTGAGGTGAAACCCAACCGTAATCTAGTTGTGGTGTTTCTACAATTTATTTACGGTTGGGTTTAGTAATCGAACCCAACCGTAAAATGATTTTTAGAGTGAAATGTAGTTACGGTTGGGTTGAGTCACCTAACTGATTGGCGCTTAAATTATACATATATACCGCTTAACATATATTTGTTATTGCTTGATTTTATGTTAACACTTTTGTTTTAGTGCTTTTATCGGTGGTTCGCATTAAAATCCTAGTTACAGGTTAAACATGGCTAAACATGATAAATTGACTATTTATTGAAGTAGACTGAATAAAAAAAGAAAGTGAAGTGATGCATTTCAGTTGAGAGAAAGGGCCGTGGCTGGACGTGGACAGGTTTTGTGTGAGAAGAAGCAGATGTTTCAGTTGGTTTTGGCAAGTGAAAGAAAGCTACACGTCAGGTGATGATTGAAGTAAGTGGGCAGACTTTCTTTAGCTGCTATGAGATAGAGACAACACTTCATGTGGGACTTGGCTAAGAGTAGGCTGACACACGTTATAGAGAAGCTAGGGAGAGAGACTAAAGAAGAAGAGGGGACATGCCCATGTGCGGTTGGAAGAAGAGACAAGTGTGTTTGCTTTGGTGTATTAAGTGATTGAGACTGATATAAGAAAGAAGTACACACGTTGGGTTTTGTGAGGCAAATAGCTAGAGAAAGGGAATGAAAGAGACGTGGGAGTACGTTAGGTGGCTGTGAAGTGAAGCAATGATGAGAAGGGAAAGGACGGCTTGATTGGCTGATTGGTATGCTAGGGTGTAGGCTGTTTATGAGATGTTGACAGTTGACTGTGGAGAACATGCTAGGGACAAAGTGTTGTTTCACGTGAAGGTTGGAGTAACTCGAGGAGGCATAAGAAGTGGGTCCATGAACTTGGAAACGAAAACCTAGTAATATAAAAGAAAGAGAAAGAAGAAACAAAGAGGACGACCGGTACAGGAGTTCTTTTTTGGGGAGTTCTGTTCTTGGGTTCGACGGAGAGAGACTGACAGACGAATTTGGGGGTATTTTCTGTACACTTTTCAGAAGAGAGGAAGACGGCTGCTGTGTAACTGGGTTTAATCCTTGTCCTCTACTTTTCTTAGTTATTTTTATGGGTTTTAAGAAACTCATCTCCATGTCTAGCTAATTAATTTGAAACTAGGGTTTAATGTTGAAACCACTTACAGTTTTAGATCAATTGAATTAAATATTTGATACAGACCATTATGATTTAAGTAGATTAAATTCATGACTTTAAACAATTGTATAGTCGTTTATGGTGCATGCTTGGCCTATGGTTTTGATGTTCCATGTTTCTGGTATACAGTTGTTACTCTAAAAATATATTTGTCTACTTATTTGATATTCCATGCTTAGGTTAAATCCCTTGATGGGGTATGCTTAGAATAGCCAGGTATTATTTGTGGACCTAAAATTAGTTTCGTACAATTTTCTCGCTAGCGCAATTTTATGGTATATGCTTGAGACTAGGGATTTTTGATGCATCATGTTTAGGGCGTCCCAGCGATATTTGCGACTCTAAATATTCATGAATTAAATAGTGGTGGATACTGAAAACCCTGGTTACCGACTCTCTCTACTCGGTCACATTCTATTAGTTTAGTTAGTTTATTATTTTCTTTATTAATATAAAAATCACAAAAATATTCCTCTTGGTTAGTTTATTAGAGATATTAATTGCAGTATTTCCCCGCTCTCTGTGGGTTCGACCCGTACTTGCCGTTGTCTACTAGTTAGACGCCGTGCGATTGCGGTTATTTATATTGGGTAATTCCAGATCACTGCGAAACTCAAGATAAAAACTTTGTTCCAAGATACGATAGCAATCTGTATGCTTGAACTCCTTCCCATATTTGATTTTATACTGCGCCCTAGCCATGGCATGCTGAAAAAAATAAATCAATTATAAGTTTCAAATTTTAAATATTTTTTTAAAGAACGATTTATTAATTGACACACTTACTCTTTCCACATTGGTTTCGTCGGGAAATGCTTCAACTCTCATTTTCATTTCCAGTTTTAGGTTTTCCATTTCTTCATACAACGCCTCAAAGCGTCCCTTGATGGTACTCCACGTCCTCCGATATCTATTCCCGTGTAATGCCACAAACATTTCAAACACACGCTCCCACCAAGAATCGTCCTCCTGACAGTCCATCCAATTTTCAGCTATAACAACGTTTCTATTGTTGTTATAGAAGGCTCTCTCGTAAGCGTGGTTTATCATCGTAACCCACCCTCGAACAATTGCAACATCTTCATCATTCGTGTATCGAACCATTTTTAATAGTTGAAAGGGTATGGTGAGAATGAGTTGGAAAGTCTAGAATTATAATGAGAATGAAAGGGATAGAGAATAATGAGAAAGTGAAAAGGAAAGGTTTCCTTTTATAGGGAAAAAATTCCCAACGGCTAGATTTTCAAAAAATAAAAACCGTTGGAATTGTATTTTTTTTGTCACTATTCAGGGATAATTTACGGTTGGGTTTTGTAATAAAACCCAACTGTAACAAATTTGTGGTTTTTGTAAAGTTATATTACGGTTGGATTTTGGCTTAGAAAGCAACCGTAAATTTTAATGTTAGTTTAAGTGGGATGATCATTTACGGTTGGGTTTTGTAATGAAACCTAACCGTAACAAATATGTTATTTTATTGCAAATTATATTACAGTTGGGTTTAATTATCGGACCCAACCGTAAACATAAGTTTTTTAGTGGAAACGTAGTTACGGTTGGGTGATTTCTTGAAAACCCAACCGTAAATGATCATCTTCATTTCCTATATTCTTCATTTTTTATGCTTAAATCAGTCTTGTATTTGTTTTATGTTGGTGGGAAAAGTGGAAGAGAGATAAGAGAGTTTTAACCCAAAATTTTGAAAAAACCTAAAATGAGTGATTCTAGTGGAAAATTTGTGGAGGGTGAATCCTTGTATGATTGCCAAACTAAATTCTACATACCCATTGAGGGAGACCCAACTATGTATGATTATTTGGATGGTAGAGAGGTTTTAAGTGTAAGTTGTGATGCTGAAACTAAACCAAATGGAGAAAGTAGTCGTCAAAGTGAAGATTCAACTGCTGAGAATAGTCAGGTATCATTCTAACTTAAACTCTTTTTCATTTTTTGCTGATATTTAAGGAAATGAGGTGCATAATAATGGTATTTTTTTTGTTACACCATCATGGTAACGGTTGGGTTTTCTTGAGAAACCCAACCGTAACTATACATTTGTGTTTCTGAAAAGTAGAGTTTCACAGTTTTACGGTTGGGTGGTTACCACAAACCCAACTGTAACTTATTACGTGCATGGGTATTTACTGCACTTGTTACGGTTGGGTTTTACCCTTTAACCTAACCGTAACATTGGTTTGGTTTTTTTTTTGTTGTATTACGGTTGGGTCCGTCGATTATACGGTTGGGTCTGACCCTTCTAACCCAACCGTAAACTTATTGGTTTTAGTGTTTTGTCTGACGCTTGGCCTTGATCTCTTTTGTTCAGCTCGCGGTTGTACCTCAACCAATGAATGATCAGCCTCCTCCAAATGATATTGAAACTATAGATACTACGGATCACTATTTGAACGACCTGGTAGGTTATTGATAAGTTGTAATCCCTTTCGACATCCAACATAATGCCATTTTTTTTCTCCTAACTTTCTGTTCTTGGACCATGTAGACATGGGATAAAAAAGATGATGCAAAAAAGTGGGCTACAGAACATGGGAAACTCATCATGTGTGTGATTGTTTGTAACAACCAACAAAAACACAACCGCTTTCAAATGGTTTGTGAGTGTAGTGGACAATACACAAGACATGCAAAGAAGGGTACTGAGTATGTACCAAAAACGAAGATCAAGCGAAAAACTTACGCTAAGAAGACGGGATGTCCTTTCAAGCTTCAATTTCGTAAGAACAACGAGAATAAGTGGTTCTTGTCTACAGTTGTATGCGGTCGTCACAACCACCTACCACTAGAGACTTTGTTAACGCATCCTTCTATAGCCCGGCTTACCAAGGAAGAAAAGCTCATAGTAGACGATATGACGGATAAGCGTTTGAAACCCAGTGATATACTCGGGCACTTGAAGAAAATAAACTCAAATAATGTGTCTACGTTGGAGACAATCTACAACGCCAAAGCCAAGTTGAAACGTGAGAAATGGGAAGAAAGGGACCCGATCCAACAACTTTTGTACTTGGGGGAGACGAAAAACTACATCTTGTTTCACGAAGAAGATGAGAATAAAGAAATTAAGCATATTATATTGGCTCATCCCGAGTTTATAAAGTTAGCACGGTGCTTCCATCAAGTGCTTATGATGGATTGCACGTACAAAACTAACAAGTATGAGCTCCCGGTTTTGAATATTGTAGGGCAAACTTCTACCAAGTCCCCGTTTAGTGTTGCCTTTTGCTTCTTGAGAAACGAGCTCGAAGAAAGCTATGTGTGGGCTTTGGAACAAATTAAATTATTCTACGTTGAAGGATATACCCCTAAGGTAATTATCACCGACAAAGAACAAGGCTTGATGAATGCCATAGCAAGGGTATTCCCAGATGCTCATCATCTTCTTTGCACGTTCCACTTGTGGAACAATATTCAAACCAAGTGCAAAACGATTATTCGGCCAACAAAGAAAAGCGAGATGGAGAGAATTAAAAAATTGCCGGTTTCAGAACAAGAATCGGCCAAAGAAAAATTCGAGGAGGACGACAAGTTGGCGGAACTAAAATGGGCTAGTTTCCAAACTGAATGGGAAGCTTTGACATGGTCTATCACCAAGGAAGATTATGAAGAAAATGTTCGTATATTATGCTTGCATTGGAGTAATTATCCAAAAGTTGTGAACATTTGATGGAGCATTGGTTGAATCCCCACAAAGAGAAGTTTATAGCGGCGTTCACAAACCAGTATAGGCACTTTGACAACCAAGCTACAAGTACCGTGGAGTCATCTCACAACAGAATGAAGAAGAAGCTTCATAATTCTGATGGTGGGTTTGTAACGGTCTTCGAAGCGATGCACGATTATTTTCTCCGTGACCTTGACAGAGTTAAGGAATCTTTTGAAAAAAGCCTTTCTAGAAAACACGTCAGCTATAAAGACGAACCATTGCTCCAAAGTATTTTTTATAAGGTGTCGCATTGTGCTATTGAGAAGATAATGTACGAAGTAAAGCACTATAGATTGGGCAACTTACACGGAGAAGAAGAGTGTGTTTGTCCTAACATGTCAAGTTTGGGACTTCCCTGCCGGCATATGATGCCCAAGTACGAAGAAGACGGTGTGATCCCAATTCAAGATATTGATCCGTTTTGGCAACAATTGTCTTTCGATGAACCCATCGTCGAGCAAGATTTTGGTGCATCGTTTGCCGACACCCACGTTGGAAAGGCTTTAGACAAGAAATACGATACATTAAATAAGGCACAAAGGTAAATTTGGTTGACGAAGTTGAGTTACTTCGTGTTTCCGCACACAAGGTACGCTGTCAAGGAACCAATTAGAGGGAAGAGAAAAGGTAGGCCTTCTACCAAAGAATCGAGGGCCGTGGGACGTAAAAAAGCTAGGGAATTGCATGAAGAATCAAAGAAAAGAAACCCTTGTGCATTTGAGCATTTGCAAAAGGAATATGAAGCAGAGGATGAGAAGGAGGATGATGCTCAACGAAAAATAAGTCAAACGGAACAAGGGGGACCAAGTGTAGTAGATATTAAAGGAAAAGGTCCCGCGGTTCCCACTCAAGAAAGTTCAACAATTGAACTTGGTGCCAAGGGAAAAGTTCCTCCACACCCAAACTCAAGAAGAGTAAGTATGAAGGAATTAGCAAGAAGAAAAAAAAGAGTTAGTATGAAAGAATTAGCAAGAAGAAAAGAAAAACTTAAAGGAAATACATTAGTGGTTGAAGAGCCATATACGATCCGGATTGCAAGAGGATTGATGCAATTTCCATCTAACTTTTCAAGAATTGAGAATGGTAAAATCGTCCGAGCCGAGCACATTATTTATGAAAATTATATGTCATCGTTTCCGGCTTTTTTTCGTCCATACATAAAGGCCACCGACGATGTTGCCGGTGATGGTAATTGTGGATACCATGTATTCATCAAACAAGTTGGACCATTTAGCGGAGCAGCAGGGTTGGGTATGGACGAAGTAACTTATGTAAGACATCAGTCAGCGGTTGAACTACGCTCTTACCCGGATTTATACAAGCCAATGATGTGTGCATATAGAGATGAAGAGTCGTTGTTAAACGAGGAGTTCATCGCTCTCGAAAGGCGTTTAATAGGCAACAAGAATTGCACTAGCGAGTATTGGATGAGCATGCCAATATGTGGGCAAATCCTCGCCAACGCTTTCAATTGCGTCATACATTGTAGATACTGGACGTTGACCCTGTTGCCCGAGTTGTAACCAAAGAAGATGGTGCCGAGCATATATAGCAGATAAGCTCTAGCTGTTCGAATAGCTCTGGTGTCATCTATGACGACCCCAGCCATTTCCAACTTTGTGGTCCCTTCAAACTTTTCCCTTAGTGACCGCAGCAATATTTTCTTGCTCATAGCTTGACCTTTCTTCGTAGGCATCCCCGGTTTATCTCCACTAACCAATTTAAATTCAGATTCAGCTTCGGTCTTATCCCATCCAAGTGTATCTTTGACAAGTGCATAAATATAACTCCATGACATGTTGTTGTCAAAACCCTCAAACACAGATTTACCTTCCACCTCCAGCCCAAGAATTGATTGGACATCATCCGGCGTTATAGTCATCTCGCCGAATGAGAGATGAAACGTATCGGTTTCAGGCCAATAACGTTCCCTGAAGGCTGCGCATACGACACTGTCATACTCCCACATTGAATTGGTAATTCCGGGAGCTAACCCGGTACCATTTACAAGAATTTGTACGCCCGTACATTCATCAGTTAAGGGACAATGTTGAGCCCTTTGACTAACCAATTTCTTGATCGCCTGTGTATGATCCTACAAAGAATAATAACAAATTTGTTTTACTTACAAAAGTTAACAAACCAAAATTTAACAGAATAAGAGAAGTGATTAGAATAATACCTTGGTCGCTGCAACTTTGGCAGCCCATGAATGGGGATAACCAAATAATATTGCAGATTTGTTTGGGGCCTCACCCCATAGACCTCCATTCCTCCTCTTAGGCCACAGTTGAGGTTCGGCCTTTTCTTTCGGAATTTCTTTGGCAACCCTTTTCTTTTTGAATTTCTTTACCTTTGCCTTGAGGGACATGTTGTTCTCTGTCCCGCTCTTCTTCTTCGTGTTGTTGCTCTTGTGGTGGTTCTCTAATCACAAGAGAACCTCTGGCTGTTGGTAGATCACCCAAGCCTTGAAACACATTATATTCCTCTTCTGCAATTTGAGGAACACTACCACCACCTACCTCAAAAGAGGGATTATGGGTCTTACTCACGCCTCTCTTCTCAACCCCTAAATGCTTTCCGTGGCGAGGGGTTGGAGTGTGAGAAATTGGTGTTAAATTATTACCCCTCTTATTCTTCCCACAACACACAAGCAATACAAGTTAGATAATTTCCAAGCAATTCAACTTCAACTAAAAAAAAATTCACTACACAGGATTATTTACGGTTGGGTTTTCCTCAAAACCCAACCGTAAATTTTGTCCCATAATTTACGGTTAGGTTTTAACACAAACCCAACCGTAACTCACATGTAGCTGATTTGCACATCATTCTTACGGTTGGGTTTTCCTCAAAATCCAACCGTAAACTTTTAGTACAAAATGTTGTTCATATGTTACGGTTAGGATTTTCTCCAAACCCAACCGTAAGTTGTTTTTAAAAATTGGCGCAAATTATTTACGGTTGGGTTATCTTTTAAAACCCAACCGTAATATCCTGAACTATTCATCTTCTTCCCTTTGATTTACGGTTGGGTATTGAAATAACCCAACCGTAATACTCAAGAACATGAAATATTACGGTTGGGTTTTGACACGGACCCGACCGTAATATCAACTGTGTGCAACATTTTTTCCACAAAATCATGATCAAACAGTTGTGGATAAATCAATTACAAGTTCTAAGAATACATGGGTTTTCTACAATACCTTAGATACACCATTGTTGGACTTTTCGGTGCTTGATTTTGCTTGTCACTATCGATTTCTTGTTGAATCTCTTGATTAGGTTGAAAGGAGCAGGGTTGATTGCCATCAATACTACCTTTAACGCCTTTAGTATGCTTCTTCATCTCGAATTGTTGAGTTGAGTATAATCGTCGATGAATTTTGCGAATCGGCGATGAATCGAGGGAGATTACGGTTGGGTTTTGAGAGGTTTTCTTTGGTTTTAGTTTTTAAAAGTTATGAATTTTGTTAAAAGAGTTTAAGTTTTAATTGATATAAGGGTAAATTCGTCATTTAAAAAAACCCCTAGGACATCCCTTATCGTCAAATTGGGTCACCTCGGCTCAACTGGGAGCCCCTCAATTAGGTTTGGAGCCCCTATATTAGGCTTCTTAAAAAAAAATAGATAGACATTAATTAGATATCTATGTTATCTTCAGCATCCAAAAAGATGTGGCTCAACTTAAAAATTACGTTTTTTAACTCAAACAACTTTAGATAGATATTTTACTTTATCATAATTTGTAATATAATAAGTTCTTTATTTTTTAATATAATACGGATTATTATTACAGGCCATGGGTTATAAGCCCAAAGGTGTCACTATCCAACTACATAAAATCTAACAAAACAAATTTAACATAAAAAACCCATTATAAACCAACTGTTCATATTACCCTTGCTTACTATTCAACCCAACTTCAGAAACTATTCACGCCCATCACGCCCATCACGCCCATCACGCCCATTTCACCTTAACCTTACAGAATTTTTTTCTCCTTCACCTTACGGAATTTTTTCCTCGTCTTCATCTTCATCATCAGTAGCTTCATCATCCTCGTCTTCGTCTCCATCATCATATCTTCATCATCCTCGTCTTCATCTTCATCATCAATAACTTCATCATCCTCATCTGCATCATCTACAACTAGAATCAGAATCAAATTAATTTCAAAATATTGACGAAACGGTTGTTCATTATCATCATTAACATTTTCAACCTAAAATAAAAACAAAATCATAGATTAAAATAAAAAGTGCTTTCATCATCTGTTAGGCTTAGGTTTCATCTGTTTCGAAATCAATCTTTCATACTTAGGTTCAAAGATAGAAAGTTTCAATTCCATTTGTTTTCACCCTTATTTATTTATGATTCAATTACGTTCAGTTTTGGTTTCATCGTTTTTTTTCGTTCAATAAAATTTCAGATGAAAAAAAACGATGAAACCTTTTGGGGTTTCATAGTTTTTCTTTTTTCATTCAAATAAAAAAAAAACAGATGAAAAAAACACTATGAAACCGAATAAGGTTTCATCCATTTCAATTACATTTTTCTGAAGAAAAAATGTCTCAGCATATAAAAAAACAATGAAACCGAATAAGGTTTCATCTGTTTAAAATACATTTTTCTGTAGAAAAAATGTCTCATCATATAAAAAAACAATGAAACCGAATAAGGTTTCATACACATCAATTACATTTTTCAGTAAAAAAAAATAGGTTTCACTGATTTTCAACTAAAAATAGGTTCCATCGTTTTTTTTTTGTTCAAATAAATTTACAGATGAAAAAAAACAATGAAACCAAAAAAGGTTTCATCTGTTTAAAATACATTTTTCTGTAGAAAAAATGTCTCATCATATAAAAAAACAATGAAACCGAATAAGGTTTCATACACATCAATTACATTTTTCTGTAAAAAAATAGGTTTCACGGATTTTCAACTATAAAATAGGTTCCATCATTTTTTTGGTTCAAATAAGATTACAGATGAAAAAAAACAATGAAACCAAAAAAGGTTTCATCTGTTTAAATTACATTTTTCTGTAGAAAATAATGTCTCATCATATAAAAAAACAATGAAACCGAATAAGGTTTCATACACATCAATTACATTTTTCTATAAAAAAAAAAGGTTTCACTGATTTTCAACTAAAAAATAGGTTCCATCATTTTTTTTGGTTCAAATAAAATTACATATGAAAAAAAACTATGAAAC